>CM060117.1:4625373-4637873 GCA_030522415.1 Channallabes apus | reverse complement strand
TTAGTTGTTAAGTTTTCTATGGTAGTTTATGAAGTGTTACTCACTGGGTTTAACAGTGAGAGAGATCGGATCGGTGGATAAAATGGTCCTGGCTTCGATGTACTGGGTGTAGCAGGTGTAATCGGTTCTGGTGTTGCTGGTCAGGACATTGGCAAAGTACAGATTACCGTTCAAGCCAATGGTGATGCGTTCACTTTGCTTAATATGCATCAATTCTGCGGGGGAAAAAACAAGGCTGTTACGCCGACATGGTGAAACCCACAATATATAAACTAGAAATCTATAGCATTCAACAGGAGTGTAGAGACAATAATATGCTTTATATTATATATACGGTTCGACTGGAAATGATGTAAGTGACTCACTCTTGTCCATCCAGTGGATGTGAGGCGTCACTGAGCTCTCTGGAATATTACACTGTAGAACCATGCTGTCACCTTCATTCGCCGTCTTCTCCACTCTCTTTTCTTTCACTGAGACTGGAATGGCTGCAGGGGTAAAAAAAAAAATTTAATAAATAAAAAAAAAAAAAAAAAAGAATTTTTATATATATATATATATATATATACATACACATTCTTCTATGTTATTTGCTCTAGCGCACAAATATACATACTGTGGTCCATATATTTATGGGTGTTTTGTATAAAACTAAAAACAACATTAGAATGGTGTAAAATGAGATATTTCCATTCTGGCAGTGTTGAGAATTCGTATCGCAAATGATGCAAAAGTAAAATATCATATTTTGTGTCCTTTATGTCACAAAGGTGTTAAAATGCAAGAAAGTTTCATCAAAATTCTTTGGGTTAAATCAGTGCGATTTTTTTTTTTTTTTAATTATCTGCCAAAATGCTATAACTCCACCTTCCACAGTTTTGTGACAATTGATAGATTTGTTTGATATCAACAGAAAATCCAAAAAGAAAGAAACTACAGCAAACTCATGGAAGCAAATTGGAACAAGGCAAAAAGTCTGGAAATTCAGTGCACACAAAACCTTTTCAATTACCAAGATTATTAAATATTAGAAGAATATTAAAAAGAATACAAGAAGTAAAATCTACAAGGCGTCATTCATTATTTTTTTGCTATAGAAGTTCTATTTAAACAATAATTCAAATTATTTCATATCCTTAAGACAATCAGAATCTTGTTTAAGTTCTAATGGTAACAATAATAATACATCTTTCTAGCATTAAGGTAACATTTGTTCATGATAAATTAATAAGCTCTTACATCTACAGTGGTGTGAAAAACTATTTGCCCCCCTCCTGATTTCTTATTCTTTTGCATGTTTGTCACACAAAATGTTTCTGATCATCAAACACATTTAACTATTAGTCAAAGATAACACACGTAAACACAAAATGCAGTTTTTAAATGAGGGGTTTTATTATTTAGGGAGAAAAAAAATCCAAACCTACATGGCCCTGTGTGAAAAAGTAATTGCCCCCTGAACCTAATAACTGGTTGGGCCACCCTTAGCAGCAATAACTGCAATCAAGCGTTTGCGATAACTTGCAACGAGTCTTTTACAGCGCTCTGGAGGAATTTTGGCCCACTCAACTTTGCAGAATTGTTGTAATTCAGCTTTATTTGAGGGTTTTCTAGCATAGTTAATAACGTAAACCTTCATTTAAAAACTGCATTTTGTGTTCAAT
Organism: Channallabes apus; assembly: GCA_030522415.1. Lineage (NCBI taxonomy): Eukaryota > Metazoa > Chordata > Actinopteri > Siluriformes > Clariidae > Channallabes > Channallabes apus. The sequence goes on along the minus strand of CM060117.1, from coordinate 4,636,209 downwards.
TATGTTATCTTTGACTAATAGTTAACGGTTTTTGATGAGCAGAAACATTTAAGTGTGACAAACATGCAAAAGAATAAGAAATCAGGAAAGGGGCAAATAGTTTTTCACACCACTGTACATTTGGTGAATATGATTACGATAGAGATCTAACCACTATTTTCATGCTGCCTAAAGCTATTAGATGAGCCAGCAAGTAATCATCATAAGCTACGTGGACAAGGCTAGCTAGATGAAGGCTATCCAAGAATTTAGGTTTAAAGCCTTACACTGCATGGTAAATGTCATAATATAATGTTTTATAATATATTTGAAATATGTTTGTTTGACTTTCACATTGAATAATGAAGTGGGGAAATACAATAAGTGTGTTAGATGCTAGTAACGTCTCGCTAACACGTGCAAAAAGCCTGCGTAAAGGAAAAAGAAAAGAAAAACCCTCACGCTCAGTGGTGACGTGTATCAGGCCCGATACCGCTGTCCCGTAATCGTTTTCCGCATAGCAGCGATATGTCCCCTGGTAAGCTTTCAGTTCGTCATCTTCATCAGCTGTAAGAATTCCTGAATCGTCTGTTTCATTCGTGAACTGTTCGCCATCCTTCTCCCATCGAAAACTAAACACATGGGCAAAGTGTAAAGGAGGAAAATCAACTTCATATGTTTTTAGTTTTGCCGATGCAAAGTCTAAGAACTTAAATCTATGCATACACAATAACTACAGTGGGATCCAAAACCCTGAAACCATTAAATGATAGCGTTTTGTACAAACTTCGTTTTCAGGATTTCTTTACTTTTGCGTTAAGGACAGAGTGCACGCAAGGAAAATCCGACTTTATGAAAAAGTCACTAGCATTGTCAATATGATAAATTGCCGAAATCTAAATTTAAACAGTGACCTAGAAACAGTGAAGAACCTGAAATGATGAATACTTAAGATATTCAACATTTTCTCATATTTAACCTATTTTTCTTCCAAATTTGGTCAACTGTCAAATCCCACCCACTATTTATTTCCCTCTTATGCAACACCTGCCAACCGAGAAGTGTAAAAGCTAATGAATGCTCCCTCCAAGACAAGAAGTCAACCACATGTGTCCCAGGTGAAAGTGCTATCCGCCGTTTTCCACATGCTCCAGATGATCACAATTGCTTATTGTTGCCATGATTGACACGTATGACAGGGTATATATATATATATATATATATATATATATCCCCTCCCACCCAGACAGCATGGCTATGCTTTCTATCATATACCATATCACTAATTCTGTCACTAATTATTTTGAGTCTATCTGGCTTTTAAAGGGTTTTTAATGAGAATCAGCTGCTTTAGTTAATAGACGGAACAAATATGTGGCAGAACTAAAACTCTGGATATTCTCAAGTGAATTCCAAACTTCGGTGTCAGATTTCTGTACATGATATTCAGAAATCATCAAACAGGCACAGACTGAGCTGAGCGTAAGACACCAGAGTACTGCAGATGTCTTTTTGACTCCATGTCCAGCAGGAATAAAATCTACCAACATACTGTTGCATAATAATCTTATTGCATGGAATAACTAATTATTCTTAATATCTTCATCACAGTAAAAATTTTTGAATGTCAATAAAATACAGAATTTCACTTTTGTCGCATTAATTTTGGCATTTGGCATCCCTAGTTACAGGGATGAACAAATATAGTGAGTGCGAAACTTAGCAAGTTATTTATATTTATTGAGTCATCCTTAGTTTGGAAATTCCATAAAATGTAAAAACTCTCAGTTTACAGACACAAGACTCTGTCTCTTGTTTTTTTTTTTTTTTTTTTTTTAATGAAATGGAAATGACTGTTTAGTGTTTAAACAGAAATTGATGGTTGAATTGTCATTTGCTATAGGGTTTATATAGGGTTAGGTTTACTGTAGTTGAAATTTATTTACTTTTTTGGGAAACAGAACAAACAAAGCTTATTAATTTACCAAATTTAAAAGTTGAATTCTATTTAAACTGGCATGGGTAATGTTTAATGACCTGTTAAATGGCGGTAAATTTGCGAAAAAGCTAAACTCGAAGCTATTTACTTTATTTGTGCAAAAGAAAGTCTGTCTCTTTGGAAGCGAAATATAAAGAAATGAGGCGTGGCTCAAGAATCTTCCACAGTACTGTATTTCATAAGAATCTGTTTTTCCATGAAATGGTAACGCCATGCATGAACCGCAGTTCACACAACACACAATGGCGTATCTGTTGCACGGAAATGATCTGCGTTGGTATCAGTGGGCCTGGGAAGTCTGGAGGTTCAGAGCAGGTCGTTCAGATTAATAGCCGGCTGTTTAATTTAATAAAAGTCCCTCCGAGTGTCCGTTTGGCTCGGCTCGCTCTCTGATAAGGAAATTCAGACGCACGAGAGGAGACGCCAACAGTAAATAAAGCTTCTGTTTTTCGGCTGAGAAGCTTTCCGACGGTCGTTTGTCCTTTTTACATGAATCTACTTCATCATGAGTCAAAGCTTTTAGCTGCATTACACACAGTAGCTGAAATTAATTCCTTCTCTTTGCCAGATGCTTTTATCTAAAGTAACTTCACCTTAATCATCTGAGTACGAATAAATAACGGTGGGTGATATAGCTTTTTTTTTAACGGCTGGTATTTCTGCTGATTTAAACCACCTTTATTCTGGAAAAGGGTAACGAGAAGATAAGAAAGAAAATAAGAAATGGAAGTAGAAGTAAAAAGAAGTAAATGAGAAAGACGAGGTGACAAAACATGAAATTAGAAGAGAGTAAAGGAGAATAGAGTAGAAGACTAGGCAGGAAAACAAGAAGAGATACAACAAGGAAATGAGAGAAGAGAAGGAGAGACAAGAGGATATGTGAGAAGAGGACAGGACAGAAAATGAGAGGAATGAGGAAGAGAAACAAAATGAGAAGAAAAAGGGAAGAGAAATAATTGGAAGAACTGAGACAGACGGGGAAGAGGAGACGAGAAATGAAACGAGAGGAAAATGGAAGACAAGAATTAATGTCTTTTGAGTTTTTTTTTTTTTATAGGTGAAAAACGAGAAGATTAGATTAGAGAAGAGACAAAACAAAAAAAAATGAACAAGAGGAAATGAGAATAAAGAGGATAAAGGATAAAGAAGAAAGTAGAAGAATTAGGAAAAGAATTGAAAAGTGCAGAGAACATAAAATAAAGGAATGAAATACGACGAGAATCCGAGTGAAGAAAGAAGAAAAAAAAGAAGAAATGAGGGGACAAGAGAAGAGATAAGAAGAGGAGAAATAAAGAGAAGTGAAGGAAAAGAATGGGAAGAAAAGAGCAAATAAAACAGACAACATTTCCCAAATCATGAAGTGACATTAGAAGAGAAGGAAAGTGAAGGAAAAAGGTGATTAGATGATAAAAATAATAATAATAATAATAATAATAATAATAATGGAAAAGAAACGAGACTAGATTCGAACAAATGAAGAGAATGGGAAGAACAGACAAGAGAAGAAAAAGAGGAGTTAAAATCCCCCGAACAGGAGCGACATGAACCTTAGAAACTTATGTAATAATCACACACTTGGAGGGATGAACTATCTGCCCATGACTGGCTCCTCCCACCACGACATCATGCTCTGTCCTTACGCACTGGTTAAAATTCTGATGATTTTTATAATAATTCTTACACACAGCCACATTTTAAACATATAAAACAGATATACAGAGTCCTTCTGACCCCACCCTTCAACAGAGGGTGGGGTCGAGGAAGTGCTCATTGTTCTTCATACTCTGGTGAAGGGCTGATGTCTGTGTGTGAGGACTCACGTGGGTTTGGGGTTCCCGCTAGCTTCACACCGCAGAGACAGGTCGTCTATGTAGAAGACTGTGTACGACTGCGACTGTAGTGTGATCAGAGGAGGCTCTCCCACTACACACACACACACACACACATACACACACACATACACCAGACAAGCACATTTTAGAATAGAAACACTTTGGTTTTTGTTCAATCTTATGAAAACATTGTTAGCGTAGAGGAGGGCGATATGATGATTCATAATAAAAACATAATAATAATAATACTAATAATAGTATATTTAATAATTAGTAGTAAAAACATATATAATAAGATGTCAAAACTATTTAATTTTTATAATTAATTGTATTCATTTATGTGCATTTTTGTAGTCAAAATAAACGTAATTCATTATTGTTAAATTTTTCATTGAAGCGCAAAAAATTTAACACCATTTATTCTTGCAGTTTATTTATGCTTCAATGTAGAATAAGTTTCACTGTATTATATAACTTTTTTCTTTTTAAACCTCAACTGGTATCTTATTTATTTATTTATTTATTTATCATAATCGTCATATCGCCTAACACTATGCTGGACAGTTCGATTCAAAAAAATAAACGAGACAGAGAAAAAGAAAAAAGAGAAAGGAATACACTCACGGTCGGAAATGTTATCTGTCAGGCCAGTGGATGCCAGAAGGAAGAAATAAAGAAAGAAGAGATTACACACATAAATCATTCCCGTACCATGCACCTGGAGCAGAAGGGACTACGACATTTAAACCACACAGACGAGTCGACTGCAGGGATGGAATCAGTATGAGATATTAATCATTAAGCATTAATAAGACTCTCATATCACAATTAGTTTTAATATAATTTTTATGTTATATTAACTCAAATAAACCACAGCAGCTTGTTAATGATTAACTTGGTTAATTGTTTAATTACAATCAATTTCGAGACATCTTTCTTTCTAACACAAATGGGACAAAATTCTGTGTTAGAAAGAGAGAAATATGGCAAATATTATAAAATATCAATCGGACAAGAGGTGTCCCACGATTAGTAATAATAGAGCCTAACAGCACGGTGATGTTTAATCATATGTATGCACCAGAGGTGTTCTAATAAGCGTTAAATATAACTTTCAGCAAGAAAACACATTGTTATATATCATTAAGTCATCTTAACCTACATGCTGTCTCGCTTCTAAAGTAATCGCTTCAAATTGCGTCTAAATTGTCCGTGCTGTTTTGTTTGCAAGCTACAAAGTTAACTAGCTTCTAACACAAGGCTGAATCCCAAATCCCTCTCAAGATCTGATCAAGGAAACTACTTGGTTTGTAGAACACACTGTAGGATTGCGCACCACTCATACTAGCACACTAGCTTCCCATTTAACGCTATTTGGGGTTTGAACCCAGAACCTGTAAGTTAGCTGATATTCTAAAGCAGAATACGTGGAAATAAATGGAAAACGTAGAAAGTAAATCTCAGACATTTTTAAGACTGTCCACCACCTTAAATGTTTATTTTCCTCAATTTTGGTTACATAATAAGTTCCTGTAAAGATTTTAGTACTACTTACACCCCTGTTAATTACACTAACTGTTTGGCAGACATCATTGGCAGATGCCCTCATCCAGAGTGACTTCCATTTTTATCTCATTATACAGTGCAGCCAGCAGTTTGGAGCACATTGGAGCAGTTGAGGGTTAAGTGCCTCACTCAAGGGCCCAACAGTTAGAATTTGGTGGTGCTGGGGTTTGAACCTTAACCACTGAGCTGCCCCTACCCCAAATCATAAACTGGTGGCGTTAATAAATAGTGTTATTAGTAATAGTGGAACTGTTGTATAAAAGCAATATCACACTTCATGTTGTGTTGTTGTGCTGAATATCAGCACGGATTTGATATCTTCAGTACTTAGGCTGCACCCTCATGCCTACAACCGCATCACAGCCGTGCTGATATAAGCCAACAACCATGAGACCAACTTGATCTTGCTTAAGTATTAATGTCACTGAACTAAAAAAAAGAAAATTTAAAGATTCCCCAATTCCAATTCCAATCTTAGCCATTTGTTACAAGATCTGATATTCATTCACCATGTAGTGTCTGAAATCCCACTTTCTGTGTTATTATTAGGTTTTAAGACTTCGGTCTCATCTATGATTGGTTAGATCCTCGCTGAGCGTGAAATGCGAGCCAATCGCAGAGCACGAAGGCGGGACTTTGTTATTATTAGCAGAGTTTAGTTAACAATGTTGCATTATTATTTCCTCTACAGATTTTTTTTTCTCCTCCTCTGTAGGTTTACTTGTTAAGAAAATCAGTTGCTCATTTTAACAACAACAAGACGGAGACTCACATTGTGTAGGGATTTCAATGGATCCGAAAGTTTCCCCAAACCAGACAAGAAGAAACAGCAGCTGTGCACATCTGCTTTTCCCTCTAGTGGCCGATGAGTGACACTTCATGCGAGACATTGTTCACCGTCCCATAGAGATACACACACACACACACACTCTCTTTCCTGCTGAGAGAGAGAGAGAGAGAGAGGAAGAAAAAAAAGATTAATGATTTTGGGTCAGAAAAACAGAACAGGTCCCATATGAAGCAAAAAAAAAGGATTAAAAAGGATGAGGTAGAGGTGAAGAGGAAGAAAGGCAGAAATAGTATTGGGTCAGTTATAAAGAGTGCGCTGTGTGGAATGGATGGAAGAAGGAGAAGAAGAAATGAAAAAGAGGTGGGGGTCAGTCAATAAAGAAAGAGGATAAAGAAATTGTGGTAAATGAAAAGCGAAAAAAGGGGGAAGAGAAAGAAGAAGTGAGAAGTAAGAAATATGAGAGGAAAAGGGGAAAATGGATGAAAAAGAAAATAAGAAGGAAATGTCACTTATTTGCTTTTTACATTTGTTTATCTCTTGATAATAACAACAACAATAGCAACAACAACAACAACAACATAATAATAATAATAATAATAATAATAATAATAATAATAATAATAATATGCAGAAGAAGAATATGCACATTTAATCTGTGTGTAAGCAGAACACACACACACACACACACACACACACACACACACACACACACAAACATACACACACACAAACACACAAATTTTGAAATGTCATTAACTATTAACTTATTTATTGTTGTATTTAAATAATGAATAACTATTTATGTAAAATAAAAACCCTTTAACCTTCTGTCTCTCTCTCTCTCTCTCTCTCTCTCTCTCTCTGTCTGTCTGTCTGTCTCTCTCTCAAAGCCAGAGATTAGTGCTTTTCTAATCTTTTCTGAATCCGAGTGTGTAAAGTACCATGCAGTCAAGTCTGGGGCTTCAGAGATAAAGCTCCAATTAGGCACTTAATAAGATACATGAAACACACACACGCACACACACGCGCACACACACACACTGAAAATGAAAATAAAGAACAAAGAAGGAAAGAAAGGAAGAAATTAACAAAAAAATTTAAAGGAAGAAACAGATCAAATAAACAAACAAATAATTAAATAAAAGAATAAATAATAAAAAGAAAGAAAAATTTAAGAAACAAAAAAAGAAAGACAAAAGAAAAAAGAAGCAAGAACGAATGTATGAATGAATAAATAAGTAGGAAGGAAGATCAACAAACAAATGAAGAAAAAAGAACGAAATAAGCAAAAATTCTCAAAGGAAAATTTTCAAATTACAAAGAAAAACGAAAAAGAGTAGAAAGAAAGAAAAAAAGAACAAAATTAAAGAAACACAAAAAAGAACAAAGAACAAACAAATAAATAAAAGAAACAAAGAATAAGAAGGAAAGAAAGATTAAATAAGGGAAAGCGGAAGATGATGTCTGGTTCCTCTCAAGGTTTCTTCCTAATGTCATGTCATTTCATTCATTCGTCTCATTATTATTATTATCTGCACATTTTTCTCACACATCCACACTTCCAATTATTTTCTTTTCTATAATAATAATTATTATTTTTTTTTGTTCACTGTAAATTCCAATTGCTTTGCTGACTCGCATATAAATAGTAAACTTTACTCAAAAAATTCAAACTATACATCTTACAAGGTTTTGTTGAGTAACACTTACTTGCAGGGTGAGTAAAACAATTTACTTAATAGTTTTAGTGATGCTTACTTGCAACACATAAGTAGCAACAAATAAAGCAATGACGTTATTGTACCAGTGAGAGGCAGCAGCGAGCCCAAGAATAATGAAGAAGTAAAAAAAAGGGGGGGAAGAAGAAGCAAGAGAGCATGCGTAGTAGAATTTGTGCGTGCTCAGCTCGTGAACGGGTGAATTGGCGCCAATTTTCTGATGTTGAAAGAAGCAGCAGGATGTTTTTAACATCTGAAGCTTCATTACGGTTTTAAGTTACATGTTAGAATAAATTGTTTAAGAATAGTGGTGATTTGGGTCAGATTTCAATTGTTCCTGACAGTGGATATATATTCTCAGTGTTTTATACTGTAGGGTGGGCGGGGCGGCGGCTGACGACCATCATGCTTTGCGGGGTTTTTGCTTTTTGCTGTTCACCCTTTTCAGGACAGTTGTTTGGGTTAATGGCTTCGGCCAAGTTGGGTGTTTTAAGATATGTATGTGATCTGTTGAATGTGCCCCGGTTCATGCTAAGGCTGAATTGGATTTGGTTCCCATGCTATACAGTGACTGTGTGGTGAATAAACTTCTCCCAGCCATTGCATTGAGCAGCTTATTTAGTCTTTCCAAGTGGAGATGAGTGAGCTTAGTTGCTGCCCAATGCAATGGCTAGGAGTATTTTATTAGATCTCAGCACTGTATGGTGTGAGCAGCACATTCACTGAGATAGCACATACAAGCACAGCTGAAGCCATTAACCCAAACACCTTTCTCCAACACGGTGGACACATAGAGAGCCGCCGCAAGGCATGATGGTCGTCAGCCACCGCCCCGCCCATGCCACAATGTAATAAACAATTGACGCACTTAAGTTATTGGAGTAATGTTTACTTGGCTTTTTTAAGGCAATCGGTTTCCTCACTTTTTCCTAGTAATGTGAACACTAATAGAAAGTTAACTCAAATAATGATTTTAAGTCAACAGTACTTAAGTATACTTGATTAACAAGTTGTCCCTACAAATTGTGTTAAGTTATGCCAACTAAACATTAATACTCTACTTTACTTGGAAATTTTAAGGCAATCGGTTTCCTCACTTTTTCTAAGTAAAGTCAACTTATTACATTTTACAGTGTTGTTGTTAAATTTCTTTAATTTTTGTGAAGCTGCTTTGAGACAATGACCATTGTTAAAAGCGCTATATAAATAAAATTGAATTGAATTGAATTGAGTGTCAGTATGAACTAAAAAAAAAACTTTATTTGTGGGAATTTAATAAATAATTAATAAAATGTTAATAAATGCTCTTAACATTTTTAAACTCAAAGAAAAAAAAACTGTGGAAAAAAACACACACACATCACACTAACATCACACTAACTTCACACACACATCACACTAACATCCAGAGGTATCAAGTAGTGAAGTACAAATACTTCGTTACCTTACTTAAGTAGAAACTTTGGGTATCTATACTTTACTGGAGTAATTATTTTTCAGCCGACTTTTTACTTCTACTCCTTACATTTTCACGCAATTATCTGTACTTTCTACTCCTTACATTTTAAAAATAGCCTCGTGACTCCTATTTTATTTCAGCTTGTCATTAAAAAAAAAACACATCCGGATAAATTGCGCCAGCCGGATGGAGCGAATTTGATTGTGGTTGGATGATGTAATGTTTGCATGTAGTTCTGTTCCAAGTTTTCTGTTCAGCATCCTGACTCTAACGTAAGCATGTAAGCACGTAAGCACGTCGAGCGGGACGAGGTAACTAAGCGTATGTAATCTGTCACTGGGCATGCGCATGAGAGAACAAAAAATTAAACGGCACATTTGCTAACAACTCCGTTTGTCTATGTGATCTTTATTTTCTTCTATACCGAAGGACGTTACAGATGAGAAGTATAAACATACCAATCCGACACCCTGTTGGTTGGTACGCGATCCATTGCACCTGCACATGACGTTACGTCACACACTCCAGCAAGGATGTTTGAATAAATTAGCATTTTCGGTTGATAAGGTTGTGATAAGTAGACGAAGATGTCCGTGACAGAGACCCAAGATTCGAGCGAGGAAGGTAACAGCACCAGTAGGGTAACAGGAATTATATATACTGTATACACACACACACACACACACACACACACACACATATATATATATATATAAGGGGTTGCGCGTTCTGATCATAAAAATAGAGTAACAAGGCTATTTTTAAAATCTAAGGAGTAGAAGTAAAAAGTCGGCTGAAAAATAATTACTCCAGTAAAGTATAGATACCCAAAATGTCTACTTAAGTAAGGTAACGCAGTATTTGTACTTCGTTACTTGACACCTCTGGTTACTGATGACATGCCTTTGAAGTTTGACTTTTTGCACCATTAAAATACTTATAGTTAACTACTTATCATATCTTCTTCTCCATAAAACATGTTAATGCTCAGTAGTGCACATATATGGTTCTTTAATGTATTTGCATTGTACTAAAATGCATTCTTTTTCAATTGCCATATACAGTAACCCAAATCACTATGGCTGTTAAAAAAATACAACAAAACAACAACAACACATTTTTCGTTAGTATACAGTAGTATATATGCCCGTGGCACAGCCTAAGCTTTGATCCTTAATGCTTCCCCCCCCCCCTCACGTTACTTTTACTTTTATACTGTAAGTAGTTTTGAAACCAGTACTTTTACACTTTTACTTGAGTAAAAAGCTTGAATTGATACTTCAACTTCTAAAGAAGTCTTTATAAACCATAGTATTTATACTTCTACTCAAGTAATGAATGTGAATACTTTTGACCCCACTGCTAACATCACACACACATCACACACACATCACACTAACATCACACACATCACACTAACATCACACACACATCACACTAACATCACACACACATCACACACGTCACACAAACATCACACACACGTCATTCTA
>CM060117.1:4562873-4620373 GCA_030522415.1 Channallabes apus | reverse complement strand
GTCCAAGTTTCGACTTTCTAGCTGGAGAATTCTGACATAGTCATTCTTTATTCCAGCCACTTCAATGCATCAGTTCCACTGGCAGCAAAACAACCCCAAAGTCTGATGCCAGCTAAAGCCCACCCCCCCCACCCCACCCATCACCACCACCATCATCATCACCACCAACACCACCACCACCATCACCACCACCATCACCACCATCACCATCACCACCATCACCACCATCATCACCACCACCACCATCATCATCACCACCACCACCATCACCACCACCACCACCATCACCACCACCACCACCATCACCACCACCACCACCACCATCATCACTACCACCACCATCACCACCACCACCATGCTCAACAGCTGCTACAGTGTTCTTAGGGCTGAATGCCTCACCTTCACTCAATTCAGGTCAACGTTTTCCTCATTTTTCTCCTTACAATTAGCAGCCAACTTTAGTTGAGCTTGAAGGTGGTGTGGATTTTGGAACAGTGGGGCTTCTTTATTGGATGCCAGCTTTCCGTCCAAGGTGATGTCAAACTCATTTGACTGTATATAGTGAGTCTGATGTTCCAGCAGCTTCCAGTTCATTCAGTGACATTAGATTTACATTTATCCCCTTATACATTTGAGGTTTGAGGTCCTTGTTCAAGGGCCCAACTGTGGCAACTTGGTGGTGCTGGGGTTTGAACCTGTGGCCTTCCAATCAATAGTCCAATACTCCAACCACTCTACCACCCCTGCCTAAATGATACCCATTTCTCTGGCTTGGTGCTTTCTTGGTTGTTTCTGGACCAATTTCCTCTCTTACCCAGGGTGACTGTTTTTGGGTCTGTGGCTCCACCTCCCAATAACTTTTGTTTGAATTGAACTCGGATTCTGCAGTTGTTCATAGATGGCTCTGAGGGTTATTCCTTTGTACTTGTGTAAATCTACCATCCTCTTTCGCAGATTTGGACTGAACTCCTTGGACTTTCCCATTGTACTATGTGTTGGTACAATGAGTGCTGTCATTATCATCATCATTATCATCATCACTAACAGGAAGTTGAGATGCCCCAGTTCATCAGCATAAATGAATTAATAACTACAGTTGCTGAATGTACTGGATAACATTGGCCCTGTGTTGAGTTCAGTAAACCTGAAGTACATTGACTTCCAAGTTTTTGGACTTTTCTTGTCTTGAAGACAGTATTTTGTATTACGGCCAAGAAAGCTAGTAGTTTATAGAAATAATTGAAAGCTCAATATTGTTATCATATTTATGTTCATAGCTGCAAAAAAATCCTTCTCACCATCACTCAGAACCAATATCTTACAGATAACATAAACATATTCACATAGTTATATAGTGTAAAGGTACAGTACACAGTGGCAACCATTATAGTGTATGAAATGCAAAAGAGGGAGGAATTGATGTCATGGCTAATTTCTATTAAGCGTCTTGATACTAACTAGCCGTGCACATGCTAGGTCAAGTGCTAACATTGTTAGCCTTGATATTACAAACAGATCTGTACTGTGTGTGTGTGTTGTGGGTACATATTGTGGGTTTATGATAGGCCCTGCTCCCTGAAGAGAAAAGCTCCTCCCCTTCACTTCAGTTGCTTTGATGTTAACACACACCTTCAATATGACACGTGCGAAATGTGTGGAAATGCTCGCGGCTTTGAGCTCTGTCCTCGTAATGCAGGGTCGAATGGCAGAAAAGAAACAAGTGTTCGGTCATTCTTCTGAACACACACACACACACACACACACACACACACACACCTTCAATCGAAGCCAGTAAAAGTGAAATATTGATGACTCTTTCCCTTGAACGGCCATCTGGAGCGACAGAGCGGAACCAAGACATCATAAGCTTATTGCATTAAAGATCATGAGGAATGACCTTCAGTCTCTCTCTCTCTCTCTCTTTCTTTCTCTCTCTCTTTCAATCTGTCTATCTCTGTCCTTAAAGCCTGCTCTTTTTTTTAACCCTTAATTGTCTTTCAGCAATACAGCGTTGCTGTCCTTTTCACCCCTCCCTTTCCTCTCTTTGTTTATCCATTTCTCTCCATCTCTCTACATGGACTCAGCCTCTATCTCTCCATCTTCCTCTCCACTCCTCAATTATTGTTCATCTTCTTTCTCCATCCTTCCCTTAAACAGTCCATCTGTTTGTTCATCTGTCTCCTCCCTCCCTCCCTCCCTCCCTTCTCTTCACTTTGCTTTTAGTGTAACCTTCAGTTTGCGTCCTTGCATTTATTTATTTATTTATTTATTTATGTATTGATGAAGCAGTAAAGCTCTTATCATCCTCTTGTTTTTCCCTCCATGTTAATATCTGTTCACACACAACTAAGGAAATTACTTTAATAAAACTAAGTCTAAGGAATAAAACAAACATGAGAGTCATAATTATTGGCCCCCTAGACATTCTAAACAACAAACTGTAACTGAATCATGTTGTTATTTATATTTGACATGTTTTAACTTTACCGGAGTATTTAGGGACTTTTATTCTATGACCCATGACTTCCACTGGGCTATACGTAGGATGCTAAGACAGAGTCATCCCATTAGTCATTTCAACACTATGGGGTATATTAGACGTTATACAATTACATTTTATATCTGTATAAAAAGCCTCAAATGTGGGAGCTCTGGTCTTCGCCGTCTTGGCTGGAGCTGATGCCACATACAGTATAGTAAACCCTGGATAATCCATGAATGGGCAAATTGGCGTAACGAAACCGAGCTTGGCTGTTGGTTGGAACATACCTACTTACCCCTGTTACCACGAGCTTTAGCTTAGCTAGGGTGGCTTAAGGTTTATATGCTAGCATGACTTTGCATTCGATTGAGCTCCATCATCCATACCTACATGCTGTCACGTGTCAGCGCTTACAAGTTAAACTTCAACGATTCCAGTTAGCTGGCTAGTTAAAGTGTTGCATAGCAGACAGCTAGCAGTTTGACACCAACAATGCAGATGTGACTCCAATCATCCACACCCCAATTATGCTTAATTTTATGGCTTAATATAGTTTTAACTGATGAGTTACATAATACGTCACCACCAAACATTTGTTCTTTTGTACCAGGCTTTGGGGATTGACTTACTTTTGGTCCTAGTGGTCATTCGAGGAAATGCAGGTTTTGGCATGTTTCTACTGTATGTTCACAGTTCATTGTTATAATTAGAGAATAAAAAGATTAAATTAGAAATTACAATATGCACAACAGTAAAGTCTGGGTCTTAAGAGATTAAATGAGATTGAGACAAAAATGTAATTTTTTTTTGGCTACCAAACCTGGTGAGTCTGTTTGACTGAATCACTTAACAACTGAGTTCTGCATATGATGTTGTACCAAAATAGCCGTTCATACCATGAACAGAAAAGAAAGGAGGAAAAAATTATTCTATAGCAATAATTATTCTATTATTTACTTAAAATCAATTAAATCAAGTTGAATTTTAAATTGAATCTGTAACAGTCACTACACAGTCCGTAAAAGAAATTACTTTTATCATAAGCTCATTATCCTTAAATATTAGCTGGCTAGCTTGTTTCTAACAAGTCACATGAGTTCTCCTTTCACGGAGGCGAATTCTCATCTCAGAAATGATCTACAGTGACTCTAAGTTCAAACATCCCACTTTCGAGAAAAGTTAAACACGACAGTACGTTTAGGTCATGACTGGAACATTCAGCAGAAGGGTGATCCCGAACATCCACCCAAACCCAAATAAAAGCAGTTTAATGACCACAAAGTCAAAATGTTATTACATGGCTGTGATCAGGGAATTAGCGTCCTGATTTATTTATTACTTGGTATTCTCAAATAAGATCCCATGAAGAATTATATGAAAAGCGCTGGGGTGCTGTCTGGTGATGTCAGACGTGATTTTGTAAGGTTTGCATAAAATGAATGCAGTTCAGTTGAAGTTTTTTTGTTGTATAAAAGAAAAAGCTGATATCCACGAATAGGAAACATTTTCTCAGACCCTTTTCAAAGGGCGCCAATAATTCTGTAGAATTTCCAAGGCTTACTTGGTTTCCCAGAAGTCATCAAGGCTCCACTTTAACTTAGATTTAAAGAGATTATTATGGATATTAATTATTCACTCGAGTCAATATTGAAGATGAAAAGAAATGAAAGTTTTCTCTTGTAAGCTAATAAACAAAACAAGAATCGATCAAAATCTTTTAAATGGAAAGAAAGCAAAGGAAATCTCTCTCCAGGTGGATTTAATGGCGTGGAACATGTCGTTTTATTTATTCCTTCATTTATGATGCAAAGGTGGCTGTAAATGTGCGCTTTGTTATGTTTTATGATTATTTTTTTATGATTATTCTTCTCGATCTGAACGCTTCATGTATATTTGATCTAAAACACAATGATTTGAACATGAGAAGAGAGACATAATTGTATAAACTAGCCTAAAGCTCTGAAAGTGAGTGTGTGTTTCTCAGTAAATGTGTTTATCAGCTCTGTGTAGAAACGTGATATCTGTCTAAACTGCTTCTCAAAGCGTCCTCGCGTGACCTTGCTGGAGGTCAGTAATCCTGACGGGATGGTGATGTATTCCTCCCCCTTGTCCCAGGAGACGGAGAGGGAATGAACCTCAGGACAACGGTCTGCTTCCTGTGCTGAAGGTGCAACTGCTCAAGCAGTGTATATTGTGTGCATGTGTGTGTGTGTGTGTGTGCGCAGATAGCGTCTCTTTGTTGTACTTGACTGAGTGACACAGCTACTTAACTAGACCCATATCTAAAGACGACTTCAACAGCAAACACAATACAAATACTGTCTTTAAAGAAACTGGTTAATACATACTTTATAAATTCATGATTTATCCAATAAAGTTTCAAGAGAAGACACGAAACGTAACCCTGCGCTTAACGATAACATTAACATTTAATTTTCTAACATTTTCTTTTCTATAATTATTATTATTATTATTATTATTTATTAATTTTTTTATTTTATTTTATTTTATTTCATTTATTTTTTTTATTTATTTATTTTATTTTATTATTTTTTTTGTTAAATTTCTTTCATTTTTGTGAAGCTGCTTTGAGACAATGACCATTGTTAAAAGCGCTATATAAATAAAATTGAATTGAATTGAATTGAATTCCATCCATCTTGCTTTGTTTGGTGTTCGGGTCAAACTAGGATTTTTGATTGTGCAGCATATCACTAGCGCTTGGAAACCATGAAGGTAAAAAGTTTTCTCAGGACCACGGAGACACGACCGGACTGCCTGCTTCATATCTAAAACAACGGCCTCCCAGGAATTCCTTTAATGGCCCAAGCATATGGAAATGGCTTGGAGCGAAGTCAGGACTGTATGGGAGAAGTGGCGATAACTACCAGCCGAGTTCCTGTAACGTGCAATCGTGTGTGTTAAGTTCCAACAGCCAGATGTGTCTCTTTAGCAAGTTGATCACAAGTTATCGTCTATTTTCAAGCAGGAGTTCCACACGCAGAATGTTCACAGGAGCGACCGCAGTGGCCGCTGTGTTATCAGTATCCTCATTCGTAGATGTACGGCTTTCTTTAAAATTCTTGCATCATCACTGTACTGTCTTCTGTAAATGTCAATCAATCAAAAAGTCCCAGTTTGACTTGAACACCCTTGTAATTTACCTACTGTCAGAGATTCTGTTACAGAAAATCAATCTCCATCTTCTGACGTCTCGTTTGAAGCCCATCCGACTATTTCCTTTCCTGATCCTTGCATTAAGCAGGAAGTCAATCCCTTTCACAATTTTCTGTTTGGCGGTTGAATAAAAGTTGTATTACAAGTAATCGTGCGACGTCATCGTGAGACAATAAATAAGGCCAGCTATCGCACTGCGCATTCATTAGTCCAGAGATTCTTCTTCTTCGTCCTAGCGTCTCTCCTCCCTCGGTGTGGGGTCGGCGTTTACAGAGATTACAATGTTACAATGTTTTTAACATAAATGCCATAATTAAGGCTAGAAAAGCTTAAAAAGAGATACAGAAATTGATCTGAACACCAAGTGTTAATTATTCGCCACATGGTGAAGCCGGTATATTGTGTAATTCCGCACTCCGTCTGATCCGACGTGACAGCTAGGCCCGATGCGCCGCCATTATTTCACACGCACCGCCCTCGTTTTATATTTTTAATGAGTCTCGCTATTCCCGGCGGACGTTTTCCATGATAACTTAATAACCAGCCGTGATCTAGTGCCCCTGAAAGAGGCCCTTTGAATAAAGACGAGAGGGAAATGAGGCACCTCTTCTTCTCTTTTGTGTCTGTCTGTTTTCCCCCCTATCTTCATTACGACGTCCTTCTCTATGACAACCTAAACATTTCGAGCCTCATTTGCTCTTGATGTGTCACAACACGCTCTCTTGTTTTTTTTCGTCTCACGCTGCACTGATAACGTCCTACACTAATGATTTCCTTTCTGTAATAAATCTTTGAGATGATTATCATCCAGCACAGCATGTCTTTAAAAAAAAATAAAAAATCATGTCATTATCTGCGTACAGCTTCCTGTTTTTAAAATAGTACGAGACAAAACATTGTAGGTTTTATCCTCGTGTGGGTTTCTCATTTTAATAGAAAAATGAGTTTTGCAGTATTTATACAGTGTTTAAACCTTATACATAACCTAATTCATAGACATTTACTCTTCTACTCTGTGTCTTCAAAATAAACAAGATTCTGTTTTTATTTCTGTTTACTGTCAAATTGCAAGATATGCATTTTAATTCTGTTTAGTAAATACTAAAAAGCAAATGAATTATCGAATTATCGAAAATAACAAATAAAAAAATTTTAAGCTATTTTTATAGGCAAAAAAAAATTGAAAAGAAAATTTCCTAACATATTTCATCTTCCCCTTGCAAATTTAAATTTATAAATTTATTTTGTATTTATTCTGTATTTATTGTTTTAATTTGCTTATTTTATACAATGAGGTATAAATTATTGTTGTATTGTTTTATTTGGATTTTATTAAATTCAATCCAATTCAATTCAATTTTATTTATATAGCGCTTTTAACAATGGTCATTGTCTCAAAGCAGCTTCACAAAAATGAAAGAATTTACAAAAAAATAAAAATAAATAAATAATAATAATAATAATAATTTTAGAAAAGAAAATAATTGGAAGTGTGTGTTTATTTTATTTTATTTTCTTATTTTTGTTTTTGTTGTCTGTTTATCTGCAGCTGTTTTAGGATTGTACAGCACTTTGGTCAAATTAAATGCTAATGTTAAATGCGCGTTAAAAATAAATTTGACTTCTGACGTCAATACAGATCGACAATGACGTACAAAAGTTGCTAGAGACGTTTATTCTTCATTAAAACAATGCTTTCAACTAATTTGGACATGATTTTAATTTGAGATTTTCCTGAAATATAAAAACACAGCCTCAATGTATTGTTTATTAATGTGGGCATAATAGACAAAAACATCTGCAACAGAACTAATCACACTATGTGTTGATGATGTCACCTTGAAGCTGCATAAAATGAGACGGAATTGTAACAAACTACTAACAACATGGACTTGGATTTATACACTGAGTGAATCAGTGTGCCTAAAAAAAACTGCAACGGTCTATATTGCCAATGTGAAAGAATTTTAATGAACATATACACTCTGCAAACTGTCTGTGTTTAAGTCTGGTCACGCTCGGTGTGTGATGTTTGTGTTTGTGCAGGAAGAGACGGGCTGATGTGGTGAACAGGTGAAGGTCACCGGTCTGCACCTCACACACCATCATGTGACTAACACACTGAGCGAACACTAAACACAAACAGGACCTAAGAAGAATCTGTAGCATCATGGCGTATTCTGCTTGAGATCTGACAAAAGCCTGAGTGTGAACATTTCCTGGAACAAGTAAAGAATGCAAGAAAGAAAACCCCTTTCAGCTGTGTGTGTCTGTGTGTGACATTTTCTCAAACACTGTTATGGAGATGGAATGTACTGTCTCTCTCTCACACACACACACACACACACACACACACACACACACACACGCACGGAAAATAAGTATTTGATCAATAACAAAATTTCATCTCAATACCTTGTTATATACCCTTTGTTGGCAATGACGGAGGTCAAATGTTTTCTGTAAGTCTTCACAAGGTTTTCACACACTGTTGCTGGTATTTTGGCCCGTTCCTTCATGCAGATCTCCTGTCGCTGGGCAACACATAGAAAACAAAGATTTTCTATGGGGTTGAGATCTGGAGACTGCCTAGGCCACTCCAGGACCTTGAAATGCTTCTTATGGAGCGACTCCTTGTTACTTTGTGGTTCTTTTTGACCCCATGGGGTGAGATCTTGCGTGGAGGCCCAGATCGATGGAGATTATCAGTGGAGTCAGAAATCTTGCTTGTTTGTACGTGACCAAATACAGTAAACCTTGGATTACGAGTAATGCGGTTTGCGAGTGTTCCGCAAGACGAACAAAGATTTTTAATAAATTTTGGCTTGAAAAACGAGCAAGTCTTGGTTTACGAGCACCGAGTATCATGTATACTATGAGCACAGTCTATTCGCCGCCATCTGTGTGTGCCTCCACCGCTCGGGCAGGACTAAACACAGCATTGCAGACAAACTGCACTATAATAGAGGTACACATTAGGCTACTCTCATTGGCATACATAAAGATTAACCATGACTGCCAAATGTTGTCTAATGAAATCATTCAACATTACTGCACATCCATGTTTGTTTTTTGTTTGTTTAGTGATGTATTTTCTACATTCTAGAACTGGGGTTCTTAAAATTTATATTCAAGGATCTGAATATAATTCGTTCAAAGGTCCAGAATGACTAGTGATAAGCAAATTACTTTATTTTTATTTTTATTTTTTATTTTTTATTAAACTTGCTTATAACTTGCATGTTTACATTTAAAGCAGTCTGAGATTAAAAAACAAACAAACACTGAAGCCTACTGGAAAAAATGCCAGGGTTTAACTGCAATCAGATGCTTAAACAAAAGCAACTCTAACTTAAAAGCAACTTTGACGAGTCCAAAAGATTCAAAATATGCTTCAAGTTGGTGCATAAGAAATGGCGCTGTTTCTCTGAAAATTGTTACCAGTGAACGTGATCAACTCCAAGTTTCAAGGTGAAACGTTGGTTAAAAAAATATTACAGGTGCTTTAGAAGAAATTTTAGGTACACGAGTGATTTTCATGCAGAAAACCTGTTTGAGTGTAAATGTATTTGCTTTAATGCTTGAATAAACCGATTAAACAAACTGACCTTTAAGGACAAAATAAAATTATGAATATGTTGCCCTAAGGGGCTGTTCACATGTCTCACATAAAAACACAAAAAAATATTTTAAACCTATCCACATTTTGTTTTCAAAATCCACAAGATTTTGTCTTTATTTTAAAAGATAAAGTTAAATGTTAGATAGAGATCAATGTTGCTTTGATGCTTGAATAAACCAATTAAGCGAACTGACCTTAAAGACACTATAAGAGAGAAATATAAAAATTATTTTGAAGCAAAAGTTACATGTTGCCATGGTGTGCCTAAAAACACATTGAATAAACACTTTCTCTTTCTTCCCAAAGCGCAGCGGCGTCTGCCGTAGCTAAGCAACCATGAGCCACATACTGCATGTGAATTTTGAAGTTTATTAAATGTGCCAGCGGCGCACTTATTACTCTTCACCCAGAAATCTATTTATTATATAATTTTCCGCCTAAACTTTTGCAGCATTTCTCGTCCCGCAGCTTTGATACGTATGTTACACCGTTTCGTGCGGCTTAATCGGGAATGGTGTGCTATGACCTTTGGTAGGGATTCGTTGCACGGTTTTAACGAAATTCCCCAAAAACAACCCCGTTTTTCCCCAAAGCATTTCTATGGGAATTTCTTCGGAAAGGACCCAAAAAAGGTGCCAACCCAGGGCAATTTGAAGTCCTACGGCTCGGCCATAGTTTGTCATTGAAACATCACTCACACTTTAAACGGGTCACAAGACTTCGGACTTTTATCCATCAAATCCATGTCTTGTTATCTTTTACGGTTGTTTCACAAGAGCAGTTTAAGTTTTATGAAAATTTAGATTCTTCACGAAATTTGCGTCCCACTGTCAACTGTCATAGAAACAGAGTGTGGAGAATAATTTGAAAAAAAAATGGTATTTCTCAGTCTTTGCTGCCCAAACCTTTTGCCCTACATATATAATTTACACATCAAAACGTAGCTATCGTTGTCTTCCTTCATCCGGTGTCTTTATCATTGAGCTCAGATTTAGGTTTTTTTTGCAAATGCCATCAGAGCGCAGCCTCCTCCCTCTCTTTCCCCCATAGACGACCATTGTAAAACTGCTCTCAATTTTCGGCTCAAATTTACCATCGGAGGGTGTCTTTACACTGTCACCACGTCAGTATAATACAGTCTACCGCCAAGGGAATTCAATATGTTGTAGTCTGGAAGTTCCTGCCACTCAAGGTGAAAGAATTTTTGCGATCGGACCTATGGTTTTCTGTTGGGATGCATTTGTTTGAGAGCTTAATTCCTGTTTGCCGTTCCAAACAGCTCCGTTTTCGGCTCGATTTTAACATCTGAGGGTGTCGAAGGGTGTTTTCACACTGTCGCCACGTCACAATAATACACTCTACGGCCATGCAAATTTAATATGTTGTAGTCTGCAAGTTCCTGCCACTCACGGTGTAAGAAATTTTGCGATTGGACCTACAGTATTCGGTTGGGAAGCATTTGTTTGAGAGCTTAATTATTATTAAGTGTGCCAGCGCACACTTATTACTCTTTCCCCTAGAAATCCAAATTTTGCAGCGTTTCTCGTTCCGCAGCTTTGAGAAAACCCTCACGTATGTTACACCATTCCGTGCGGCTTGATCGGGAATGGTGTGCTATGACTTTTGGTGGGGGGTTCTCCCAAAATCCCCAAAAACCCGCCCCAAAAAATTCCCATAGACTGCACATTGAGCCCGACCTCTGCTATGACATCACGGCTGTGACTATGATGTAACGGAAGGCGGCAACACGCACTGAATAGTAGCCACACTCATTAGAAGTGACCCCGGCCGTCGCATAGGCACACTTAAAATTTCTTCAGAAATTTTCGCACTCTAGTTTGTTTTGATGTTTGATTTGATGCGTTAATACTTTGAAGTTAAATTCCTTGCAGTAACTCTGGTTTAGGTCTATTTTTTTGGCAAAATGTGTAGAAAAGCACACCATATCATTCAACATGAAGAATTTCACCTGCTGGTTCAGGAGGACCTTTAAAAGAGTGAGGCTTTCTGAAAAGTCCAGATTTTCCATCTCAATTTAAGAAACAAATTAAGTACGCAAAAGATGTAATGCCAAAATACACAGCAGTCTAGTGTGAGAAATGGCACACAGTCTGAGCATTCAATCCAATGTCTAAACCTTCGAACAATTTTTTTTTTTTTTAATTATGTGACGGCTAGACAGAATCACTGATTTTTCTTTGCACGGCTGGTTCTTGACATCCTGAGCGTACAGGGGACATGATGTGTACACTCAGAGCAGACACAAAAGTCTCGCAGGAGAACTAGCACCGTATCTTAACCAACAATTGGACTAAACATCAAAGTCTTGCAACAGTGCCATGACAATGACGTCAAACTGGGAAAATTATTACTTTTACCCTTAATCCTGGGCCGTACTCATCTCAAAATAGGCTACAAAACTAACAGTTTATTGAAGTTCAGCATTTATTTGTCACATATGCATTACTGCACAGTGAAATTCTTTATCCTTTGCATATCACAGCTTTTTTCATTCATTCATCTTCTATATTAGGGTTGCGGGGACCTGGAGCCTATACCAGGAGACTCAGGGCACGAGGCAGGGTACACCCTGCACAGCGTGCCAATCCAACGCAGAGCACACACACATTCACACACTACGGTCAATTTGGGAACGCCAATTAGCCTAACCTGCATGTCTTTGGACTGTGGGAGGAAACCGGAGTACCCGGAGGAAACCCACCAAGCACGGGGAGAACATGCAAACTCCATGCACACAGAGACGGGAATCGAGCCTGGCTGGGGAATCGAACCCAGACCCTGGAGGTGCAAGGCGACAGTGCTAACCACTACACCACGTGATCAAATATTAATTAAATAAAATGTGAACAAATACAACAGCTAATTATTTAAATAAGCTTATCACATACTTTTCCAAGAACTGTTTAGCAAACATGTAAAACACACACATACAGTAACATACACATTTTTCTGAATACATTGTTGTTTAAGAATACACTTAAACAACAATCATAGAATAACACAAGTTACTGTTTCGCTTGTATTGAGCGCTGTAGTGATTAAATCAAATGTCAAATAACTCAGATTCAAGCGGTTTTGTCCTACCGTCAGTGTCCCTGAGATGACAGCAGCCGATGCGCTTCCCCGTCTCACTTGTATACAGTACTTGTATGACGTTGTCTCTTGACTTACACGGAATGTTTTATACACAGACCCTATACTGTCACATCATAGTTACATCATAGTAGAGACTGTGAGGTGGCGAGTCTTTGTCAAAAACGGTGCTTGTACATTGAGACTGTACTTTTGCTCCACTAGTGACTGTTGTGTTACACACTGTGATGTCATATTCTGATCGTGTCACAGGTGTTTCTTGTTGAATGGCTTCAGCTCCACCATTTCACTTAGGCTAAATGTATTAGGTAAATGTGACCTAATTCCGATTTTTTGCTCATATGTGACACATATTGGATCTGTTCTATGTCCGTGTAAACAGGGAAAAAATAAAACGCATGCATTCCGATATTTCGAGATCGGTTTCAGGCCTCCTTCATATGTGGAAATAAATCAGATATTGAATGAAGCTTATGCACAGGCTGCAATTATGCCGTTTTTTTTTCTCCTTCTCCGTTTTAAAACCTTGGAGACGTTTGGCGAACTTTGCACATATCGCAGAGCATCAAGCATGCTTCACCTTCGTCTATCTTGGCTAGTTTGTAGCGCAAGAACCTCCCTTTAAGTATGCGCGATGTTTCAGATGGTATAGCAAGTGTAAACACGTGTATCGGATATGGGTCATAGTTGAAAGAACGTGTAAACAGACGGTCAAAACAAATCAGATACATGTATAGGCAACAAATCAGAATTAGGCATCGAGACCTGCAGTGTAAACGTGGCCTTATTTTAGATTCACAGTAACAACAACAGTCAGTTATTTTAAGACAAGGAGGTCAGTTGTTCTTGAACAGTTCTTGCAAGAACAGTCTTGTCAGGTGCATTTGCAAAACCCATCAAGAACCATACTGAAACTGGCTCTGATGAAGACCTAGGAAAGCAAGGCCAAAACTTCACTTCATTTAGAGTCACCAGCCTCGGAAATCACCAATTAACAAACAGCACCTCAGATTAGAGCCGTTATGAAGGATTTACAGAAGATAAGTAGCAGATATACATCTCAATATCTACTGTTCCAAGGAGAGTATTGTATATACAGTGGTGTGAAAAACTATTTGCCCCCCTCCTGATTTTTTATTCTTTTGCATGTTTGTCACACAAAATGTTTCTGATCATCAAACACATTTAACTATTAGTCAAAGATAACATAATTGAACACAAAATGCAGTTTTTAAATGAAGGTTTACATTATTAAGGGAGAAAAAAAACTCCAAATCTACATAGCCCTGTGTGAAAAAGTAATTGCCCCCTGAACCTAATAACTGGTTGGGCCACCCTTAGCAGCAATAACTGCAATCAAGTGTTTGCGATAACTTGCAACGAGTCTTTTACAGCGCTCTGGAGGAATTTTGGCCCACTCATCTTTGCAGAATTGTTGTAATTCAGCTTTATTTGAGGGTTTTCTAGCATGAACCGCCTTTTTAAGGTCATGCCACAACATCTCAATAGGATTCAGGTCAGGACTTTGACTAGGCCACTCCAAAGTCTTCATTTTGTTTTTCTTCAGCCATTCAGAGGTGGATTTGCTGGTGTGTTTTGGGTCATTGTCCTGCTGCAGCACCCAAGATCG
Organism: Channallabes apus; assembly: GCA_030522415.1. NCBI lineage: Eukaryota > Metazoa > Chordata > Actinopteri > Siluriformes > Clariidae > Channallabes > Channallabes apus. The sequence goes on along the minus strand of CM060117.1, from coordinate 4,606,348 downwards.
CTTCAGCTTGAGTTGACGAACAGATGGCCGGACATTCTCCTTCAGGATTTTTTGGTAGACAGTAGAATTCATGGTTCCATCTATCACAGCAAGCCTTCCAGGTCCTGAAGCAGCAAAACAACCCCAGACCATCACACTACCACCACCATATTTTACTGTTGGTATGATGTTCTTTTTCTGAAATTCTGTGTTACTTTTACGCCAGATGTAACGGGACACGCACCTTCCAAAAAGTTCAACTTTTGTCTCGTCGGTCCACAAGGTATTTTCCCAAAAGTCTTGGCAATCATTGAGATGTTTTTTAGCAAAATTGAGACGAGCCTTAATGTTCTTTTTGCTTAAAAGTGGTTTGCGCCTTGGAAATCTGCCATGCAGGCCGTTTTTGCCCAGTCTCTTTCTTATGGTGGAGTCGTGAAAAATGACCTTAATTGAGGCAAGTGAGGCCTGCAGTTCTTTAGATGTTGTCCTGGGGTCTTTTGTGGCCTCTCGGATGAGTTGTCTCTGTGCTCTTGGGGTAATTTTGGTCGGCCGGCCACTCCTGGGAAGGTTCACCACTGTTCCATGTTTTTGCCATTTGTGGATAATGGCTCTCACTGTGGTTCGCTGGAGTCCCAAAGCTTTAGAAATGGCTTTATAACCTTTACCAGACTGATAGATCTCAATTACTTTTGTTCTCATTTGTTCCTGAATTTCTTTGGATATTAGCAAAGATGTCTAGCTTTTGAGGTGCTTTTGGTCTACTTCTCTGTGTCAGGTAGCTCCTATTTAAGTGATTTCTTGATTGAAACAGGTGTGGCAGTAATCAGGCCTGGGGGTGACTACAGAAATTGAACTCAGGTGTGATAAACCACAGTTAAGTTATTTTTTAACAAGGGGGGCAATCACTTTTTCACACAGGGCCATGTAGATTTGGAGGTTTTTTTCTCCCTTAATAACGTAAACCTTCATTTAAAAACTGCATTTTGTGTTCAATTATGTTATCTTTGACTAATAGTTAACGGTTTTTGATAATCAGAAACATTTAAGTGTGACAAACATGCAAAAGAATAAGAAATCAGGAAGGGGGCAAATAGTTTTTCACACCACTGTATATATATATATATATATATATATATATATATATATATATAGAGAGAGAGAGAGAGAGAGAGAGAGAGAGAGGTAGAGAGAGAGAGAGAGCGAGAGCAATAACAAAATAAGAGAGATGAGATCTCCGACTCAAGAATGCATGCAAGGTCAAGAATGCACTCAAGAGGTCACTTAAGATGCTTTAAGTGCTTTATTTACCTCTTTGCATTTACCCTCCTAAATTGCTTGTTGTCTTGCTTTCTTTGTTAATTAAAAATTTTCATGACAATGTTTATTTGTATAAATGTATTATTACTGCATGTTTATGGCAGTGTTTGTTCATTTGGGACGAAAACAAAATAACAAATAAACATATGTTATAGTACAGTTAGTTTGTGTAAGTATAATCCGAAATTTCCAGCAAAGGCTATCTAAATTTGAAACTTACATTTTCCTATCTCGTCCTGCTAATTTGTGCTATCTTGTCAAAAAATGCTACTACAATGCGGACTGATTGCAGAGAGACTATAGATTTGTGCTAGCCTTAAAAAAAAATGCTAAATGCTATTGCGGGTAAATGAACCATAACAGTAAGTGGAGGCTAGTTTGATCATTTATTATGACATATTAATTGGGAAAATGTGTATGTGTAGCAGATTCTAATAAAAAATATCCCTATCAAATAATGCTTCCAGTACATAATCAACATAATGAAGTGAGGCAAGGAAAATCTGCAGATCCGTACATGTTTGTAACTTCCTGAATAATTTCAAGGAATTTTGGTAGGATTGGTGCCTCTGAGAAGGTATCTTAAGGGGGTAATTCATTGATTTGTTGGTTTCCCAGATCATTAGAAATGACGTTTTTATCCATTCCAGACTGATGTAGTTCAATATCAAGCCTTGGTTCGTCCAGTCTAATAATTAAATGTTATCATCAATCGCTCTTGGTCAATAATATATATGTGTGTATATTTGTGTGTGTGTATATATATATATATATATATATATATATATATATATATATATATATATATATATATATATATATATATATATATATATTAGTATTTTATCAGGTTGTTGCTGTTGTTGTTATTTACTGTTGCGTAAATATCTAAATCTAAATCTTTTTCTGACATTGTATACAAATAATAATATATGTTGAATTCTTAATCTTATACTAAAATATGTCTGTAAGACAATAATTATCCTTCAGAAACCATATACCTGTACATTTGTGGCTAACCGTATGAGAACTTGTGGTCCTGCATATTCGGTCCTTGTGTGTGGAGTTTGCATGTTTGCATATAAAAAATTTTTTTTTCCAAAATATGGAAAAATGAACAAAATGTACATGATTGCATTACCTGATATACAAACAACTCACTGAAGTGTTTGTGCTTTAATTGTCAGTGTGTGATGTATGTAGATTTTATCAGGATTTAATTGGGTCCATGTAAATCCGCCAAATTTTAATATTATGCTGTGCGTGTGTGTGTGTGTGTGTGTGTGTGTGTGTGTGTGTGTGAGAGAGAGAGAGAGAGAGAGAGAGAGAGAGAGAGAGATTATGTGCGGGTGTGAGTGTGTGCATATGTAAGATGCCGCTCCCTCCAAATCCAGTCGCCATGGCAACCGCCTGACTCCTGCAGCACACAGCAGTTTTTCCTTTTCCCCCCATTTCCACCCCCATTGTCCCATCCCCCACTTGTCCACACCTCTGTCTCGCACTCGTTCTCTTATCGTCTGCCACTTGCTTTCTAGATGGGTATGGTTAGGATGAAGGTGGGGTTAAGTTAAGGGGCGGAGTCAGAATTCATAGATTTAATTACAGGTGCAGTGATTTCAAATCCAAATTTCCAAATCCAAATCCAGATCATTGTTACCAGAAATGTACTTTTGCATGGGGTTGATGTACTTAATTTTACCTCATGTTTAGCTGTACATCATTTCAACAATTAACACATTTCAACATGCACCTTCTGTAAGTCTAACATATACCTGATTGTAATATATATACATATATATATATATATACTGTATATATGTCATCTAAATATATATACTGCGCGTATACTGTATATATATATATATATATATATATATATATATATATATATATATATATATATATATATATATATATATATAAACACACAAACACACCGTATATTACATATACAACATAAAGCTAATTTAATTATATACTTGATTTAAACACCTGAATTAAATGGTGCCCAACTTCTGCATATTTCTGCATATACACATATACTGTATACATAACCACATACCTAAATAATAGACCTACATACAGTGTATTGCCATAATAATGCATTGTGTAAATGTCAACACAGACTCAACAACATTTTCTTGCTTGGGCTTACAGTACTATGCTATGGGGCATCTCCCGAGATCCGAGTTCAAGCTCCGCCATCGATGGGTGGCCACACCCCATACTACCCAGCCACTGCATGCAGTGCCGGTCCTAAGCCCGGTTAAACAATAGGACGGTTGCATCCCGGAGTAAAACCTATGCTAAGTTGTGTGCAGATCAGTTCGTCCTCCGTGGTGACCCCTTGATGGAAGCAGCCGAAAGATATAATGTTTTGAATTATTAAACCGTCCTGCATAAACTAAGAGAGGCGTTCAAGCCAAGCTTGAACTTGTGATGAAATTTCTTGTGAATGAAGATGTAAAAGTGATTGACATTTACAGAAGACTTCGAGCAGAGTCGGGTAATGAGACTCTTAGCCGCAGTAAAACATTTAAATGGTGCAAACGTTTTAAAGAAAGCCGTACGTCCGTACTTACGGAACAGAGGCATCTGTTTGTGGGAACACAATCATTCACCAACACCGCTTGCACATTACAGGAACTCGACTGGGATGGGTGGGGCAGGGAATAAATAAAGCTTTTAAAACTTTTAAAAAAGTGTTTACTCTTATAACTGTGTTCCATCATTCTGCACAATCAAAAGTCCCAGTTTGACTCAAATTCTAGGCAAAAAAAAAAGATTTCTTGTCTGAATCACCATTTTGTTTAGACTTTCTCATCCACTACGGATCAGTGAACAGAAGTAGGAGTTTGATTCAACAGAAAAGGCCGTCTGAGTAAGATGGACAATGTCTCCTCTAAAATGCACTCGAATCTGCGGTTTGCAGAATCATAGTTGTACAGTGTTTATGTCAGATCTCTCAAAAGCTTGAGTGTGAAGATTTCCTGGAAAAAGTGAGAAATGTAAACACGGAATAAACCCTCTTTCAGCTCTGCATCAATGAAATATCAGTCAGTGTAGGTCTTTTTAGCAGACTCAAACACTGCAGGTCATACATTACCGTCTTACACACACATACATACACACACATACAATACGCATGCATGGTGTTTATACTATACTGTACTACATAAAATACTAATGTAATATATAAATTGTGTGTAGTGGTTAGGACTGTCGCCTTGCACCTCCAGGGTCTGGGTTCGATTCCCCGGCCAGGCTCGATTCCCGTCTCTGTGTGCATGGAGTTTGCATGTTCTCCCCGTGCTTGGTGGGTTTCCTCCGGGTACTCCGGTTTCCTCCCACAGTCCAAAGATATGCAGGTTAGGCTAATTGGCGTTCCTAAATTGCCCGTAGTGTGTGATTGGGTGTGTGAGTGTGTGTACGTATGTGTGTGTGCCCTGCGATGAATTGGCACCCTGTCCAGGGTGTACCCCGCCTAGTGCCCGAAGTCTCCTGGGATAGGCTCCAGGTCCCCCTGAACACAGGATTAAGCGGTATAGAAAATGAATGAATGAATATATAAACTGTCTGGTCAAAAAAAAGTCACTTTAATACTTTATTAGACCACATTTTTCTTTGATTGTAGCCGTGTCATCATTTTGAGAAGCTTATTCAATGTCACAACATTTATTTCCATCTAGAAACGATATAATAAATCGGACTCTTTAAGAGTCGGATCGTTGCGTAAAGCCTTCTCCAGCCCATCCCAAAGATTCTCAGTGGGGTTAAGGTCTGGACTCTGTGGTGACCAATCTATGTGTGAAAATATTGTCTCATTGCTCCCTGAACCACTGTTTTACAATTTGTGCCCAATGAATCCTGGCATCGTCATCTTGAAACATGCTTGTGCCATCAGGGAAGATAAAAATCGATTGTTTAAAATATCTGGTCATCTGACTTTTTTGGGCACATAACATTGCTGAACCTAGCCGAACTCTAGCTGAACACTACCCCCCCACACAGTCCTGTACGGTAGACACTAGGCATCATGGGTGCATCATTTCATCCAGCTCTCTTCTGCACCCATCAATCTGAAACAGAGTAAATCTGAGCTCATTAGATCACATGACCTTTTCTCATTCTTTAGGCTCTATCGCAAATTGAGGCCTTGTTTCTGATTAAATTCACTGATACGTGATTTTCTTAAGGCTACACAGCTTACTTTCACTTTTGAACACAACCATGAGTTCTACTGCTTTGATATCACCAAACCTTTCAGTAATCTCCGATCATAATCATTCTAAAATATTTGTTTTCCGACCACATTTCCTTCTCAAAGATGATGGTTCAGCACTAGGACTGTAAACACACTTTTCGTAGTTTCAGCATTCTCCTTCGTTGTTTCCCTTGTTGGGGAGGTGATCCTTACACTGGGTACCAACTAAGCACCATCAGTCAAACACTGTTGGGAAGAGTTTTTTTTCCCCCAGCTCTAATACTATACATTTTATTTCCTAATTTACTCCCTTAACAAGATAATTTATACCCCCTTCTCAACATACTGTACATCTTATTTACCACATACCCATTACAACATACACACCTTATATGGCCATATATTTAATTACTACACATACAGGACCTCATCGCAACACATGGCATGCATCATTTCAGCATGTACCTTGTTACATCAAATACTTCATCTCATCATACTATACACCACTTTTCACCACATACTAAAATAACTAAAATGTATATATAAAAACAACTTAAAATGACATCAGTTTGCTTATTGCAGCATATACTGTAACTCATCTCAACATAATGTATACCTCATTTCTCATTGCATCATATTACAAAAGTGCAGCATAGTACCATGTATAATATACTAATTTCATAATATAATATAGTATATTATAATATACTAATACCAAATTTCAACATATACAGTATATCTCATAACAACCTATCCCTGTATATCTTACTTTCCCATATACATTATCATGATGTCACCCCATTACGTCATGCCTTCTCTATCATCTCAGCAAACTACTGTGGAGTTTATGGCAAGAATTCCACATTATTTTTACCATAATCTTCATCTCAACACACTGTACTGTATATCTCATTGCAGCGTGATCCTCATTACCCACGCCCCATTCTAATACACATATCAACTTTGCTGAACACCAGCATATTTTCATGCTTTGTGTTGCACATTGTTGTGTTGCACACCTTCATACGAATTGGAATTCGGGAATTCTGGGATCCGGGACTGTCATATAATTCCACAAACAAAAGCATGATCTGGTGTGTTTAATAGGATTACTTTTGCGTCAAGTGTGTGTGTGTGTGTGTGTGTCTTTTCAATAATGCCTCTAATTCCCTCTCATTAAGCTAAATTAGCACTAATGAACATGTCCTAGACATCCACAAACCTCCTGGAGTGCTCAGTATTTAGCAGTGTTCTGGTGTCCTGCTCGCTCAGGCTGTTGGTTTCCAATGATATTTTTAACATTTATTTTAAAATCTATAATTTATCGTACTTTCTTCCCACTAAGAATCAATATACAGTAAATTGAAGCAATGAAGGTGGTAAATAAGTATATATAAAGTATAAAGGTTTTATTTCATAAATTAACAGGGACATATTGTAAAAAAAAAAAAAAAAAAAAAGTCTGTACAGTAGCAGGATGAGGACTCAATTATGAATCCCAGCAAGGCTACCAGAAACCACAAGTCATTCATTATTTATCATCTGTATACACTATAAAGCATTTAGAGGTTAAGAGCTTTAGCGTTAGCTTATTTAGAATGCTTTTATTCTTACTCTGTTTTCGTTCGGAAAGCTCTCAGCTTGCATTAGGGTATACGTTTGGAGGAAAAGTTGGAGCAAAGTTACAGTATAGATGATCAGCAAAACTCGCACAAAGTAGACATGAGGATTGTTTCTAAGCTTCCTGTAAGGAGATACAGTAGGGATGGCTATGCTATTTACGACATGCATGTAAATCTATTCTGTTAAGGTTTAAAGGGTATAGATTCAGGTTGCTGAGATAGCTACAGTGAGGATGCTGGTGGACAGACCTGGTATGTACAGTATAGCTAGTCTTTGCTCTTTATACTGATACATCAGTGACCCCTGGGAAACCAGGACCCAATCACCGGTTGACCGCTTACCCCCTTTGGACCACTTTTGGCAGGCTCTAATCACTCCATATCAGAAAGTTCTACGTCACAATTTGGCCCTTTCCAATGTGACTCATTGAAATATTTTTCTGTTTCCAACCCACCAACTTCATGAAACGTATTGTTCGCTTTGCTGGCTAAAAGATTTCAGCCCTTAAAGGAAGATGCTTTTGTAATGTGATGATCAATTCACCTGTCAGTGTGTTTAATGATATTCAGTTGATATATTCTCAAATATATATACGATAATAGATACAATGTATACGCAAATGCTTGTTCATATCTTAGAAAGTTCAGAATCCGAATGTTTGTATGTAGAGGACTTACTATATGGATGGATGGATAGATAGATAGATAGATAGATAGATAGATAGATAGATAGATAGATAGATACTGACTCAGGCAGTTGAGGCTCTGGGTTGCTGGGTGCAAAGGCACTGTTGGCACAATTAAGATACAGAGCATCCTCAGTGCCACGCCCAATCTTGGAGAAATGGGTGGGCAGCCAGTGAATCAAACAAACAAACAAACAAACAAACAAACAAACAAACAAACAAAAATAAAGAAAAACTATGTACTAATAAATTGTGGATTGAACAATCCATAGTGGGGACAATGCGAAGGGAAATTAATATTAGATAGATAGAAGTACAGTTTATTCCAAACATTTGGGCATTTAATTAAACTATTTAATATAGATGTATAATATTCATTAATATTTACATTCCATTTTAAAAGCATTTTATTTATTCCTTATTCTGGTATAATGGTTTGTGAGAACTCAATATCATCACGGTTTTTATTTTATAATACACAGTGTGGGTAAATATCCGAGTGTGTCTTTTCTCACGCAGCTGTTTTTCAGCTGTCCTCCCCTCCCCTCTTTCTATCTTTCTTCTCAGAGCAGAATGAGGTCTTTATTCTAAATTATGAGGGGAATTCACTCTTTCTTCCCCCTATCTGGGCTGTGACATTTATTTGCAACAAAGTAAGTGACGGCGTACAGAATCATGCCTGTATGCTGCTGAGAAAGAGACAAGGAGAGAGAGAGAGGAAATAAACACCAAATGGATGGACCTTTAATATTTGAGGAATCAAAAGGCTTTAATGACCTTTAACCACAGAGCATCACAGCCCCGCAGCCTCACTCGCCCACGAGCACAGCCATCTTTAAAGCACCAGTGACATCAGTGACACGTAATATCCTGAACATACTCATCAGCTTCTTCCTCAAAGCAATAATCACCTGATCGTTTTTTGTGGCTTATACTGTACTGTATCATGCTCTTTTGAAAGATGTGTTGTGACCATCACTATGTGGAGTGTGTACAGTATCTTCACATCTCTATATCCGTCCATCACTTTTCCCTAGCGCCTGTGCAGGGTTACAAGGGATCTGAAGCCTATCCCAAGGAACTTCCAAGCAGACCAACCCTTCACAGAGCACAAGCACATACTGTACACATCCAATCATACACTATTTGGATACACTGAACATCTTGGATTGCAGGAGGAAACTGGGGTACCAGGAGGAAACCCAACACGCACGTAGAGAACATAGCACACAGATTGTTGTGGAGAACCCTGAAGGTTCAGGCGACAGAACTAACCACTACACCACCATGCTGCGTATATTACAGTTTACAGTACTGTGTGACAGAATCCTATAATAGTGCTGAGGAGAAGCAGGCTCACTCATTATTCATACCTAATCTACAGTATTTATACTTATATTAATCATGGCGTATATTTAATCCAGCCTGATCATTTAATGCATAATGGTGGGATTGTAGGATTGACATTTTAACACGGTCAGCCTGCACAGTGAAATTATTTATTCTTCACATATCCCAGCGTCCTGTTAGTAGGCTGGGGTCAGAGAGCAGGGTCAGCCATTATACAGCGTCCCTGGAGCAGACAGGGTTAAGGGCCTTTCTCAAGGGCCCAACAGCGGCAACCAGGCAGAGCTAGGGTTCAAATCACTAACCTTCCGATCAGTAACTCAGAGTCCTGACACATTGAGCCACCATCACCCCTTTTCTTATATTGATTCTAAAGCATGCTTCAAGGACATACAGTATGCAATGTATTTTTTAAATAAGAAAAAAAAAAAAATCTAAATAATATATTTAAAATAATGTAAAAAATTATATTCAACATGAAGGTACATATATCTTTATTATATATATATATATATATATATATATATATATATATATATATATATATATATATATAGTATGTAGAATGTATTTATTTGATCAAATTTATTATATCAAATAGAAATTATAATTGTTAAGGCAATTATATAAACAATATATAATTTTAATATTTATTATATTTTTATATCTCAATCTAGTATAAAAAAATTCTTAGTAAAAATACATTTCATACTGTGTGTCGTAATATGCTTTAGAATCAGGATTAAAAAAAAATTAGCAAAAGTGTTAAAAATTAAGTGTTAAAAACACTTATATACATACACGACCGCCAGTGACCTTAAAAAGAAAATAAAAGCTTGTACGTTAAATCGTTAAATAAATATCAATAAAAGGAAATACTAAAGAAATAAATTTAACTAGTAAAATAAACTGTACAATAATATAAAATGAATAACTGTGAATGCTTTAATAAATACGTATAAGACAATAAACCCTATTACTGTAATCACTGTACATTATTGCTCCTAATGACATAAAGCTCACACTGCTTCCTGGGAAAGATGAGACCAGCTACACAGACCAAATTGTGATAAATTATTACTATAGATGTATAAAATATATCCATGTATATCCATGGTTGTGCACACATACTGTACAGCAGCACATGAAGCACATAAAGAGTGCATATAAATAAATATATATTAAGGATCTGCATGGAGCACCACGCCTTCATGTAAGACACCAGCGTCTGTCTCAGACACACACACACACACACACACACACACATACAGACACCATCATGCATCCGATACATTTTGTTTTGCTTAAACACACACCACACCTCATAATAATGTCTATTGTTCATCTCACTGATGCATGTACAGTAACACGTCCTACCTTTACAGGTAACGATGAGGTCGAGCCGCTTTCTCCTGTTCCTCTCACACTACAGTGACACACCTTTCTCTCTCTCTCTCTCTCTCTGGTTCTCCTTACTTCTTCAGCCCACTGGGTGGTTCACACCTTCTGCGTGATGCTGCAGTGATGGAAAAAATACACCCTCCTCTCTCTCGCTCTCTCTCTCTCTCTCTCTCTCTCTCTCTCTCTCTCTCTCTCTCGCTCGCTCGCTCTCTCCTCCACACTCTTTTCACTCCAGCCCCCCTATCTCAGTCCTCCCTTCCCCCTCCCTTTTTCTTCCCTCCTACTCGTCCATATTTCTCACTCGCTTCCCGTATATATGACATCATCAGTTCTTCCTTCACAGCTCTCTCTCTCTCTCTCTTTTGCTCTTTGTATTTCTGAGCCCCTCCCTTTTCTCCATCTCTGTGTAGCTCCAGTGGTTTTCTTTTATTATATTCTTCCTTCTTTTTCAAATACAGATATTAATTTGAAGAATACTAATAATTTAATTCATATTTATTTATTTATTTGTGCATTTATTATATATTTAAAAATCTTTATTTAAATGAAAAAATATATAGAAAAATTGTTATATAGGTGTTTTTATATAAAACTAAGAATATATGCAAATAAAACCATACAATTTAATATTAATGTTTTTCCAAACAAACATTAGAATTTTTTTATATTATATTATTCTTTATTTAGATTTAATTATACTGAAATGAAAGTAGTAAGATTATGTTTTATATTTATATTTATATATTTTTTTTATGCATTTATTGCACCTGTATTTTTCTCCTTATTTTACTGCATACATGCACTTTGTCATTTCTAAGTTTATAATTTAAAGGTATTTATTGGATTATTATTCATGAAAAAATGTTGCAAAGCTAAAATCATGAACGTGAAGCTGAATCGCTGTTGTTGTTCTTCTTCAGTGCCTTATCTCATGCATGTGATCTGTGGAGGATTTGGTGTCGGTGGGTGTGGACGTGCTCAGCACCATGAAGTTTTGTTGCCTGAAATATACTGTATGTACAGCAAAAAACAAACAAACAAACAAACAAACAAACAAAAAAAAACAGTAATATTTAAGCCATGATCTCAGTACATGTACATCATCTGACTGAGAATGTCAGTTTGATTGCTTGCTGTTTTTGCTTACAGTCGATAGACATCTTGTCAATCATAATTTCGAGGTTCCCCAGTAACTCCGCCCCATCTCAGACTCTTCAGAAAACAGAAACTAGGATTAGCGCTAACACATCCAGGTGATTCTCCTGCCTGCTAATGCTACATTCGACTGAACTTGGAAGTGGGAGGTCTGAATTTGCATATGCAGATTTATGCAGATTTTTTACCTAATTAAGCTGCAAAGTGGGAAAAACCTCCATGTTTGTCCATTAGCAATAAAAAATCTTTCCTCCCTACTGTTTAGTCAGTGTTAGACATTTAACAAATGAATATATCTGTAATTAGATCAATCGAGAAATAATAACTCATTTAAAGGTGTTGCTTTGACAAGTGCTGATGATCTGATGATCAACATTACTTGGTCTTTACTCTTGATCTAATGTTCAGTAGTTTAATGCACCAAGAGATTTGTTAAACAATAGGATAAAAGTTTGGTGGGGCGGGGCTGTGTGTACAGTAGTGGTTGACAAAGTGGGTGGAGTCATCCTGAAAAAAAAAACACTCACATCAGGATAGGAACATAGTGAAGAACTGCAGTACTGATTGAAGATGACAACAGCCAAACAAACAAACAAACAAACAAACAAACAAACAAACAAACAAACAAACAACACAAGGCTTGCAGTTCTCACAATATTACACTAAACAGTAAAATATGAAACGTCTTTTTTGTATACAGCAAATGTAGAGATTTCGCAAAAAAGAAAAAAAAAAACATTTACATGGGGAAAGTCTTCACCCCCTCCACTTTAACACAGTGTCCAATAAAGACAGATGGGCAGAGGGAGGGAGTGTGCCGGGGTATGTATATGTGTGTGTGTATGTGTGTGTACATGTTGAGGGGTGAGGGTGACTGTTGTGGGTGTGAGATGGAGTGAACGAGTGCAGGGTCAGAGCTCAGTGTTAACCAGTGAAGCAGAAATGCTATTACAGCCTAGTGGCTGCTACCATATTCCACTGATGACACTGCAGTTCTCATGAAGGGAGGAAGGAAGAAAGAAAAATGAAAACCAGAAAAGAAATAAAATGTAGAAAAGAAAGACAAAATCAGTAGATAGATAGATAGATGGATGGATGGATGGATGGATGGAAAGAAAGAAAGAACAGGTTTTATGGATGAATGGATGGGAAGAAAGAAAATGAAATAATTACACAGAAAAAATAGAAAAAGGAAAATAAATAGATAAACTAAAATTTAAATAAAAATACATTAAATTTATTAAATTAAATGTAAATAAATTAAAGAAATGGACAGATAGATAGATAGATAGATAGATGGATGGATGGATGGATGGAAAGAAAGAAAGAAAGAAAGAAAAATGAAAACCAGAAAAGAAATAAAATGTAGAAAAGAAACACAAAATCAGTAGATAGATAGATGGATGAATGGATGGATGGATGGGAAGAAAGAAAATGAAATAATTACACAGAAAAAATAAAAAAAGGAAAATAAATAGATAAACTAAAATGTAAATAAAAATACATTAAATGAATTAAATTAAATTTAAATAAATTAAAGAAATAGATAGATAGATACTGTAGATAGATAGATAGATAGATAGATAGATAGATAGATAGATAGATAGATAGATAGATAGATAGAGTAGCTTGTATCAAACATAATTTTCATTGAGTCCTCCAGAAACTCAGCTGGTCTCTGTCTGAATGATTAATGAAAGGTGAATAAGAATTACTCTTGAACATGGCTTTGAATGTGATTGCTTATTTCTGAGCACATTTATATACACACACACACACACACATAGAGAGAGAGAGAGAGAGAGAGAGAGAGAGAGATCATAAACAGTATGTTTTTTGACTTGACTGGATGGAAATCAGATATAAATGATTGATTTTGATAAGAGGAAGGTTAGTGTGGAATTCTCTGGTGTGTGCCCTCCATGTTGTGACTCATCCTCATTTTCATCCTCATCCTCATCCCCGTGCACTCCTGAATTAGATTTACATGCTCCATCAGGCTGACGTTATGTCAGTGCCTGATCCTGTCTCTCCTTCTCCTCCCTCAGTCCGTTTAGCCGAGTAATTCACTTAACGTAAGAGGAGCAGGGCCGGGTGATCGATTCTGACTGTCTTCAGAGAGAGAGAGAGAGAGAGAGAGAGAGAGAACTGTGTCCATCGCAAAATGGAAACTAACAAATTTAAAGGCAATTTTTATGTATTTTCTAGATTGTTTACTTGATCATTGCCCGTGATAATAACTGCGACTATATTTGTATTTCCGTTTCCGCGTTTTTACATGTAATCTGTTCAGCTCCTGCTCTGATCAGGGTCAAGGACGTGTCGATGTGTTTCTGTAGAATCCCTGGCCGTGTCCTCTGCATGCCCCTTTACTGCTTCCAAGCAACACACTGAAGACCTGAACACGTTTACACCGGAGATAAACACGGCATAAACAACTCTATACCTCAGAAAAGCTCAAATTAATCACTGGCTGTAGTGTTTATACAACACTTTCAAGTGTAAATGTGGATTTAAATGAGATTTGCCTTATTTGGCTCGAATTTGAAGCGCAAAAATGTAATGTTGGACAGCTTCAAAGGTCACTGAAGTATGTTTTTTTTTTTTTGAGGAAACATGAAAAACGAAATCATGACCAATACTCTTGTTTATACCAGCAGATTTATCTTTAAACCCGTTACAGTAGCAGCGATGAAACTCACATCACGTCAGTCATAGATTAAACATTGAGTCGACTGGGCTGCTATTACAGGAGCAAAGGAACTATTTATAATTATTATACAAATAAGCAAAGCTCCTGTTTCAACAGATCATTATTAGCTAGAAATAGAAGTTCTCCATTTACAGTTGCACTTGACATTACAAAAGTTCTTCCCTTCAAATGTACATAAGTATTAAAAGTACTACGCTTGTTTCAGCTCTCTCTCTCCTTCCAAACCGTGAACTATCTTTTTTTCCCCCAAAATTTTTTGCCCGTAATTTTAGTCATATCCAGTTTACATTTAGGCATTTGGCAGACGCTCTTATCCAGAGCGACTTACATTTTTTATCTCATTATACATCTGAGCAGTTGAGGGTTAAGGGCCTTGCTCAAGGATACAACAGTGGCAACTTGGTGGTTGTGGGGGTTTGAACCTGGGATCTTCCGAACCGTAGTCCAATGCCTTAACCACTGAGCTACCCCTGTCCCTCACCGGTCATTGGTGCATTCCCCCCATCATGACTAATACTACCAGTCGAGAGGGACAAAGGCTCTCATTGGCTTCCTCCGAACCATGTGACACCTGCCAGCAGCATTTTTTCAAACTGCTTGCTCACACACCTTTGGGGGCGGCGTAACACACTCGGAGGACAGCGCTATCCGCTCCTTACGCTTGCGTGAGCGCCCGTGACTAGATGTAGAGACGTGATTGATGTGAGAGCGCAAAGTACCTCTCATCCCTCCCCTCTAAGAAAACTCGACCAATTAGGTGAACAAGCGTTTTTGTCGTCTGATTTGACACAACGTTTTACACTACCACATATAATAGCCAGCAGGTGGCGATAGTACCATTTCAAATCCCACACACCAGTCTGGTTATGTCACACAATGCCATGCAGAATAGTAGTGAAATAGAAAGTACAGATATTTGTTGGAGAATGCAAACGGTAAGAAAATCATGAAGGGGAAAATACATACACGTGGAAACGGTACTTAATTACGGTAACAAATGAAATGTTCTTAGTTACTATCCACCTCTGCATTTAGACCACTCATACAATGCAGATATGCATCTAGGCATCTACTCGTTAGCTAAGAAGACATTTGCGTGATGAATTGCTAATGTGAAAATGCAGCGAGTGTAGAGTAGCGGATCTGCTAAGAGTAAAAAGCATGGGCTAATGTATCAGTGATATCGACCTGTTTCTAGTGTGCTCTGGCTCAATATTACTGAAACACTGATCGATGCTGACGACGCTATTGAGACCGCTTGAGATGTTGGCATCGATGGCGCCAACATTGCTGCTTTTAGCAAGGGCGAGTTAGCAGCTAATGTTAGCAAGCTAGTCATGACTAGCTACAAACTCTTGCTTTGCCTAGATTGTATTTTGTTGTTTTTTCCTTTGAAAATTCTACTTTTCATACTTGACAGTTTACTATAGACTAGCCCAGCTTAGTGACTCATGTACAGTACACCTCATACTGAATTGTGATTGGCTGCTTGTGGTGTGAACTGATGTAAGATCTGGCAATTTATTAAAATAAATCTGCAGCTGTACAAATATTCGCTTCTGACACTCAGTGGAGTTTGAAAACTTCAGCATCAGACTGGAGATGGTGCATGGAGATAAAATCTTGTAAAGCAGCGCCACCTGCTGGTTAAACAAGAGTAAAAACAACAAAACCACAGCAACAGCAACAACTGCCTATACTTACTGTAAAATGCATACTTGCGAAATTGTGACCACTTATAAGAACGATCTGCAAATAAAATATAAACAGACAAAAGATTTACTATAATAAATATTTAGCTGTGGTGTAGTGGTTAGCACTGTCGCCTTGCACCTCCAGGGTCTGGGTTCGATTCCCCGGCCAGGCTCGATTCACGTCTCTGTGTGCATGGAGTTTGCATGTTCTCCCCGTGCTTGGTGGGTTTCCTCCGGGTACTCCGGTTTCCTCCCACAGTCCAAAGATATGCAGGTTAGGCTAATTGGCGTTCCTAAATTGGCCGTAGTGTGTGATTGGGTGTGTGAGTGTGTGTATGTGTGTGTGCCCTGCGATGGATTGGCACCCTGTCCAGGGTGTACCCCGCCTAGTGCCCGAAGTCTCCTGGGATAGGCTCCAGGTCCCCCGCGACCCTGAACACAGGATTAAGCGCTATAGAAAATGAATGAATGAATGAATGAATGAAATATTTAGCTGTGTTGTACTTGTACGTAAGAATCTTCTCATGCTGTAGGGAAGGTAGTTAGCTATAGGCATAAGCCACAAGGCCGCTGTGTGGAATTTGACAATGAGTGTGTCTGGCCCGACCACAGTAAAAAATGTTACATAACGCTGGGGTCAACAAAGACTTGAATAAAATTACTATCTCCTTATTAATACTCATGTTACATTTAAAAGAATACATTTTTTACTTTCCTCTTTCTTATTTTTTGTCTATGGTAACTGGATCCCAGATAGCACTGCTTTGTTGGCCCAACATCCTCAAAATTATGGTAACCTTTTGTCAGTGCTCTGATGTGGAGCCAAAGTTGGGAAAACAGCAGTGCATACATTGAACCCAGGTTGACATCAGTGTTTGGCCCAATGACATTGTGTCCATGTGCCCACTGCTGGTCTATTGGTGGGGCCAAAGATAGATTGACCCAACATTGGTTCAGTAGATAAGGCAAGGATGAAAAATGGAAATTAAATTATATTGCTTTAGCTTTGTGCAGCAGGCTCTCTCAATGATGCCATTATATCAGGAGCTCATATGAGGGTTGGTAATCTAGGACATAAATAACATTGAAAGAACTAAATCTCTAACATTCGGATTTTAAGGGATATTATCCCCTAGTGGTGAACATGCACAACTCTCGGCAAATTAACCAATTAATCCATTAAACACTTTAAAACAACATTTTCTGTAACATATCCGCACAATGAGGATATAATGTGGAAATAAGGATTTTGTTGCATGAGAAATTAATCATTCATTCATTCATCTTCTATACCGCTTAATCCTGTGTTCAGGGTCGCGGGGGGGCCTGGAGCCTATCCCAGGAGACTTCGGGCACTAGGCGGGGTACACCCTGGACAGGGTGCCAATCCATCGCAGGGCACACACACATACACACACTCAGACACCTAATCACACACTACGGGCAATTTAGGAACGCCTAACCTGCATATCTTTGGACTGTGGAGGAAACCGGAGTACCCGGAGGAAACCCACCAAGCACGGGGAGAACATGCAAACTCCATGCACACAGAGACGGGAATCGAGCCTGGCTGGGGAATCGAACCCAGACCCTGCTCTACATAAAACACAAGATTAAACACAGATTAACTACAAGTCAAAAATAAAAAGTCTAAATAACTCAATATAAAATAACGCATTCAACACCAAATGAGTAATAACAGTTGCCCAACAAGTTCACAAAGGGATGAATCCACAACAAAATGGTTGTGTTTTAATAACCTTTTAACTGATATTTCTCTAACAGTTTTAAACATGCAACTACCAAATACCATCACAACCCAACAGATGGCGCTGTCCACATTTATGCATTAATTGAACCTATTTTTACACTCTGTTACATACTACTGTATATGCACTATTATGCCAGGCTAATCGACTTGTTGCCAGTGAATACAGTAGCATACGCACCATAGTGCGGTTAGAACCACAGGGATTGTTGTCAGAAATGTTGAAGGGCTAATATACAGTACATATTGTTTTGCTTTAGGGCACAGCATTTTTGTATGTTGTCGAACACATGTACTAATTCAAGATTCAAAGATTCAAAGAACTTTATTAATCCCAAAGTAGTAGTTTCCCAAATGCCCAAACAACTGCCCAAATGTAGTTGGCATGTGAAACATATCATTTGACAAAAAGTTATTCACTGTTTGAATTGCTTTGTTTACTTTGTTTCATCTGGAGAAAAATATGTGAGCTCGAAAACTGGAACTGTTGTTGAACTGAGTTGAGCCAAATGTGGAAAATGTTAGTTTTTCTCATCATCTTGCTGGTTGAAAAGGAATATTTCGAGGAACATATTTTGAAATACAGTTTTATGTACAATACTCAAATTATTGATGTATTTACACAGACTAGAGTCACAGTTCTTCTAATTAATATATATATAACAAAAAAAACTATTTATTTTTTTAACTATTTAAAAACTATATATATATATATATATATATATATATATATATATATATACTCAGCAAAAAAAAGAAACGCCCCTTTTTCAGGACTGTGTATTTCAACAATAATGTTGTAAAAATCCAAATAACTTTACAGATCTTCATTATAAAGGGTTTAAACAATGTTTTCCATGCATGTTCAATTAACCATAATCAATTAATTAACATGCACCTGTGGAATGGTTGTTAAGACCTTAACAGCTTACAGAAAGTCGGCATTTAAAGTCACAGTTGTAAAAACGCAGGACACTAAAGAGACTCGTCTACCGACTGTGAAAAACACTCAAAGAAAGATGCCCAGGGTCGCTGCTCATCTGCGTGAACGTGCATTAGGCATGCTGCAGGGAGGCATGAGGACTGCTGATGTGGCTATAGGGCAATAAATCGCCAGGTCCGCACTGTGAGACGCCTAAGACAGCGCTACAGGGAGACAGGAAGGACAGCTGATCATCCTCGCAGTGGAAGACCACGTGTAACAACACCTGCACAGGATGGGTACATCCGAATATCACACCTGCGTGACAGGTACAGGATGGCCACAACAACTGCCCGAGTCACACCAGGAACACACAATCCCTCCATCTCACAGCAAGAACTGACAAATCTGGTCCAGTCCATGAGGAGGAGATGCACTGCAGTACTTCAAGCAGCTGGTGGCCATTCCAGTGAAATTGATTCATGCTTGTGGCTGTAACGTGACAAAATGTGGAAACGTTTAAGGGGGCCGAATACTTTTGCAAGCCACTATATATATATATATATATATATATATATATATATATATATATATATATATATATACTGTATATGAGCGGAGAGGAGAGCGGATGACGGGGCGCGGGGGGCGAGGGGGGGCGCAGAGTACAGTTCACCTCTTCCAAATGAAGCGGACGAGAAGGGGGCTAAATTATGTCTACCTGACTTTCTTACAAATAACGCACATTTCATTCAACATATTATAAACACACCAATAATTTGCACTTTCATTCGTTTATTTAATTGAGTGAAATGGCAAATAAAAATAGGTAATAAAAAGCGATGATGATGTGGAGGTGAATTGGTTTAGTCTTGACTTCTGGTCGTGAGTGACAGCGTTGGAGGAAATCTGCTGATTGTCGAATCGTCGATTATAAAGTATAAACACAGCGATGGAGAGAAAAAGGCCAAAGCTGTCAGGGGCCCAATTTAGGAAAAAAAAGAAAAGAAGAGAAGAAATGGGCAAAAGATAAAGATATTCACCAATGTTCTCTCTGTATGATTAAGTTATTCATGTCATCATGTTAATTAGTGGTATAACGTTAACTCTTAGGTTTGTTAGCCTTCTTGCTTATGATGCTTGCTATGCTTACCTTGCTAAAACACACACACACACACACACACACACACACACACACACACACACACACACACACACACACACAATAAAAGCCTAATTTACAAACCATCAAAGAAATTCTAATGGTTTCTATTAAATATCACAAAATGATGCTTTGCAGCAAGACTGCAGCAAGTACAGTTATTTATTTCCATTGTTTATTATGTTAATGTTGGCTTTAGCCAATATATTTACTATATATTTACAGTATACTGTAAATAGCCAGTTTAATTTACATATGTGTAGATAGTTTAAAAGACATTTTCCATTTGCTATAACTCTGTTACGTGACAAAGCATATAATTTGAGGTAGTAAATTAACCAAGGAGCTAATTGTTCCTCCCTTAGATTAGATTATATTAGATTAATAAAGTGTCTAATGACTGCCATCAAAAACCATGAGCCTCTTTGAGCTTATCACTTTTCTGCACGATAAGGATCTATCTGAGATCTACCCCAACTTTTGGACTGCTCTCAGGATTGCACTTACATTGCCAGTGACTGTAGCTCAAGCAGAGAGGAGCTTTTCCAAACTCAGGTTAATCAAGACATACCTGAGGTCAACCATGTCTCAGGAACGGCTCACTGGCCTTGCTGTCATAAGCATAAAGCATGCAATAGGGGAGCAGATCTCATATGATGCCATTATTGATGACTTTGCATCTAGAAAGGCCACAAAAGTCAGATTTTAGTTTCAGTTTGTGGTTTCTGTTCTGCAGTGAAGTAAATACGTTATTTTTCTTTAGTGTGATTTGTCCTATATTAATTATATATTTATATAATATTTGTTTGTACACAGTATATTTATTTAAGTTATGAGTAGTTTAATAAAACGTGTGGTGTGTACAAAATGTAATTTTTTTTTAGGGGGGGGGGGGGGGGGAGTCTTGCCCAGGGAGCAATTCAGTGTAGAACCGCCACTGCTTCAGATCATAACACTGCCTCCAGAGGTTTGTACAGTGAACACTATACATGATGCTTACTTAGGGTGCTAATTCCTTGTACGGTAATACGCCCATGGCTCTGGATTAGGTCAATGAGATCTTTATGCTTCCTAGCAAATTTAAGTGTCCTTTTCCTGATTAGTCTCACCAACAATGGTTTTCTTATGGATAATCAGCTGTTTTTGTGCCAATCTTGTGTGTGTATGGAAATGCTCTTACTTTCACTATTAAACATAGCCCTAATTTGTAAATAGTAGTATTCACACACATAAAAAAATAAATAAAGAAATGGATTGGCACGCTGTCCAGGGTGTACCCTGCCTCGTGCCCCGAGTCTCCTGGGATAGGCTCCAGGTCCCCTCGACCCTGAATACAGGATCAAACGGTGTAGAAGATGAATGAATGAATGAATCACACATTTCTTGTGAATCCACATACAGTAGCCCCTTACCTGGCAGCTACTCCCATATCCACGTTGCAATTTATAATTTCACCTGAAGGTGGCAGCAGACTGTGTTTACACAGTTTACATACAACAGCCTACTGTACACTTGCAAATGGGTTTACTTAATGCTATTGAGTCATGGCTACAGAAGAGCTGAAAAAAAAATTACACACACACACACACACACACAAACTATGTAATTATGTAACTTAAGTATGTATTAGAATTCATTTGATCAAAAAGTGTAAACTCATATTATTACAGATTCACTACATACAGATTTATATATTTCAAGTGTTTATTTCTTTTAATTATATAATATAAGATAATTATGGCTTACAGCTAACAAAAACCTGAAATGAAGTATCTCAGAAAATTTGGATATTACTTAAGACCAATTAAAGTAAAGATTTTTAACACGGCACTCAATACTTGGTTGGGGATCCCTTTGCACGAATTATTGCGGCAATGCGGCGTGGCATGGAGTTGGAGTCTGTGGCACTGCTGAGGTGTTATGGAAGTCTAGGTTGCTCTGATAGCGGCCTCAGCTCTTATGCATTGTTGAGTGTCTTGCATCTTCCTCTTCACATTACCCCAGAGATTCTCTATGGGGTTTACTGTAGGTCAGGCACCTTTCTTGGCCAATCAAGACCATGGTCCTTAAACCAGGTATTAGTACTTTTGGCAGTGTGGGCAGGGGCCAAGTCCTGCTGGAAAATGAAATCAGCACTTCCATAAAGATGGTCAGCAGTGGGAAGAATGAAATGCTCTAAAACTTCCAGAGCTTCCTGGACGACTGCGCTGACCTTGGACCTGATAAAACACAGTGGACAAAAACCAGCAGGTGCCGTGGCTCCCCAAACCACCACTGACTGGACAAACGTTACACAGGCCCCTCAAACAACTTGGATTCTGTGCATCTACTCTCTTCTTTCATACTCTAAGACTTTGATTTCCAAATGAAATGCAACGTTTTCTTTTATCTGAAAAGAGGACTTTGGCCCACTGAACACTTCAGTCCTTTTTGTCCTAATCCCATGTAAGACACCTCTGACATTGTCTCTGGTTCAAGAGTGGCTTGACACAAGAAATGTGACAGTTGTAGCCCATGTCCTGGATACGTCTGTGTGTGGTGGCTCTTGAAGCACCGACTCCTGCTTCAGTCCTCTCCTTGTGAATCTCCTCCAAATTCTTGAATGGGCTTTGTTTCAGAATCTTCTCAAGGCTGCCGTTATCCCTGGTGCGTGTGCATCTTTTTCTTCCACATCTTTTCCTTCCATTCAACTTTCTATTAGTTGTGTAGCCTACTGAACCAGACTGAGAGACCATTTAAAGACTCAGGAAACCTTTGCAGGTGTTTTGCGTAAATTAGCTGATTGAAGTGTGACACAATGAGTCTTGAATATTGAACTTTTTCCACAATATTCAAATTTTCTGAGATACGAAATTTTACGTTTTCATTAGCTGTGAGCCATAATCATCAAAATGAAAAGAAATGAACACTTGAAATATATCAGTATGTGTGTAATGAATTTGTATAATACTGTATATGAGTTTACATTTTAAATTGAATTACTGAAATAAATCAACTTTTCAATTATTCTAATTTATTGAGAATATATATATATATTTATATATATATATATATATATATATATATATATATATATATATCCATCCATCCATCCATTTTCTTCCGCTTATCCGAGGTCGGGTCGCGGGGGCAGCAGCTTCAGCAGGGATGCCCAGACTTCCCTCTCCCTGGCCACTTCTTCCAGCTCTTCCGGGGGGATCCCAAGGCGTTCCCAGGCCAGCCGAGAGACATAGTCCCTCCAGCGTGTCCTGGGTCTTCCCCGGGCTCTCTTTCTGGTGGGGCGTGTCCGGAACACCCCACAAGGGAGGCGTCCAGAGGGCATCCTAAATAGATGCCCAAGCCACCTCATCTGGCTCCTACTACACTTATACATAACTGATTTTATATTAACCAGTGCCATATAAAGTAATCTCTTACAATAATGCTAAAAAAAAGAAACAACACATAAGCAAGCTATTATTTTATTCATTAGTTTGCAGGAGGAGTTCTTTAACTCTACTTACAGAACATTCTTTACTACAGTATGGTTTGTTTTTTCCACCCCTGCTTTTGAGTCAGTTTTGAATCAGTGACACTTTTTGACGCCTTCATGTGTGAGTCAGCCGTGAAAAGTGGGGAAATGAAAACGAGTAAGACTGAAACAGTCCTCCTGCTCCTTAGTGCATTAAACATTAATACACATAAACGTCCTCTGACACCTCGAAAAGAAACACATGCTTTCAGTTAAGAAAAAAGATAAGTTTCAGTTCTCTTTTCTTTAGATGCCCATAAGATTGATGGTAACCCTCTGTGCAGTGTACACGTCTGGTCATTTCGGGTGTCGCCTCATGTCAGTTATTTATTTATTTATTTATTTATTTATTACATACATTAAATTCAGAAACAGCAATTAAACGACTGTTACATTAATCTAAAGTGCAGGAACAAAAACAACAACAGTATTAACATTAGTTGTGAAATTCCTGGTAAATGAAGACATTAAACTGATTGACATTTACAGAAGACTTCAAGCACAGTACAGTACAGTGATGAGACTCTAAAACATTTGAATGGATCAAACAACTTAAACAATCCCATATACAGTAACTGTGAAGGACGATCCCGGCTCGAGGTGGCTTGGAGTCCACTGCAGTCGCTACCGTCAACATTCAGTGAGTGGAACACCTGATCCATGAAAATCGATGGGTAACTTGTCACCATCATTCACCAACACCACTTGCACATTACAGGAACACAGCTGGGAGTTATTGCCACGTCCCCCGTACTGTCCTGACCTCGCTCCAAGCCATTTCCACATGTTTGGGCCATTAAAGGAGTTCCTGGGACGTCAGCATTTCAGACATGAAGCGGGAAGTCAATTCATGGCTCCGGCGTACTGAGAAAACTTTCTACCTTGATGGTGTCCAGGCACTAGTGAAACACTGGGATAAGTGCATTAGTGTAGGAGGGGATTATATAGAGAAATAAAGGGAGTTTTCCCGTATGCAACAAAAATATATTTCTCAATATAAAACCTAAGATGCCCGCAGAGAGTATCCCATCACAGTTTAGAAGTGAAGACTTTATGGACTTCTTTAATGAAAAAATCAATAATATCAGGAAGAAAATAATGGAGGTTCAGCCTCTAATAGTATCTCACGATCCAGTTCAGCCTATAGCTTCACATTTAGATTTTCAGTGCTTTACAGGTATAGGACAGGAAGAGCTGTATAAACTCATCACCTCGGCTAAATCAACAACGTGCCTGTTAGACCCAATCCCAACCAGATTTTTAAAAGAAGTGATGCTTACGGTTGGAGAACCACTTCTAAACATTATTAATTCTTCATTACATCTAGGTCACGTCCCTAAACCTTTCAAGTTAGCAGTTATTAAGCCGCTTCTTAAAAAATCTAATTTGGACGCGAATGAAATAACAAATTACAGACCGATTTCAAACCTTCCGTTCATATCAAAAATACTAGAAAAAGTAGTATCAGCTCAAATTTGCACATTCTTGCAGGATAACAACATCCTTGAAGAATTTCAGTCAGGTTTCAGGCCTCATCATAGCACAGAAACTGCACTAGTTAAGATTACAAACGACTTGTTTTTAGCTTCAGACCAAGGCTGCATCTCATTGCTAGTCCTGCTCGATCTTAGTGCTGCATTCAACACTATAGATCATAATATTCTCATAGATCGCTTACAAAATTATATAGGTATTCAGGGACAGGCATTAAAATGGTTTAGATCATACCTGTCTGATCGCTACCATTTTGTAGATCTAAATGGAGAACCGTCTGGTGTAATGCCAGTGAAATATGGGGTCCCACAAGGGTCAGTTTTAGGATCTCTGTTGTTCTCAATATACATGCTTCCCTTGGGTAACATCATAAGAAGACATGGGATTAGTTTCCATTGTTATGCTGATGATACCCAATTATATATCTCAACTAAACCAGATGAAATACCTAAGTTGTCTAGAAGAGTGTGTCCAGGACATAAAAGATTGGATGACCAATAACTTTCTTTTATTAAATTCAGATAAGACAGAGATATTACTTATTGGCCCAAAAACCAGCACACAACAGCTTTCACAATTCAGCCTGCGCTTAGAAGGATGTACTGTTACTACCAGCTCAGCAGTAAAAGACCTGGGAGTAATATTAGACAGTAACTTGTCTTTTGAAAATCACATTTCAAATATCACAAAAACAGCCTTTTTCCATCTTCGAAATATTGCTAAACTTAGGAACATCTTATCCGTGTCTGATGCAGAAAAGCTAGTTCATGCATTCATGACCTCCAGACTGGACTATTGTAATGCATTACTAGGTGGTTGTCCTGCATCCTCAATAAACAAGCTTCAGTTAATCCAAAATGCAGCTGCCAGGGTTCTCACTAGATCCAGAAAATATGATCATATAACCCCAATATTATCATCCCTGCACTGGCTACCTGTTCAGTTTAGAATAAATTACAAAATAGTATTACTTACATACAAGGCATTAAATGGTTTAGCTCCCACATACCTAACCAGTCTTCTGATGCGCTACAATCCACCACGCGCCTTAAGATCACAAAACTCCGGACTTCTGGTAGTTCCCAGAATTTCAAAATCTACAAAAGGTGGTAGGGCTTTTTCATATTTAGCTCCAAAGCTTTGGAATAGCCTTCCAGACAGTGTTCGGGGAGCAGACACGGTTTCTCGGTTCAAAAGTAGACTCAAGACGCATCTTTTTAATCTGGCATACACATAACTCATCCCATAATCTCATACTCCAGTACACCTATACCGAATGGCAACTACGCTAATTCTCCCCATCTGTTCTGTATTTCTCTACCCATCCCGAGGCATCGGGAGATTTTGCCAGCTTCAGTAGACAAAGGCTGACCCTGCGAGGTTCCTGAGGCATCCAGAGAAGGACCAGCTCCAGCTGGATTCAGCTTTATGATGGTTGGAGCTACACATGCTGCTCCTGTGCTTCCAGTGATCCAGACCTCACAGTCATCTGCCCTCTGCACCTACTGACTCATCCCTATTCTGAACTGGTCTTCATGTCAATTTAAATAATTTCTGTCATATTGAATTTTCACCTGCACAACACACAAGATGTTATATCATTTCTATCTGTTATCGCCCAAATGAGGATGGGTTCCCTGTTGAGTCTGGTTCCTCTCAAGGTTTCTTCCTAATGCCATCTCAGGGAGTTTTTCCTTGCCACCGTCGCCGTCACCCTTGGCTTGCTCATCAGAGAAATTTCATTCATCACCATTCATCTCATTATTATTATCTGCACATTTTTCTCACACATCCACACTTCCAATTATTTTCTTTTCTATAATTATTATTATTATTATTATTATTATTATTATTATTTATTATTATTTTTTTTTTTTTATTTCTTTCATTTTTGTGAAGCTGCTTTGAGACAATGACCATTGTTAAAAGCGCTATATAAATAAAATTGAATTGAATTGAATATATTATGTGACAATATATTTTATGTGTATTCATATATTGTGAATAGTACATAATAATATATGTTATGATATATTCTATAATATATTATATATATGTAAGCAATATATATAAATATATGAAATAGGATATATGAAAATATATGAAAATAATGCAATTATTGCCGTTTTCATATATTGAATAAATACATTGTTATACTGTTTAATATACTGTTATATATTGAATTATATCCCACATTAAATGAGATTATATAAGGCAAAGGCATTGTAAATACAGTGGTGTGAAAAACTATTTGCCCCCTTCCTGATTTCTTATTCTTTTGCATGTTTGTCACACTTAAATATTTCTGCTCATCAAAAACCGTTAACTATTAGTCAAAGATAACATAATTGAACACAAAATGCAGTTTTTAAATGAAGGTTTACGTTATTAAGGGAGAAAAAATACTCCAAATCTACATGGCCCTGTGTGAAAAAGTGATTGCCCCCCTTGTTAAAAAATAACTTAACTGTGGTTTATCACACCTGAGTTCAATTTCTGTAGTCACCCCCAGGCCTGATTACTGCCACACCTGTTTCAATCAAGAAATCACTTAAATAGGAGCTACCTGACACAGAGAAGTAGACCAAAAGCACCTCAAAAGCTAGACATCATGCCAAGATCCAAAGAAATTCAGGAACAAATGAGAACAAAAGTAATTGAGATCTATCAGTCTGGTAAAGGTTATAAAGCCATTTCTAAAGCTTTGGGACTCCAGCGAACCACAGTGAGAGCCATTATCCACAAATGGCAAAAACATGGAACAGTGGTGAACCTTCCCAGGAGTGGCCGGCCGACCAAAATTACCCCAAGAGCGCAGAGACGACTCATCCGAGAGGCCACAAAAGACCCCAGGACAACATCTAAAGAACTGCAGGCCTCACTTGCCTCAATTAAGGTCAGTGTTCACGACTCCACCATAAGAAAGAGACTGGGCAAAAACGGCCTGCATGGCAGATTTCCAAGGCGCAAACCACTTTTAAGCAAAAAGAACATTAAGGCTCGTCTCAATATTGCTAAAAAACATCTCAATGATTGCCAAGACTTTTGGGAAAATACCTTGTGGACCGACGAGACAAAAGTTTAACTTTTTGGAAGGTGAGTGGGCCAAAATTCCTCCAGAGCGCTGTAAAAGACTCGTTGCAAGTTATCGCAAACGCTTGATTGCAGTTATTGCTGCTAAGGGTGGCCCAACCAGTTATTAGGTTCAGGGGGCAATTACTTTTTCACACAGGGCCATGTAGGTTTGGATTTTTTTTTATCCCTAAATAATAAAACCCCTCATTTAAAAACATGCATTTTGTGTTTACTTGTGTTATCTTTGACTAATAGTTAAAAGTGTTTGATGATCAAAAACATTTTGTGTAACAAACATGCAAAAGAATAAGAAATCAGGAAGGGGGCAAATAGTTTTTCACACCACTGTATATGGAAATATATATGTAAAATTATATGAGATAATATAACTCATTGTACAAGATAATATAGTCAGATTTATATGGGAACATATGCCTTAAATATTTTGGAAAATATATAGATTTATATTAGTTGATCTGCCACATTATGTCAACCTTTATGCATGTATTCCACTATGTTCCAGTGTGGAGGACTGAAATGCCATGTGGAGGAATAAAAAGTGGACTTCATGCTGCTGTTAATGATGATTTCATTTATAATATTCTGTCACTTAATTTTATAATATATGAATCAATACATAGCCATATATGGTCTATCCATATGGCTAAATAATGTAAAATATAATTAATGTCATGCAAAATATGATTTGGAGCTTGGACCCTGCTTATCTCATTAAAAAAAAACTTTGTTTCAATAAACATACATGCAGGAATGTAATACAGTTTTGTTTGCACAGCAATGTATTTTAAAATATATGAATCAATATATAGCAATAGGTTATCCATCCATATAATGGAAATATACAGTATGGGGAAGTTTCTCATATATTGAAATATATTTCCTAATGCATTGCAATATAAATTCTAGTATATTGCAATATACGTTTGTCTCGTAAGGGTTTAACTTTCCTAACTGTTATTCTTTCTCTTTCTCTACAGTATCATGGCGCCCCTGTGCCTCCATGATAGAGAACGAATGGTGCCTGGTGCCCTGCTGCTGGTTAGAGATCTGGCCGCATGGAGACCCCACGTGGTAACTGGAGACGGTTCCACTTCATCATGAAGACTATCTTGAACTCGGCTGATTTTCTCTGATGGTTTGTGGCTGCGGTCGCTCAATAATTCAGGATGAAATTTCCCACAAGCAGTTTTGTTCCTGAGCCTTGAAACTGGACTTCATATTAACTTAAACAGCTCTTCTGTTATACTGACCTTCCAGCCTCCTAACACATAGTATGACTGCAGATCAATTCCTGCTATCCATTATGAGGATGGGTTCCCTGTTGAGTCTGGTTCCTCTCGAGGAAAGTTTCCCTTGCCATCATTGCCTATGCACAGGCTTGCTCATAAGGAACACTTTGAGAATAACAATAATAATTTATAAATATTTCCTTATACTTTTTAAACTTATTTCCATATTTATTGTTGATTTTACAAAGCAGCTTTGTGACTATGTTAAAAAATGAAACGCTGAACTGAATTTAATAAAGGTGGAAGTTAGTAAAAACTATTTGCAAATGACTGACATAAAACAAGCATAAGTATTGACCCCCACTGCTGTAAAACACAATTTAATTCTGGTGTAACCCGTTCTCAACCAGAAGTCACACAGTGAGTCGAATGGTGTTGACATGTGTGTAATTACAGTGTCAGGTCTCACCAGTTTTTATCTTCTTATCATTATCACATAAGTATCAGTCTTATCACTGTTATTAGATGCAGTACATGGTGCTTGTTTTGGTTTCCATGTTTCTCCTTAGAGAAGCTCCTGTTTGTCCATCATGTGTGTTTCCTGTGAATGTCTTGTCCGACGTTCTGAATTTGTCTCCATATTTGAACCCAAAAAAAAAAATTACTTTTAATTAATGAGATTTCCATCTGCATCTGTGCGTTGGCATAAAAATGCGTTGTGGGTTAAAAGTTAAATGCTTTTACGACTATTCGTGACCTAAAAAAGGAAAGATGGTTAAAAGAGGTTAAAAAATGAAACAAACAAACAAAAAAAATGTTTCTGTACAATAAAATAAAAATATAAAAAGAAATATTCATTCATTCATTCATCTTCTATACCGCTTTATCCTGCATTTAGGGTCGCGGGGACCTGGAGCCTATCCCAGGAGACTCTGGGCACGAGGCAGGGTACACCCTGGACAGCGTGCCAATCCATCGCAAAGCACACACACACACACACACACACACACACACACACACTATGGTCAATTTCGGAATGCCAATTAGCCTAACCTGCATATCTTTGGACTGTGGGAGGAAACCGGAGTACCCGGAGGAAACCCACCAAGCACGGGGAGAACATGCAAACTCCATGCACACAGAGACGGGAATCGAGCCTGGCCGGGGAATCGAACCCAGACCCTGGAGGTGCAAGGCGACAGTGCTAACCACTACACCACCGAAAAGAAATATATAAAATGTAAATGTAAAAGTATAAACTATATAAATGATATGAAATGCACAAAGGAAAAGCATGTTGGTACTGTATGTTTAGGGCTTGGTGGAGCTGGGGCTTGAACTGCTGACCTTCTGATCAGTAACCTGCTGAGTTGCTAAAACTGCCTGCCTTCAGGTCTAACAAGCGATTCCTCTAAGCCAATCAGAATCAACGCAAAGCGCTCTCTGTCTTTGATGTTTGTGGGTCGCTGTGATGGATACGGGTACGATTGCCAGTATGGCACCAATCCAATCTCCTCCCTAGGCTTCCAGCAACAGATGGCTATAGTGTAGAATCCCCCAGGGTCTCCTGATGACACGACAAACACTTTTCTGTTTCGACTTTATGTTTTTGTTCGTTTCTATTTTGTCTCTTTGTGAATTCTACCAAATTCATCCGAATTAAAGTAAAGTTACATCATTAAAATTAATTTTTCAAATAAACAACTTAATAGGGTTTGTGTTCTAGCTAAACACACAGTCTGAGTAAAACACTATAGGGTTGAAAAGTGTTCATGGAGGTTGGGAGTAACTGTTAGACGTCTAATCTAATTGCTCGCAAAGAAAAAAAAATGTCCCTTTTGATTAAGTTTAATTTGCTACTTTGAGCGCAAAAAAAATTGTTACACACAGTTTCTGTTCTCGTTTGTGTGTGTGTGTGAGAGAGAGAGAGAGAGAGAGAGAAAGAGTGTGTGTGCGTAACATAAGAGAGGAAAGCGAAAGTATTTCCTGTCTTGCTTTCTCTTTCATTTTGAGCTGCAGTTCTGCGCACACATTTCAGTGCACATGTGAACACACACTCTTCATCTCAGAGCAACTGTAAGTCCCCTTTAAAAGCTTCTTGCATTTTTACATATTTTTAAAAAATTTATTTAAATGTACTGCACAGTTGAACTACTTTTCAGTGTGAACACAAAAGAAAGTCGAGCTTTGTGTCTGAGGTCATGTGACAGCTTGTTTTTTCGGATCCTTCTCTGGCTGGGTGTAGAAGAAATGTTCAGCGTGTTGTTGATGTAGGGGGTTTGATTTATTTTTCGTACTTTTCAACAGATGGAACAGAAAGAGAGCCCGATGCGTCTGAGGGAATGGCTGATCGCTCAGATCGACAGTGGGAAGTATGCTGGGCTGAGCTGGGAGAACGAGGAGAAAAGTTTGTTTAAAATCCCGTGGAAACATGCAGCGAAGCAGGACTACAGACAGAACGAGGACGCTGCGCTCTTCAAGGTCCCGGTTATCGTTCGGGTTCGAATCGGTTATTCTGATTCATGTTTATACAGGAACGTGGGAAGAGTCCCAAAGAAAGCTGTGAGAAATAAAACGTTGGATTTGAAGCGTCCCAATGACACAGCAGTATATTCTTTAATTAACAACAACAATAATAATAATAATAATGTACATTATGGAGGTGTAGTGGTTAGCAGTGTTTCCCGCCTCGGGGTCTGTGTGCATGGAGTTTGCATGTTCTCGCCATGTTCGAAGGGTTTCCTCTGGGTACTCCGGTTTCCTCCTACAGCCCAAAGATGAATCCCAAATTTCCTGTAGTGTGTGAAAGAGCATGTGAGCGGAGGTATGTGTGTGTACCCTGTGATGGCGTCACGTCCTGTCCAGGGTGTACCCTGCCTCATGCCCTCAGTCTCCTGGGATAGGCTCCAGGCCCACGTGTATAGCGTGTATAAAGATTATGAATGTGTGAGTGAGAGATCACTCTTTTTTTTTTTTTGTTAAATATTTTTTAAAAACTTGTAATTTTGTTTCAAATATCCTACAATATGTTCCTTCAACCCTTAAACAGGATAGGTACATTTTAATGTGTTCAATTATCTGTTACAGCGGTACAACGGACCTGACGAATGTCATAGCTTAGCCGAGTTTAAAAATGTTAGCGTTAAAAACACTTAGCCTTCAGTTCAGAAATCAGCTATCCTGATGTAATGAGGTACCGGCAAAAAGTGCTTGTAACGGAGTACGCTGTAAAGTAGCGGTAAAGTGTTTATCCTCGTGATGAAGGAGCTAGCTAGGCACTTTCGGCTCTCTGCTGCCACCCAGAGTCATGAGAAGGTATCGCATTGCGTATCGGTAGCCTGGGGAAAAGAAAAATCTAAATGAAAAATTTGTACTACTGATTACATGTGATTGATGTGCCACTTTTGCGGCAAAGTCAAGTTAAAATATTATTAAAGTCAATCATTAAAAAATTAGCATCTAGCATACTGAACTGAACACTTTGTAAGATAATTTTTACATAAATCATTTCTTGACTCCTTAAAAATTCCTCAATTTACTTAAAATGTTGAAAACATTTCACTGGAAGATTAAAAAAAGATGAAAACGAATACTTTAACACTGAACATCACCCACGACAGCACTAGATCAACTTTTATACAACGCCGTTATTACTGTACGCTATGTAAACAACACCTGATCTTCTGAATACATAAAGATAACGAATGAATGAATGAACTATTTTCATTCATTGTTGTAATAACACGAAAAAAGTAGATTATATAATAAATATATTATAGGATAAATACGATCTATACTGTAGATAAATACTATAACTATCTATCTATCCACACATCCTGTCCCAGACTGTCTCTGCACATATACATTGTTTAGTCTAGTGTGTGTGCTTGCACGTCTGAATGCATGAGCCGTTTTGCCTATTGTGTTTGTGTGTGTGTGTGTTTGCGTGTGTACATACAGTACAGTAATTGTGAATATTTAACTGTATGTAGCTGTGTGTATTTTCACATTTTCATATGTGTTTATTTTTTGCTGTATGACTGTGTGTGTTTTTCCTTTTGACTATGTGTACTTTAGTCTGTGTATGTGTGTGTGTGTGTCTCTCTATGGCTATGAATATGTTTTATGCTTGCCAACAGGCAAAGTAGGCAATTGCTTGGGGCCTCAGACCAGTTGGGGCCCCTAAGGGATGACAATAATCTACTTTTAAATAAGTTACTAATGCGCTACTTGCTCAATGTAAACAAACACCTGCACCAATAGTGTGTCTCCTAATGGCTTTGTTTATATTTTAATGACTAAACGTATGTGTGTAGGCATGGGCGGTGTATAAAGGGAAATACCGCGAGGGCCGTGACAGAGCCGACCCGTCGGCGTGGAAGACTCGGCTACGCTGCGCCCTCAACAAGAGCTCCGAGTTCCAGGAAGTTTCTGAACGCAGCCAACTGGACATCTCGGCACCGTATAAAGTGTACAGGATAGTGGAGGATACACACACAGGTGAACACACACACGTCAAGTCAAGTCAAGTAGGCTTTTGTTGTCATTTCATCCACATCCAGTTCAGTACATGGAAACACCGTTCCTCCAGGACGAAGGTGCTACATATGGTACATACAGTACAACATGGATTAACAAACACACATACATACAGAACTATACTAGAGAGGCTGAAAGCACCTGTGTGTAACTTCAAATCTCATCTGTGAGACTCGCTCACACCCAGTAAGTGACATCACACAGTTCATTTATCGTTTCCCTAAGAACAGTGGACGTCCCGAAGGAAATCCTGTGTGTGCGTAAGACGTGGAGCGGAGGAAAGGGGAATATTATATTATATTATAGGAAATACTAAAGATCGAGAAAACAAAACGGGGAAAAATTCCAAAGCATTGAAATGATGTCATGGATGAAAGCTTGAAAAGAAAGTGATTTACAATTTCTTTTTTTTTTTTACATTTGCTAAAAACAAAGTTAAGATTACATTTTACAAAAAGTAATAAGAAAAGGAAGGTAGATATAAAGGGAGGAGTGCATGAGGCAGGATGGGGAGTGAGAGAGGAAGTGACAGAAAGAAAACCAGAGGAACAGGTTGGAAAGAAAAAGAAAGAAAGAAATGATTCTCTCTCTCTCTCTCGTTTTCTCTTTCATCATGAGTCTCATCTCTCTCTTGTGTCTCCCTGTCTTTCAGAACCTGTCGTCAGTTCAATAAAGGGCAAAGCATACACTGAATTTCATAGCCAGGTAAAAACCACACACACACACACACACACACACACACACACACACACACACACACACACACACACACACACACACACACACACACACACATTACAGGGTTTTGGAAATCCCCAGCTAGTATACTATAATTAAAATATTACACTGACACCCTGCCTGTGAAACTGAAAGTGTGAGAAGGTCTAAAGTGTTTTACTGCCCCCTGGTGGATAAACTGGTGTACTTTCTCAGCCAACAGATAGACTTCGGTTAAGACTGTAGTCTGTATACGGTGGCCGTGAAGTGCAAAACAAATGAACAAAACTGAAAACAATAAAAACAAACTGAAAACAAAATAACAAATTCAAAACCAAATTAACAAAAATGGAAAACAAAATAACTAATTCAAAAACAAAATATAAAAAAACAAAACCCAAAACTATTTTTTTTCTTTCGGATTTGTTAATTTCAATTGGACGAGACATCTGTCACTCAAGATATACAGGAAGTAGGGTCCGTGTACTTTTTGGTATTTGTAGTTTCTTTTTATAAACAAAAATCAAAAAATTAAAATGAGAGTTATATTTGTTTTTTATTTAAAAATGTCAGACACTTTTTTAAAATTAGACTTGATTTTCTTTTCTCGTTTATACTTTGAATAAAGAAAGTTCTACAGCTTAGAAACGAACAAAAATAGCTGCATTTTCGTTCTCTAAAACCGGAAGTATCTCTTCTTCTGTTGATGATCAGGAAAATCTGTTTCCCTCCTCCTACTGGCTGTGGAAGAGTCAGGGATGTCTGAAACTGCCTCAGAGACTTGTGTGCTTATGTAATACAGTTATATGATGGTTTTTTAAAACACTATTCTTAACAAGAGACTCCTGGAAATCAATTCACCCAGTTAACATGTGTAATAAACTTCAAGTTTCCATACTTTGTGAAATTAAAGAAAAATAACCAATTCAGATACATTATTTAATTGTAAAAGTGATATTATAATATGTGCTGTGCCAATTATGTATGTCTGTTTTATCATGGATATCCATACAGTATATCATGGACTTCAGGATATTGTGTCTCCCCATCATATGCGGGTGCTTAGACAGACAGACAGACAGACATGAATAACCATGAGTGTGGCGTCCTATGATCGCTGTACCTGTGTGTTTGATATGTACACCATAAAACCGGATGTTTGAGTGGGTTAAAAAAAAAAGAGTATCCTGGTTATCACGAGTATACACTCTCTCTACCCTTGAGTTACATGCTATAATAAATTACAAAGTATAACCTTAATATATATTTAGAATAAATCAGTATCACATCTATCATCACACAGCTAATGTACGTGTAATAAAAGTAGTCGCGATGTCAGTACTCGCCCAGCAAACCAGCCTTTCGCAGCGGCTTAAAACGTCCGAATTATCTTCAGATATACAAACAAAAAGGTGAAAAGACACTCGATTGTTTTGCATAGGTTATTTGTTTAATTCACAAAGATCGTAAAAACACTTTAAAACGAGAGAATAACTGTTAAAATCTTCGTTTGCCTTCTCAGCGTTAGGGAGCGAGTGACGTCATGGGAAACATAGGGAAACTGAATTTCCCGGAACATTGGCCAGACTGGGGCGGCGCGGTGGTGTAGTGGTTAGCACTGTCGCCTTGCACCTCCAGGGTCTGGGTTCGATTCCCCGGCCAGGCTCGATTCCCGTCTCTGTGTGCATGGAGTTTGCATGTTCTCCCCGTGGGTTTCCTCCAGGTACTCCGGTTTCCTCCCACAGTCCAAAGATATGCAGGTTAGGCTAATTGGCGTTCCCAAATTGCCCGTAGTGTGTGATTGGGTGTGTGAGTGTGTGTGTGTGTGCCCTGCGATGGATTGGAACCCTGTCCAGGGTGTACCCCGCCTAGTGCCCGAAGTCTCCTGGGATAGGCTCCAGGTCCCCCGCGACCCTAAATACAGGATAAAGTGGTATAGAAAATGAATGAATGAATGAATGAATGAATGGCCGGACTGGCGTAACTGCAGGTGAGGTGCCGGGTGATGCACACCTCGCTCTAACAACTTCCGGCTTCTTACTAATTAAATAACGATTCGTTTCTGTTTTTTTTTCTTGCATTATTCTGATACACAAAAGGAAACATGGAAAAATAACCGTTTTCATTTCCCATTATTGTTTTATTTTAATTACAAGTCAAATAAGCGTGTATTTTTTTTTATTTTTTTAAGCGATAATTTCAAATACCAAAATATACACGGACCAAGTAGGAACTTGTTTCTCTATCTTTGTTTCTTGTGTGTTCTGCTTCACTTTAAACTATGGTGGCCTTGAAGTACAAAACAATTTAACAAAACTGACTTCAGGGCCACCGTAAGAACGCCATATTTGAATTCAATTCAATTCAATTTTATTTATATAGCGCTTTTAACAATGGTCATTGTCTCAAAGCAGCTTCACAAAAATTAAAGAAATTTAACAAAATTTTTTTTTATAAATAATAATAATAATAAATTAATTAATTAAAAAATAATAATAAATAAATAAAAATAATAATAATAATTATAGAAAAGAAAATAATTGGAAGTGTGGATGTGTGAGAAAAATGTGCAGATAATAATAATGAGACGAATGAATGAAATTTCTCTGATGAGCAAGCCAAGGGTGACGGCGACGGTGGCAAGGAAAAACTCCCTGAGATGGCATTAGGAAGAAACCTTGAGAGGAACCATTTGGTGATAACAGATAGAAATTATATAACATCTTGTGTGTTGTGCAGGTGAAAATTCAATATGACAGAAATTATTTAAATTGACATGAAGACCAGTTCAGCATAGGGACGAGTCAGTAGGTGCAGAGGGCAGATGAGGTCTGGATCACTGGAAGCACAGGAGCAGCATGTGTAGCTCCAACCATCATAAAGCTGAATCCAGTTGGAGCTGGTCCTTCTCTGGATGCCTCAGGAACCTCGCAGGGTCGGCCTTTGTCTACTGAAGCTGGCAAAATCTCCCGATGCCTCGGGATGGGTAGAGAAATACAGAACAGAATTATTTGAAACCACAATAATGTTTGCACATTCATACACACACGAATTTACCGCTACTACAGTACTTCCTGTATATCTTGAGTGACAGATGTCTCATCCAATCAGTGGTAAGAATTTAATTCGCAAACTATACCTACCTTTTCCGGTTTGTATCTAACTGGCCGATAAGTTCAATGAACAAATGAACAAATCCAAAAACAAAATGAAAAAAACAAAACAAATTAGTTTTGGGTTTTGTTATTTTTTGGGGGTTTTTATACTTAGTTTTTGAATTTGATATTTTGTTTTCAGTTTTGTTTTTTTGTTTTCAGTTTTGTTAATTTGTTTTACACTTCAGGGCCACCGTAAGTCTGTACTTTACTGCAGTTTCTCAGTTCAGTAAGGACTACAGTAGTCAAACAGAGAGGAGTGTTCTTTAGGGGTTCAGTGAAAGACTACAGCTCTGTGCTGATTAAAGCCTCAAACTCACTCTGTTTAATGAGGTTTACGGATTTACATCACAGACAGCCGCTGGTTAAACCTTAGAACTTTGTCCACTTTACTGAAAATCGAACACATCTGTCTGTACAGAAAAATAAAAGGAAAGACAGACAGAAAGACGATATGACTCTGTTTGCTTTTTTGATGTCTCTTACATTGTAAGTCTCATTGCTCTCTCTCACATTGAGTCTTTCTCTTCCTGTCTCTCTCATACCATGAGTCATTTTCTTTGACCCTGTCTCCCTCTTTTTCGGAAAGAGGGAGACAGGGGCAAAGAAAATGACTCATGGTCTCTCATTCTCTCTCTGACTGTCTCTCAGTCTTCCATCATATGTCTCTTTCTCTGTCCATCTTTCTCTCATCATAGGTCTCTCCTTAGCTCTCTCTCTCTCTGTCTGTCTCAGCCTGTCTCTCCCTTGCGCTTTACCTTGGTCTTTCACTACCATAGTCTCTTATCATAAGTGTCCTCTCTCCTTCTCTTTTCTTGTCTCTGTCATCACAAGTATCTCTCTGCTTGTCTCTCGCTCTCATCATAAGTCTCTTTAATGGACATGGATTTACAGGAATGGTGGTGAATGATGCACTGAAACATGAAAACACACTTAACAATCATGTCCTGACATTTGATGTTTAAATGTTATAGTAATTCCTGAATTATAGTAAATCCAGACTTAAGCGAGGTACAGTATGATCGGTATTAATGAGTTGTATTAGAATTAAAAATTTGGCAAAAGCATGTATTTTGAGGATTTTATTGAAAAAGTGTAAAACTCCTAGTTTAGATTAAGACTTGTGGTAAAACCGCAATCATGTAACTGATTAACAAAAATGTTAACTGCTGTACTGTACAGTAGAATACTTTGGTCTATGTCGGTTATTTGTAAAATTACATGAAATGTCACACACATGATTTCATGAGTTGAACTTTAATGTTTTTTTTTTTGTTGTTAACTGCAATTTAATTAGGTTTGAATTGCAAAGTGAAAAGAAAATGAGTTTTGTGCTAAGGTTTATATTCAGATAAGCAGTTATTTGTACACACAGCTTTCTTGCAGACATACTGGGAAAAAATAGCTCATTAACTCAAACTGTGTGATTTTTATTTATTTATTTATTTTTAGGATGCAGTACATGACATCTCAAATAACAGCAGAGTATCAGACGGTTAGTAGAAAACACACACACACACACACACTGGAGAGGTTTTGATTATATATATTTTGTGTGAACATTTGCATCCGAGGGACGCAGCGTGTGTTCATGAGTCCAAGGATTCGCTGAATTCTCAGGATTCGTAGAGTGCCCCCTAGTGGAGGAAACATGGCAAAAGCAGGCAGAATCCTGTGAATCACAGTGACACAACTAACCTCAGCTTCACCTTTTAAAAGATTGTGTGATTGGACGTAGTGGATTCTAGGGATTTGGTGAGTGCTCCTAGTGGAATATCATAGGAAAATGAAGCCAGAATCCCTACTGACTCTAAAGGACTTGTGAGACCCGACTCTGTTCAGTGATATTCATTCATTCATTTTCTGTACCGCTTTATCCTTATATACAGGGTCGCGGGGGCCTGGAGCCTATCCCAGGAAACTTAGGGCAGGGTGCCAATCCACACACACATTCTCACATACACACACTACGGGCAATTTGGAATGTCAATTAACCTAACCTACATGTCTTTGTATTGTGGGAGGAAACCGGAGTACCCGGAGGAAACCCACCAAGCACGAACTTCTTTTGCAAGAACATGCAAACTCCATGCACACAGAGACGGGAATCGAGCCTGGCCGGGGAATCGAACCCAGACCCTGGCGGTGCAAGGTGACAGTGCTAACCACTACACCACCGCGCCGCTCCCTGTTCAGTGATATTGAAGCACTCAAACAGTGGCGGCTGGTGCAAAATTTGTTTGGGGGGGTGTAAACAAAATTTAAATTAAACTTTTAATAATCGCCTGTAAATAGTCATAAGAAGTGCTGGAAAATCACAGAGTGTAAGTAAGCTCGGCTGCAATCACTTGACAACTGCTTAATTAGAAGATCAGGTCAATCTGGTCCAAGATCTTTAACTTTTTTTCTTTCTTCGTCCGATCGCCTTGCCAAGGAGTATTTTAGCAAAGAAATTACAGAATTTCTTCTCATATTTAGCTGGCTTTCATGTCAATCACTATTCAATACATTAACTAACAATCTGCTGACCGTTAATAAGACTCGTTGAGAATGGTCCAATCATATGAGCCCAAATATTTAAAAACAATATTGATTCGCTAAGAACAAAAGTGGGAGGGTTCAGGGAGCACAGTGCTGCACCCCAATAATGATTTGAAATAAAAAAATTTTTTTATGTGCCTACAGTGCATCCGGAAAGTATTCACAGCGCATCACTTTTTCCACATTTTGTTATGTCACAGTCTTATTCTAAAATTGATTAAATTCATGTTTTTCCTCAGAATTCTACACACAGCACCCCATAATGACAACATGAAAAAAGTTTCCTTGATATTTTAGCAAATTTATTTAAAAAATTGAGAAAGCACATGTACATTACGTAAGTATTCACAGCCTTTGCCGTGAAGCTCAAAATTGAGCTCAGGCGCATCCTCTTTCCCCTGGTCATGAGATGTTTCTGGAGCATAATTGGAGTCCACCTGTGGTTAATTCAGTTGATTGGACATGATTTGGAAAGGCACTCACCTGTCTATACTGTAAAAGGTCCCACAGTTGACAGTTCATGTCAGAGCACAAACCAAGCATGAAGTCAAAGGAATTGTCTGTAGGTCCTCTGTGGAGAGAGGAGAACCTTCCAGAAGGACAACCGTCTCTGCAGCAATCCACCAATCAGGCCTATATGGTAGAGTGGCCAGACGGAAGCCACTCCTTAGTAAAAGGCACATGGCAGCCCGCGTGGAGTTTGCCAGAAGGCACCTGAACGACTCTCAGACCATGAGAAACAAAACTCTCAGGTCTGATGAGACTCTCAGGCCACTCTACCATTGGTGGACTGGTGGATCACCAGGAGGACAAGTACAATATGAGTAATCAAGGACAAACTCACCAAAAATGCATTCCAAAGTTATGGATAAAGATGCAATAAGATATGTTTTTCATATTAAAGTGTGTTTACATTTTTTAAACCCTCTGTATACACTGATCAGCCATAACATTATGACAACCTGCTTAATATTAAATAGGTCCTATTTTGCCACCATAAAAGTAATGAACTATGTGTTCTGACACCTTTCTATCACAATCAGCATGAACTTTTTTCATCAATTTGATTTACACTAGTGCTTCTATTCTCTCCCCAAGTGCATCAGTAAACCCTGACCTCCATGACCCTGTCACCAGTCCTTCTTCCTTGGACTATTTTTGGTATGTTCCTGACCACTGCAGACCAGGAACATCCCACAAGAGCTGCAGTGTATGGAGTTGCTCTGATCCAGTCCTCTAGCTACTGTATCTTAATTTGGCCCTTGTCAAAGTCACTTAAATCCTTAATCTTATGAACAACACTCCAACACATGAACTTTAGGAAAAAAAGGTTCGCTTGCTGTCTTATATACCCTACCCACTTTCAGCCACCAACTTCAAAACTGCAACAGCTCTTGTTAGATGTTCTCACGCTGCAGTGGTAACGACATACCAAAAATGAAAACCGGTTCAAGCTGGCCTGTGTAGTCTAATCCAGCATGAAAGCTAATGTATCAAGTTGAGGAAAAGATTAATGCTGGTTCAAAGAGAAAGGTGTCACAGGTCATTACTGTTTTGATGGCAATGGATTGATGGACACAATGTCCTGAGCACAACCCTAATATTGTCCTTTTACAACATTTCCATGCACGTAATTTATTATAACCAGATTATGATTTGTTTGTTTATTTAACCAGTTATTTTGCTCTGCCAACACATATTCTTCTATGCCTGGTAGAACTAACTAACTGCCACTGGTGTTGCTGTAAATAAC
Organism: Channallabes apus; assembly: GCA_030522415.1. Classification (NCBI taxonomy): domain Eukaryota; kingdom Metazoa; phylum Chordata; class Actinopteri; order Siluriformes; family Clariidae; genus Channallabes; species Channallabes apus. Next base: position 4,564,343 of record CM060117.1, on the reverse strand, counting down.
AAGGATGGAAGTAGTTTGAAAGAGAATAAACCATGCGTGTTAACTTTCCTGTAAATTGCATAAACGATCACATAGTGAAAGAAGAAGTTCAACATTTTTTTTTTAACATGGTGTGTTTATGTGGTGTGTGTGTGTGTGTGTGTGTATGTGTGCTTAGGCGGCAAGTTGAATTTCTACAGCAACAACAACGTTGTCGCGTATGACAGACCTGTGAATGTTTCTGTCACTCTGTTTCCCTCATGGTGCCCCATTTCAGGTAAATATATTTCACACGTTTCATTCAGTGCTACATCACACATGCACACACATACACATACACACGCGCAAACAGTAAGAATATGTCTACATACTATAACGAGGAGGGCACTGATCAAAAATGAATCAAAATTGTAAATGTTAGCTTTCACATGTGCCATGCTATTTCATACCGGACAAGTTCAAGTCAAACCAGGACTCAAACATTTGAATGGTCCGAGAGTAATGATTATGGAGAGCGAGCGGGACGCCTGATCCTTTGAAAATTGACCGATAGCTTGTCGCCGCCAACTTGAGGAAGAGACATATGCGTCCATGGGAACTATACACACAATCATTCACCAGCACCACTTGCACATTACAGGAACTTGGCTGGGAGTTCTTGCCACACCCCCCTTGCAGTCCTGACCTCATTCTAAGACATTTCCACATGTTTGCGCCATTAAAGGAGTTCCTGGGAGGCCAGTGTTTCAGATGTAAAGCATGCAGTAAGATCAGGCGTACTGAGAACTTTCGACCTTGATGGTGTCCAAGCACTAATGAAACACTGGGAAATTCATTAGTGTATCAGGGGATTATTTAGAGAAATAAATGGAGGTTTAAACTCTCATAACCTTGTCCTGCTATTCCTGTTAGTCCTGATTTGACATCAACGCCCCTCGTACTACAATCAATTACTTAATTACTGTCTTACTTAATAAAGTTAAAATCGTGTCTGTGTCTTTCCAGACTTCCGACTCCTTGTGTGTCTGTTCTATCATGGCCAGATGGTTCAGGAATTGATCACCTCATCTGCAGAGGGATGTTTTATCCTTCAGGGTACAGCTCCGGTGGGGAACGAGCGTATTTACGGGCCGTGTGCAGCTCACACTCTGTCCTTCCCTCGTCTGGAAACTCTGTCCCTCCCATCGGGCATCTCAGAGGCCATGAGTCGTCTGCTGCCTCACCTGGAGAAAGGGGTGTTAGTGTGGGTCGCCCCGGATGGAGTCTTCATCAAACGCTTCTGTCAGGGACGAGTGTACTGGGACGGGCCGCTCGCCCAACACACGCGCCAACCCAATAAACTGGACAGAGAAAAGACGTGCAAACTGCTCGACATCGGTGTCTTCGTGCAGGGTGAGGATGAAGAACCAAAGCTCTCTCTCTCTCTCTCTCTCTTTCTTTCTCTCCTCTCTGTCATGCTTTTTCAATTTTTATCTGTCTCTCTATCACTCT
>CM060117.1:3760017-3875173 GCA_030522415.1 Channallabes apus | reverse complement strand
CCCCACACACACACACACACACACACACACACACACACACACACACACACACACACACAGTGATTCACAGCAGCATTTCTTGTTAATTTACTATCCTAATCTCATTTTAGATTATTGCTTTTAAACAGACAGTAGCTGTATTTCCTGATCCAGAGCCAGAATTCCCCGAATGCTGCATATTTTAGTGTTTGTGCTCTAACACACCTGACTCAGCTCGTAAACTGTGTAGTAATAACAACTTTATGAGCTGAGTCAGGGCGTCCGAGAGACTGGACCGAGCAAACGCTGAGCCGACGCCGTCATCTACACGGATTTAACAGTCGTGTGTCCGATCATAAAAAAAACACTTGTTAGTGAGACTCAGAGAAAAGGGCTTCAGTTTGCTAGGGAGCATAAAGACTGGACTTTGGAGCGATGGAAAAAGGTCATGTGACCGTGCATGAAGCAATGCAATCATCACGCATACTGTAGCGTCCACTTTACAGTGTTATACTCCTCCGTTCCTGCCATCATACTGTACATTCTTTATCTTCCCTCTTTATCTTCTTTCCTTCTTTCCCCTCTTTCTCCTTCCTTCCTTCCTACTGTCCTAACATCCTCCCTTCCTACTTACTGTACCTTCCTTTCCCTCTTTTTCCTTCCTTCCTTTCTCCCTTCACCTCTCTCCATCTTTCCCCTCCTTCTCCTTTCTTCCTTCACCTCTCTCCATCTTTCCCCTCTTTCTTCCTTTCTTCCTTCACTTCTCTCCATCTTTCCCCTCTTTCTTCCTTTCTTCCTTCACCTCTCTCCATCTTTCCCCTCCTTCTCCTTTCTTCCTTCACCTTCTCTCCATCTTTCCCTCTTTCTCCTTTCTTCCTTCACCTCTCTCCATCTTTCCCCTCTTTCTCCTTTCTTCCTTTCTTCCTTCACCTCTCTCCATCTTTCCCCTCTTTCTCCTTTCTTCCTTCACCTCTCTCCATCTTTCCCCTCCTTCTCCTTTCTTCTTCACCTCTCTCCATCTTTCCCCCTCCTTCTCCTTCCTTCCTTCCTTCGTTAGTAATTATTTTATACTCAGTACCTCCAGGAGGCAGATTTTCTCTGCACTCACATCACTCTTATAAAGGATTCTTCTCCATATGATTATTGAACTAGTAAGGGAACTAATTCTTATTTAAAAAAAAAAAAAAAAACTTTCTCCAGTTGTTGTTCCATCCATTATCTAAACATATTATTAATAATTATTTTGTTCTGAAATCATAACAAAAGGCTTTGATGTAACCTCCAACACAGACTCTATTAGAAAAGGTTATGAAGCTCTCAGTGTCCTTTGAGATAAGAGCTGGTGAGCTTTGAGTGATTCTGATCAAACCAGCGTTACACTCCCATGAGGAATCCCATCTCCGGCTCACACCTTCTATATATATATATATATTTCTTCTCCAACTGAAACCTGCTGGACAAGAAAACCCCTGTGTGCTTTATCTCTCAACGGCACCTGCACCGGCATTAAGGACAGAGTCACGGCGGACACGCCCGCTAAACGTGACTCTGAAGACGCGTTACCACACACGTATGACATCACACACTCGCACACACGCACACAGCCCCCAGAGATTGTCTTTAATGATCGAAGAAGTGCTAATGAGAAATCGGCTTTCTGCTAACCACGCTTCAGAGCTTCTGATTGAGTTTTATCAATTCCTCCACATTAGCCGTATCCTCTAGAGAAGACTGGGAACCAAGCATGAACAAAATCCCCTACGCAACATCAATTCTTCCTTACACACACACACACACACACGCACATATACCCTTACACACGCACACACACACACTAATTACTGTACCACTCCTGCAGATTTTAGCTGCGAAGCCGACTTATTATATTATATTACATTACACTCAAATGACTAATGAAGATTTGCTCATCGCTTTCAATTGGCAGCCCGTTTGATTGTTAATTTGTGCTCGGCGTTATTGTGTAAAAATACAAAGCAAGGAAAGAAGCACAATAAAACCCAAATTCAAAGACAGGAAACTCGCCTGGCAGTTCGAATTAGCTTTAACGCCGATTAAAGCCGGGAGAGAAATAGATCAGGCTTTTGAAGTTTTTGTGAAAGAGAGAGAGAGAGAGAGAGAAAAAGGCAGCTCAAAGAAAGAGCCAAGAAGAAGATTGGTCAAAAATAAAAGAATTAAAAAGATAGTTTTTACCAAGGATGTGTCTTTGTGGTGTTCTTTTGGTGTTTAATTCTTCACCTTTGGCTAATGTAGAATAGAGTAAGGAGTAAATTCCTGCAGACTTGTTTAGGCCTATCTTTATTTCTGTTTAAGCAAAAATGCTCGTACAGCATGTGGTTCACAGCTTTCCATGCGGTAGTTCTGTATCCCTTCGCCCCCAGGCTTTTCCCCCAATCTCCAGGACTAAGGGGGTTGTGCATAAAAAACTTGTATTGGCGAGAGTTTTAACAAATCAATTACACCAACCCCCAAATGTGACCTCATATAAGAACAGCTCCTCACCTGGCTTGGGGGGGCGTGGCTCAGCATTAGCTCATGTACACAGACACAGAAATGGCATGTTTGGAAAAAGGAGTGAAACAGAGTGAGTTTGAGGTATGAGCTCTGAGACCTGTGTTAACTTGGGACCTGTCCATCCATCCATCTAGCAACCTCAGTAGTATAACTAGGGATCGTGGAGGCCAATGGTGACCATTGTATTTATTCCAATTTTATGATTATCGTAGGACCGCCGGTCAACAGTCACACGCACATTCACACACAACATGCAATTTGGAAACGCCAATTAGCCTAATCATCGTGTCCTTGGACTGTGGGAGGAAACCGGAGTACCTGGAGGAAAGACACCAAGTGTGGGGAGAACATGCAAACTCCACACACAGACCCCAAGGCGGGAACCGAACCCGGACCCTGAGGGTGCAAGGCGTCCGTGCTAACTGCTAAGCCACCATGCGGCCTTTAAATAAGTAAATACAAATGTCCCTGCTAAAATAAATAAGTACATAAATCAGCATAATCTGACCTGCTATCTGTACCTGGCACAGATTCGACTGCTAGGTCAACTTTGACAGCTGCTAGGAAAAGAAGTAAAATGTTTCTGCCAATGATACATCATAATCAAGTAATAAAGAAACTGGAGAGGTCTAAAGTCTAAACCCAGGATACTACCCCTCCTTGCCAGAAGAGGTCACGAGCTCCAGAATTCAAACACAACCTCCTGAGTCTCTGGTGTATAAACATGAACGAAGCCTGGCCAAGCATTATGTTTTTGAAAGTCTGATTCTTGATGCTGTTTGATCTCATGCCTGTTTTCTCAGCTCCGTGTATGGATCCTACCTCTTTCTCATATCACAGTCTGATGTTACAGTCATATCACTCGGTAGCCTTGAGGCTTCCATCGAAAACATCTTGCGTGACCATATAGATTGGATTATTTGCCATTCATAAAGATTCTTGAGCCTGCTTTCAGACCAGTAGTATTGTTTTGTTGGCCTTGTGTCAAACTGTTAGATGCTGGGGCATTCCAAACCTGTTAGCCTGATTCCAGTTTCTATGGTTTCGCGATACCAAGCTGCACGCAGTTAAATAATTTTTCTGATTCAAATGTCTTACTGTTGAAAAGAAAAAGAGAGAGAGAGAGAGAGTCTGAAAAAAATGTTTTCTTCGTTCTTGGTAATTAATATCACATTGATTCACTTGTAACTTACAGTATGTATTTATGACCCCACAAATAAAGTTATGCATTTCAGACCCCACCCTCTTTGTACTTTTAAGGTAACTCCACACACTGTAGATCAATTTTTCATTTAGACTTACCCAGAGCCACTTAAATTTTTTTATTTCATTATACATCTGAGCAGTTGAGGGTTAAAGGCGTTGCTCAAGGGCCCAAAATGGACAACTTGATGGTTGCGGGATTTGAACCTGGAACCTTCCAAACCAAAGTCCAATGCCTTAAGATATTTTTAAAAAGGGACGTACGTCTGTGAATAATGATCCCGGCTGGGGTGGCTCGGTGCCCAATGCAGTTGTTCCCTTGAAGATTCAGCGAGTGGAATGCCTAATTTTAAGAAGATATGGACGGGTAACTTGTCACCAACTTTCAGAAGACGCATTTCCGTCTGTGGGAGCTGTACACGCAATTATTCACCAACATTGCTTGCATGTTACAGGGAGTTATTACCAGATCTCCTGTATAGTCCTGACCTCGCGCCAGGCCATTTCTACAGTTTGGGCCATTGATGGATTTCCTGGGAGGCCAGTGTTTCAGATGTGAAGCAGGCAGTATGATCATGGCTCCGGTGTACTGAGAAAACGTTCTACCTCGATGGTGTCCAAGCACTAGTGAAAGACTGGGATAAGTGCATTAGTGTAGCAGGAGATTATATAGAGACATAAAGGGAGTTTTGACTCTCAGAACCGCTCTGTTATTCTGCTCAATCAAAAGTCCCGGCCTGACTTTAACTTTAATTGGTTTTGTAGAACTGAGGCATGAGTGTAAAAGTGTGTGTAGCAGAATGCTACTCTCAGCACTTTATTAGGCATTTCTTTCTAGTATCTACTACTCTAGCTTTTCTCTGCCTCCAACCATGGCTCAGATGTTATTTGTCTTGGCCAGGGCGTTGAAGGTCATCACTGGCAGATGAACTTGCCCAGACAGAGGAAAAGACATGGATGGATGAAGGAGAGTGGGAAGTGGGTAAAAACAAGCAGCAAAGGGAGAAATCTCTACTTTAATTTACCATCCATTCAGGAACAGAACCTGTGAAGTGACTCAGGAGTGTTAACGCAAGGACAGAAAGGCTTCTTTAGGCAGCTGAGATCACAACAATCACACTTGGACCGAAATACCCTTGGGTAAGCATCTGAACAAAGGTGTTCTCCAGTGCAACACTAGCATGGGTCTATCACTTATTTCTTATCTCTTTCGTCTTACATTTACATTTAGGCATCTTATCCAGAGCGACTTATATTTTTATATCATTATACATCTGAGCAGTTGAGGGTTAAGGGCCTTGCTCATGGGCCCAACAGTGGCAACTTGGTGGTTGTGGTGTTTGAACCTGGGATCTACCGAACCGTAGTCCAATGCCTTAACCACTGAGCTACCCCTGGCCCCCTTAACTTCAGAGCAAGTTGGTAGTTGATTAAAAAACAATATATGCCTGTCAAATTGATTGTTTATTCACCGGATGAAAAGAAGATATTAATCCAAAGTGCATCTTTTTCGCAAACTTACTCTCTCTCTCTAAATGTGTCTCGTACCGAGCTTGCCATGATCCGATCAATGTCAAATTATAAAATCACCGCTCACAGCCTCACTCCATTACGGATTCAAAGCGAAAAGTTGGCTACCATAGTAATGTTTCTCTTTTTTTGCACAGATCAAACACTGCACCGTGGGTTTTCAGTCAGCTAATTTGCAAACTCATTTTCTCTCGACGTTACTCCTGACGAGATGCACAGCGGCATGAATACCATTCTCAAACATCCTCCCACACACGCACACACACACACACACATACACACATACACACACACACACAAAAAAATATAGCTATGTGAAAGAAAATCTTTAAAATGCTCGGCAAATCACAAATACAATTGGTCAGGTTCATCATACGGTCAAATTCAGATTTAACTAATAAAATGTCAGTAAATAAGTAGAGGATGCGTGTACATGGTTCAGCTGTTGTGGTGCACTGACTAACTGACAATCGAGAACAGTGTGAAAAAGCATGCCTGACATCAATATACAACAGCTGTGGCTCAATTTAGCAGAGTGGAGGCTAGATGACAGGAATCTAGTGCTATTGATCAAAGTAACAACAAAAGACAGTATCATGACCGTCACTGCACAGACAGCTAGTATTTCATTGACTAAATTGTACAAGCAAAGCCGGAACCCTGTAATTACTGCCACAAAATAGAGAGCCAACAAGCCAAACGGTTCAAAGAAGGACAACGAGCAGGTCCCCTGGTGTCGTTTTAGACGTTTAACGAAGTACAATAAATCAATGTGATCTCACAACTGCAAGTTCATTAAACAATCTTTATGGACCGACTGGACTGATATAAAGCTCATGGCTTAGTTTTTTTTTTCTCGACATAATCACTGTAAGGATAAGATCACCTTACCTGGTAGTGAAAGTACAGTGAGTCCTCTACATATGAACATTCGAGTTACGAACTTTCGAAGACTCGAATATGGAGGACTAAACATGACATAATTATAAATAAATAAATGTGTGAATAAATAAGTAAATATAGAAATAAATACAATATACCCTGGAAAATTGCTAAATGTATTCCTATTTTGTATTTTGTTTATTAACATATTTCAATATTTATTCATTTCTGAATTTCCACATTTCTTCATTTACAAACCGGATTCCAAAAAAGTTGGGACACTAAACAAACTGTGAATAAAAACTGAATGCAATGATGTGGAGATGGCAAATGTCAATATTTTATTCAGAATAGAACATAGATGACAGATCAAAAGTTTAATCCGAGAAAATGTATCATTTTAAAGGAAAAATATGTTGATTCCAAATTTCACGGTGTCAACAAATCCCAAAAAAGTTGGGACAAGTAGCAATAAGAGGCTGGAAAAAGTAAATTTGAGCATAACGAAGAGCTGGAAGACCAATTAACAGTAATTAGGTTAATTGGCAACATGATTGGGTATAAAAAGAGCTTCTCAAAGTGGCAGCGTCTCTCAGAAGCCAAGATGGGTAGAGGATCACCAATTCCCACAATGTTGCGCAGAAAGATAGTGGAGCAATATCAGAAAGGTGTTACCCAGCGAAAAATTGCAAAGACTTTGCAGTTATCATCATCAACTGTGCATAATATCATCCGAAGATTCAAGGGTCAAGGGCGTAAAACCATACTGGATGCCCGTGATCTCCGGGCCCTTAAACGACACTGCACCACAAACAGGAATGCTACTGTAAAGGAAATCACAGAATGGGCTCAGGAATACTTCCAGAAACCATCGTCAGTGAACACAATCCACCGTGCCATCCGCCGTCGCCAGCTGAAACTCTACAGTGCAAAGAAGAAGCCATTTCTAAGCAAGATCCACAAGCACAGGCGTTTTCATTGGGCCAGGGATCATTTAAAATGGAGTGTGGCAAAATGGAAGACTGTTCTGTGGTCAGACGAGTCACGATTCGAAGTTCTTGTTGGAAATGTGGGACGCCATGTCATCCGGACCAAAGAGGACAAGGACAACCCAAGTTGTTATCAACGCTCAGTTCAGAAGCCTGCATCTCTGATGGTATGGGGTTGCATGAGTGCGTGTGGCATGGGCAGCTTGCATGTCTGGAAAGGCACCATCAATGCAGAAAAATATATTCAGGTTCTAGAACAACATATGCTCATCTCGTCATCTCTTTCAGGGAAGACCCTGCATTTTTCAACAAGATAATGCCAGACCACATTCTGCATCAATCACAACATCATGGCTGCGTAGGAGAAGGATCCGGGTACTGAAATGGCCAGTCTGCAGTCCAGATCTTTCCCCTATAGAGAACATTTGGCGCATCATAAAGAGGAAGGTGCGACAAAGAAGGCCCAAGACGATTGAACAGTTAGAGGCCTGTATTAGACAAGAATGGGAGAGCATTCCTATTTCTAAACTTGAGAAACTGGTCTCCTCGGTCCCCAGACGTCTGTTGAGTGTTGTAAGAAGAAGGGGAGATGCCACACAGTGCTGAAAATGGCCTTGTCCCAACTTTTTTGGGATTTGTTGACATCATGACATTTTGATTCACCATATTTTTCCCTTAAAATGATTTTCTCAGTTTAAACTTTTGTTCCGTGATTTATGTTCTATTCTGAATAAAATATTGACATTTGCCATCTCCACATCATTGCATTCAGTTTTTATTCACAATTTGTTTAGTGTCCCAACTGTTTTGGAATCCGGTTTGTATTTATTTTTGTGTTGTCACATTTCTTTATTTATCTATTTTAGATTTTCCACATTTTTTACATATATTTATTTCTGCATTTCCACATTTCTATGTATTTATTTGTCGCTGTATGCTGATGAGGTAGGCGGGTCCCAGCCTTAGTCGAAACCGTGATTGGGTCGCAGGGCACCTCAGACAGAAGCAATCGATCTAATCAGCGTGATGCTCTTTAGTTATCTGAAACTACAGTAACTATGCAAATGGCTGCCAACGAGAGCCCGTTAGCACACATTCTGCGGGATCTTTAACCAAACTGTGTTTGACGGTCTTCAAGAACTTCATATCCTCACGCAGAAAGAAGAAGAGAATGTTGGGCACCACGGTGCATTTTACCCAGAAGTAGATGAGCCTCAATTATATTCGGAGGTAAAAACACACCGTGGACGCCCAACGTTCCCTTCTTCTTTCTGCGTGAGGATATGAAGTTCTTGAAGACCGTCAAACACAGTTTGGTTAAGGATCCCGCAGAATGTGTGCTAACGGTCTCTCTGAACAGGCCAAGTATTGGGGCATTATGTATGCCAGACCAGACCAACTAAGCTCCATGTTTTAAAGTAAGAAATCCATATTTGGTGAAGCCTTATTGCTGTTCTTAGCCCGCACAATCTGTTTAGTTACCAAAATACAGCTGATCTCGACCCAGACCCCTGGAATGTCAAAGATGATGGGTGCCAGAATATAATCTTTTGCAAGATTATATAGAATTTTCTCAGCAAAGGCTCAGCACTGGCTTTCTGGTGCCCCTTTGACCAGGTACCAGTGATGCCGTTACCATGAATACAAAAAGTGAGAAGTTGTCAAGGCCCAAGTGCTTGAGTCACCATTGGGTAAAGCAGCTTTTTTAGGACGCATTGTTAACTTGAGGACTTTCACAAACTTTTGTAGTAATATCATGTTTTTTTTTTTTTAACCTCTAGGCTTTATTTTGCTCCTTGAGAACCTTCCTTTAGATGTGCTGCCAAATCGTTGCTTTCTGGTAGGAGAACTGGTCAAGTGGCTTTTGCATTCAGAAATTTCTCACTAGTTAAGGTGAGGGTGGGGGTCGACAGATCTACTAGCATGCAGAGTAGACCAAAATATTATGGGCAAGAATGTAGGTGTAGGATCAAAGATCATAGATTTCTGACTTGATACAATGTCAGGACTGCAACATTTCTGTCCATTTCATGTAAAAAAAACTAAAAACAAATAAAGTCCGGCCATTAAGTTCGTTTTTCGTTGTTCAAATCTCAACCAGCTGAAATCATTTTAGTTTCAAGAACCTAAATGCTACTGGTCTGAAACTAGTGATGGAGTTGTTGGTAGTGCATAGAATAAACTAGTCAACATGCCATGTTCTTCACAACCAGCAGCCTTCAGGAAGAGAAACAGAATCCTGGAAGTCAGTACATGAGGCTTACCCGGGTCTTAGAGACTAGGAAACTATGGCAAGCCTACTCTGACAATTTTTGTTCAAACAAAACATCTCATTTTTTTTATCTTTGTTCCTTTCCATGAGCATTACACACATCAGACCTGATGCTGCCCTACAAATTCTACCTCCACGGCCCTTCCTAATTCAGGACCAGGATTGTTTTGTTACTGTACCAGACCAGAGTTGATAGGAACTCCCTAAAAGTATTACAGTTGAAGATCTCATTGAGAACAGGTTTTTTTTTTTAAATATAGAGCAACCTTTAGTCCAGCGCGTATTGGTATTTGAGCCAAATGGGTTGAAATAGGTTGTAAAAACATTTATTTTCCCAGTGGAAAAATGCAGACGGTTAACATCACCACCATGTCAGTATAAAAAAAAAGCATTATAGGCATCTTGGGACGTGAACTCCACCCGTGAAAATTCAGCCAAATTGCTTTTCTGATAAATTTCCTACACATTTAGTGTTAGATCAGACATTTGTCCTTCCATCACCTCTAAAATGTTTGGGTGGCATTCAAGATCCGTTTTCCATCTCGAATGTCAGATATCCAGGACGAGAGGGAGCCATTTGTCACTGATGAGTGATATGAAAACCTCCCAAAGGACCCAGGTATGGAGGTAGGAGGTTAGAGACCTCAGCTTTAGGGGTGTGTGCGGTAAAAAAAAGAAAGGCAGAGACAGATGAGTTTAGAAACTGTCAGCTAATTTATCATACAGCCTCTGCGGATCTGCTGGAGTGGAGTGGTATCGACAAGTTGTAAAAGTCCAGAGTGAAAGCCACTACCTTTAAAGCCCTTAGCAAGCAATGCTAAAACAGATGGATGCCTTTGAAAGCCAGCTAACACACACATACTCGAGGAAACTAAGAGGGGGTCCTGAGGGACCTAAGAGCCTGCCGAGTGAAGACAAACCTGCCAGATGCATCACGCCAAGATCCCTGAGGAGAAAACGAGCATACACACATATAACACAAATATACACACACACATGCACACTCTAAACTAAATTCGGTTGACAGTGTGTTGGGTATCGCAATATGGATAATTACTGCAGTACTTAAAAAAAGGACAAGGCCATACGGAAAGGGGTGATAAGGAGAGTTCTGGGACGAGGAGGGGAGGGGACACGAAGTGATGAAGTGAGATGAGGGAGAAAAAAAAAGAGAGAAGTGGACAGAAGGAGAGTGGAGAGGAGGAGGGTTGGGGAAATAAATTAGCAGCACCCGCGCCATCCTGTGACAGGTGCTGTTAATGAGAACGTGGTCAGGAATGTTCTTGGATGGCAAAAAAAAAGAGAGAGAGAGAGACAAACAGGCTCTGATCATGAGGTCAGGGCAGGAGAAGGAGAGAAAGAGGAACCAGGGAGTCGGTGGCAGGAATGTCTTTAAAATTGAGCAGGTAGGGGGTAAATAGAGGGCATAGGAATGAAGTGGAGTGGTCAGAATGGGAGGTGGAAGAATATACAAACAGGGGGAAATAAAGGTTATTTTTAAAAAGGATAAAGTAGAAATTGTTGATGGGCATAACAGCCTGTCCATTACGAAGACTGGATTCCCAAAACTGTCGAAAATATACCGTCGCTAAAGCATTGTAATGGCCAGAATATAAATCAATTATGTTTTCATCTTCTGTACCGCTTTATCCTCTATTCAGGGTCGCGGGGGACCTGGAGCCTATCCCAGGAGACTTCGGGCACTAGGCGGGGTACACCCTGGACAGGGTGCCAATCCATCGCAGGGCACACACACATACGCACATTCACACACTACGGTCAATTTGGGAACGCCAATTAGCCTAACCTGCATATCTTTGGACTGTGGGAGGAAACCGGAGTACCCGGAGGAAACCCACCAAGCACGGGGAGAACATGCAAACTCCATGCACACAGAGACGGGAATCGAGCCTGGCCGGGGAATCGAACCCAGACCCTGGAGGTGCAAGGCGACGGTGCTAACCACTACACCACCGTGCCGCTTCAATTATGTTTTTTCGAATTCAAACTTGCTTGATTTGTTTAAAAGATGCAAGAAACAAGATCAAACCAATATGCATTACCTACACTAATACCTCCATCTACAAGAACATCAGCGAGCATGTGAATTCCAGCTGGTGATGCGACTGTCCTCGTATTTGCAGACATCCACGATTTCCTGGTGTAGAATCAAAACGAGACTTACTTTGCTTATAATAATTACTTACCGTCATTTCTTTCAAATTGGCAAAAAGAAAATGGAAAAACCTTGTACGACAGGGAACCCGCCTACAAAAGACTAATCTAACCAACTTGGTGTTTAGCAAAAGAGCTCCAAGAGCTCATCAATCCACTAAATGACCTAACTTTCATGTGCTGACAAAATGAAATCTCCTAAATGTTAAATCTATCATACCTCGCTAAGCTACGTTTCGATGCCCCGTGCAGACGCTAGCAGAATTTTATAAATGGACCTGGAATGAAGTGCAGTAGCGCGATAAGAACGCACAGCGCTTCACAGTCCGAGCCTTCAGGCTTTAATAAGCTGGAAATATCAAACTCGCATACAATTTCACGTCATGCGTCATTGTGCCCGGAAGTAGTACAGTCGAAGACCTGACCCCAAACTGGACATTATGTAGATTAGAAATGATGCCCTTGTGTTCTGCTTTCAAAGAGTTTCTCTAGACTAGGAGTGTCTTGGTCGGAGAACCAGGCAGACATTAAATTAAGCTGAGTGAGTGAGGTGTACAGTAGGATAGCCAAAGACAAGCCGTTAAATTGGCAGCTTATATAAAGTCAAAGGCATTGTAGACTACTATAACTAAAGGAATAGTAGTCCATGAAGTTAGAATTAGAGGTTCCCGTTTTAAGTTCCAGCTGCCATGTTTGAGCAAGGTTCTTCACTCTCAACCGTTCGGATACAATTGGCTTCAAGCCGTCAACCCAACCCCATAAACAACTGACACTGACGCGACTGATATACTGTGCAAAATTATTATTATTTTTTTTTTTAATAAAAAGTTACAGAAAAATGTTTTTATGCCAGACCAAAAAGCAGGAGGCTATATACAGTAAGTGACCCCATTTTAGATGTAAAACACAATGGAAGTGGCTGGGGTGGCCTGCAAAAAAGAAGCAGTCCTGTACCTGAGACTAAAGGGCCCTTAAAGCGTCATCACACCAAATACTGACTTTATTTCATTAATTACTGTTTAATGGCAGTACAGCATTTCTTCTGTACAATACTGTATCTTCTGGTAGGAGAATATTTGGGCCCCAATGGCATGTGGATGGGCAATTGGAGAGCCCTAGATTTCTTTCAAATCCTATTAGATTATGACCGGACATTGATCATGGGTCAGCTGTGAAGATATCCTTTAATAGAAAGCACAACATATCATTAATTACCATTACGTAACCAAGGAGGAAAGCAACCACACTTAGTAATCTACTGTACTGCTTTAGCAAGAAAGCTAATGGAGCTAAAGCCGATGGCTTCCCCAGAGGCAAAGTTGCCTTCTAGTGTAGTCCAGTCAAAAAGCACTCAAGGCCAAGTTTCTCCTCCTGGGATTTTAGGAAAAGACTAAAGCCTTCAAACTACAGCAGCTCCATGAGCAAGCAGCATGGCAGAGATTAGCGCAGGAGCAGGCAGGTGTCTTAAATTGATACCACTTAGCAGAACAATGCTAGCTAGTCTTAATTACTTTCAGGCTAGTAATCACACCAAGCCATCGTCAAAACCGAGAACTCGGATCATAAAAAGCCACCTATTAAGTCACATCAGGGCAGAAAGTTCTTTTCTCGTCTCTGGATGAACAGCGTGATTATTCATATAGCGCTAGCTGGCTAGCACATGCATGCAGGTGTGCACAAAAGCTCGCCAACTTGGCACGGCATGATCCATCTCCACCAGGATTAGTGCATCGGTGCCAGCTGGCTTCGCCGGCTTTAGTAAATTAAAAACCTGTGTTGAGAAGCTTTAAAAGTGGCTAGAAGAGCATTGCTCCATGGCATTACGATCATTTTCCAACACAAAACTCCCAAAAGCTCTTGATAATCTGTTTAGCTAATCCCACCGCGGCTTAACTTGCCATGAAAGGTGCGGAGCCAGAAGTTTCCAGAATCTGAAGAAGCCAGTTTCAGTTTTGGATGAACCCCTGTCTTTCACGCCTCAGAAGAAAAAAAGGCGGCATCAAAACGTTTACCTTCGTCAGGCGCTAATGCTCGGGCGCACACCTGTCGAGGAGAAAGTGCGACAGGAAACAAGTCTAACAAGTGCACTTTTTTCATGTCTGAAGAAGTGATACTTTCTAGGTTTTGGCATGGGGAACGGCTAATGCTGCAATTCGCTGAAAAATCTTTGAAGGTGGCAGATTCGATGGGTTTAGTGGACACTTTGTGTGAAAAAGTGATAAGCTGGAGCTGAAACGTGAGGATAGGAACAGGCGTCAACGTGATCAAGGGAACTAGATATGATTTTTTTTTTAGAGTAATAACATCTACAGGCTGACAACTCTGTGCATTTGTGATGCCTGGAAATTGTGACGAATGACAGAGTGAGTGACAGAAAAAAGGAAGTGAGACACAGTGAGAGAGACAGAGAGAGAGAGAGAGAGAGAGAGATGAATGTAGGTTGGACTCACCAGGATTTAACGTTTATTACAGATGTGCCAAATCAGACACGCGAGAACGATTTCTAATCACAAACCCGAAGACAAAGAATCTCGCTTGTTCAAAATTATTATTTCCTATTATTAGTAACTATTATGTACTAATTTGAGAGGCGTAACATAGTCATAACAAATAAAAACTCCCTTTATTTCTCTATATAATCCCCTACTACAGTCATGCATGAGTGCTTGGATCTCATCAAGGTAGAAAGTTAACATGTTACTGTATATTAATTACTGTTTAATGGAAGTACAGCATTTAATTGGAGATCCCTAAATTTCTTTCAAATCTTGTTAGATTATAACTTCACATTGATCATTGGTCAGCTGCCAATATATTTTTTCATATAAAGCACGTTTTTGAACTGTAAATTTTACACAATTTATTAATTTTTATGCAATTTTTACACGTTTTACAAGTTGGTCTTTCGGCTGCTCCCGGCAAGGGGTCGCCACAGCGGAATATCCAGTCTGCACAACAACTTGGCCGGGCTTGGGACCGACACTGCATCCAGTGGCTGGGGGTTTGGGCACTGGCTGGGAATCGAACCCGGACCTTCGGCATGACAGGTGAAACACCTACCACTGAGCCACCAGTGCCCGGTCTTACACGTTTTACAAGTACAAAATAAAAATTTAAAAAATTTGTTTTTTCACAGGAATGATTTATTTATTCTTCTTGTGGTCACGTGTGCTTGTGCAGTGCAGTTTTCTATCATACCGTGGTGAGACGTCCCTTTCAATCATTTAGATCATGAATTATTTGAGACTGTTAATTGAAATATTTGTTTACTTTTCAGTAAATTGATTGTCGAACGGTTTCCAGAAAAAGAAAAACACACTAACAGCATGGACGTCTCCAAATGAATTCACTAATGAACCACACATTTATCTAAAACCACGAGCCCGCTGCGGCGAGCTCTATCCGGCTTAACGCCACCACGGCTAAACCCTTCATCTTCCTCGCAATTAGCATTTAAGAGTAAATGAATCAGAGCAGGCTCAGCTGGACACATTGGATTGAGTCGTTCTCTTGCTGACTGCTTGGGTTAACACATGACACAAAGACGCAGTGAGGAACCGCCACCGGCTAAAACGGCTAATGCGACCACACAAAAGACAAAAAAAAAAAAAACTGCTAGAGCTGATTTGTGCATGTCGACAAGAATGATTTATGAAACATTCAGAAGCTTTTAAAAGCACATTCGCTAAATCTAAATGACTGAATTATGAGTGTTCAACATTTCATAATGGAGTGTAGTAAATACCAGGATGTAATAAAACAATGCAGCGTTCAGCCTCACCTTCTATTAATACATAATGCAAGATTCTAGATCTTTGCATCCCATTTGCACCACCGTCACATTATTGAATGATGCTCCTTTATCAATACTCAGACATTTAAAACTCACTCACTACTGCTCAAATTATATTACTGAACTGGAACAACAAAACTGAACTACTGAACTGGCTGCAAAAACCCTCAAAAAACAAAAATGGTGGTTATCAGGTTATCAGGTTCTGGCAAATGCTTGAATCTGGGTGTGGCTCAGGAACTAAGTGGCGTTCTCCCTTATAAAAGCCACCTCTTTTTTCCCTTTTTAGATTTTTGAAATTCAGTTTAATCATGTCTCTTAATCACACATTACACAATCACTTCCATTAACTCCACCTAACAACAAGTTAGACTTTTGACAATGGAAATCACTAGTGATCAGTAGTGTGGCCTTGGACCTCCATGGTTGAGGGTTTGAGTCCCGCCTTGGGGTCTGTGTGCGTGGAGTTTGTATGTTCTTTCCATTCTTGATGGGTTTTCTCTGGGGATTCCGGCTTCCTCTTACAGTCCAAAAAAAAAGAAGATTATGCTAACTTCCTTTCCCAAATTCCCTATAGTGTGCTTGCGTCCTGTCCAAGGTCTATCCACCTAGTGCCCCAAGTCCCCTGAGATAGAAACCTGTACAGGACAAGCGGTTTAGGGAACGAGTGGGTGAGTGACAGTGAGAGCAAACCCCATATAATGTTAGCATATATATTAACGCCAGCCATATATGAACGCCAGCCACTGTAGCATTATCCACTAGCTACTGTACCTTGTGATAACTAAGGTACTGTGAGTAGACGTGCTCCACACAACAGCCAGGCTCCGCTCCTTCTACCATTTGCATGTTTATGGATTAATTGGTGTTTAGGTGGACTCAGCTCGTGCCAAAATGCCGATGACCAGAGAGCTTCCACATTTGAGCTTCAAACCCTTTCTTCAGAAAACCTGTGGGTGATGTCACCGAGGGTTTGTCTGGTTCAACAGTGCCTCATAAAACTGAGAATGCTGCAACCTTGGTGCTTGGGCTGTATTATTGCTCCTTGCAGCTAAATATTGTGACTGTTTCTCATTTACTTTATATTTTTATGTATTTTCCACATATATGATTATGAATCTGAAAAGGGAAGTGTTGGTGTGATGATACTGGCCCGGGTTTTTACTGAAAAATGCTATTAAATTAATGTGTGCTGGTTTTAGAGCGTGGTCTCTCAAATGTACGTGCCACAGGCAGGTTTTATTTAAGTTTTCCAGGATTTATGCAGGACATAACGGTTGTAAGGTGATAAACGTCACATTTTGCCTCCTTTTCTGCTTAATACACACGCAGATGGAGCAATTCTCCTGAGGCTTCGGTGTGTGTTGGTGTGTAGGTGGATGCTAATGGCGGCATTTTTTCAGAGCAAGGTCATGCGGTTAAAAAGACAGAAATTTGGGCTGCTGTCAAGGGTGAACTAACCTGAAGGACCAGAAGACGCAGCTTTAGCGGTTAGCCCAATGTAGCGTGGATGGTGAACCCAAACGCGGAAAGAAGCGAGTAGGTAGGATATCCCCGCGATTTAGTATAAGGACTCTCACAAAGGGTGAGTGAGGGAAAAACACAAATTTAACCCGCGTCCTATAAATGCACACACAAATAGCAGAAAGCAATAACCCAAAAGATTGGTGAGTACTCACGGTTTGGAAGATCGCAACACGAACCAACATGGGCCGAACTCAATGACTGAGCGCTCTGCTATGGTTTATTTACTCCTTTTATACTTCCTGATTTACGACCGCTCTACTTCCGGGTCCTAGTGCTGGTCGTGGATTGAGTGTGCATGACAGTACCCCCCCGTCCAGGACCGACTCCAGACGGTCCTGGGATGGAGGATACCCTGTGACGGTAATCCCGAATTAGTTCTGGGTCGAGGATGAAACGTGCAGGAACCCACGACCGCTCCTCGGGGCCATAGCCCTCCCAGTCGACCAGGTACTGAGTACCTCTGCCCCGAGGGCGCGAGTCGAGGATCCGTCGCACGGTGTAAGCGGGACCGCCGTCAATGATACGGGGAGGAGGAGCAGGGGGGGTGGGTGGAACCATGGGTGAAGTGATGAAGGGTTTTAGTTGGGATGTGTGGAATACTGGGTGGATTCGGAGCGCCGCAGGCAGCTGGAGCCGGTAGGTGACAGGGTTAATTTTGAGGTGGATGCGATATGGTCCAATGAACCTGGGTGATAGTTTTCTTGATTCGGTGTGTAGATGGAGGTTTTTCGTAGACAGCCATACCCTGTCACCTACATTATACAAACGTCCCGGAGGGTGTCGACGGCGATGTTGAGCGGCGTAGCGTGTGTTGGCTCGTTGGATGGCTTGGTTCGTCAATGTCCAGAGCCGCCGACACCTGCGGACCAACTGTTGGGCTGATGGTACATCAACCTCCGGTTCTTGGTGTTCGAACATCGGAGGTTGGAAACCATGGCATACCTCGAATGGACTGAGGTTGGTTGCAGATGAGACGTGTAGGTTGTGTGACAACTCAGCCCATAGGAGGTAGCGAGCCCAGGAGCGCTGACGGTCCGCCACAAAACACCTCAGATGGCGCTCCAGTTGTTGGTTGGTCCGCTCCGTCTGACCATTGGTCTGGGGATGGTACCCAGAAGATAGGCTGCAGGTGGAATGGATCAGACGGCAGAAGGCCTTCCAGAATCGGGCAGTGAACTGGGGCCCCCTATCCGAGACGATGTCTTTGGGGAACCCATGCAGGCGGACTACGTGCTCTAATATCAGCGTTGCGGTGTCCTTGGCTGACGGGAGTCCGGTTAGGGCCACCAGGTGCACGGCTTTGGAGAAACGATCGACGATGGTTAAAATGGTATTCTTCCCTTCGGATTCCGGCAGGCCCGTGATGAAATCGACGGCAATGTGCGACCAGGGCCGACGGGGAATTGGAAGTGGTTGAAGTTCCCCTGGTGTCGGCTGGTTGGAGTCCTTTGCCCTGGCGCACACTGGGCACGCCTGAACGTATTCGTCGATGTCCCTGGTCATTGATGGCCACCAGAAGGCGCGCTGGACAAACTGGGTGGTACGCCTGCTACCCGGGTGCCCGGAGAGGAGTGAGGTGTGGCCCCACTGGATGACCTCCGATCTCAGGGAGTGAGGAACGTAGAGACGTCCAGGCGGCGCACCTGCCGGTTCGTTCTCCGTGACCTGTGCCTGGCGGACCCTGGTTTCCAGTTCCCAGCGGAGGGGTGCGATGATTCTGGATGGTGGGAGAACAGGCGCGGGCTCCGCCCGGGCGACATCCTCTTCATGCTGACGGGAGAGGGCATCAGCCTTGGTGTTTTTCGAGCCCGGGCGGTATGATAGATGGAAATCATAGTGTTCGAAAAATAGTGCCCATCGCGCCTGCCTCGGGTTCAGCTGCTTTAGATTGCGGATGGTGATGAGATTTTGATGATCGGTCCAGACGATGAATGGCTCTCTGGTGCCCTGGAGCCAGTGACGCCATTCCTCCAAAGCCCACTTTATGGCCAGCAGCTCGCGGTCCCCTACCCCGTATCGCTGCTGAGTGGTGTCAAATTTTTTGGAGAAGAAACTACAAGGGTGTAGTTTTTGGTCTGGACCTCGCTGGGAGAGAACAGCCCCAGCGCCCACATCTGAGGCGTCCACCTCCACAACGAATGGTTGACTTGAATCTGGGTGAAGAAGAATCGGTGCAGTGGTGAAACGTTGGCAAAGCCTTTGGAAGGCTGAGATGGCGGCGGAGTCTAGAGTGAAGGGTGACGGTGAGGGTCGGGTCAGGGCGGTTAGGGGGGCGGCAACCGTACTGTAGTCCCGGATAAAGCGACGATAGAAGTTCGCAAACCCGAGAAACCGTTGAAGCTGCTTAAGGGTCTTGGGTAGGGGCCAATGACGCACAACTTCAAGTTTCTGCGGGTCCATGGCCACACCCTGGGGCGAGATGACAAAACCCAGGAACGTGGTGGAGCGCTCGTGAAAAGCGCACTTTTCCAACTTACAGTACAGTTGATGGGCGTGTAATCTCTTTAAAACCGCTCTGACGTGCTGAGTGTGTTCTTCAGGAGTTCGTGAATAGATTAAAATATCGTCCAAGTATGCAAATGCCCACCGCCCTAGCATGTCTCGGAGAACGTCATTGATGAAATGTTGGAAAGCGGCGGGGGCATTGCAAAGTCCAAACGGGATTACCAGGCTTTCATAGTGTCCCGTGGGTGTGATGAAGGCCGTCTTCCACTCATCGCCCTCTCTGATACGTACCAAGTTGTAGGCGCTCCGCAGGTCCAACTTTGTGAAGATGGTAGCGCCAGAGAGGGCGTCCAGGGCAGAGTTGGTAAGAGGCAACGGGTGTCGGTTCTTTATGGTGATGTTATTTAGCCCCCGATAGTCGACACATGGCCGAAGTTCTCCTCCTTTTTTCTTCACGAAGAAGAACCCCGCGGCAGCAGGCGATGAGGAGGGCCGGATGGTACCTTGGCGGAGGGCATTGGTCACGTAGTCTTCCATCGCCTGCGTCTCGGTGGTGGAGAGAGAGTAGAGGTGGCCGCGGGGTGGTATAGAGCCCGGCTGGAGGTCGATTGCCAGGTCATAGGGGCGATGCGGTGGAAGGTGTGTGGCGCGTCTTTTACAGAAGACCTCTGCCAGGTCTCGGTACGCAGTGGGAATGGCGTTGGTGTCGACGTCGGGGGCCTCGGACTCCCTAGAGCACGTCCCAGCCGTGGCCCGCAGGCAAAGTTCAGTGCAGGTCGCGCCCCATTGTAGAATTCGATTCTGAGTCCAGGAGATGAGGGGGTCGTGCTGGATGAGCCACGGGTGACCCAGGATGATGGGTGGTGATGAGACGGAGGTGAGGTGAAACCGGAGCTGTTCTGTGTGTTGGTCGATGACTAAGGTGATGGGTTGGGTTTGGGCGATGATCGGGCTAGATGAGAGGGGGCGACCGTCAACTGAAGTGATCCGAATGGGCTGGGATAACGTCTCAATTTTTACCCCCAATTTTTTGGCATAAGATGAGTCAATGAAGTTACCCGCTGCCCCGGAGTCGATGAATGCGGTACTTCGAACTCGTTTGTGGCCAATTTGGAGGGATACCTGAACCGTAAGGCGCGCGTTAGGGTTGTCGAAGGTGGCGGAGATCTGAAGGGGACCCGGTGAATCTCTCCCTCTGTTCACCGGGGCTGGGCGTTTCCCGGACGTAGAGGACAGATCGCCCGGTGATGGTCCGCGGAACCACAGTATGCACACAGACCCTCTTTGAAGCGGCGTGCGCGTTCCGATACGGTCAGGGAGGCGCGCCCTAATTGCATGGGTTCCCCGGCTCCTGTGTCAACCACGGCAGGAGGTGGAGAACCGACATGTCCAGGTGGGGCGTAGGAGGTGAAAGAAGGTGGTCGTGGTGGGTTGAAGGTGAAGGTCGATGATGGCGGCAGGGTTCTAGGAGCTGGCTTCGGACGAGAGACGAGGCGTTGGTCGATCCGCAGGGCCAGTTGGATTAGCCCCTCCAGTGTAGCGGGGAGCTCTCGCCCGGCTAGTTCATCTTTTATCCTAGAAGCCAACCCCTCGTAGTATGATGTCCGGAGCGCTGCATCTCCCCAGGTGGTCTGAACGGCGAGCGTGCGGAACTCAGCCGTATAGCGACTCACGGACAGTGCTCCCTGCCGCAGATGATAGAGTTTTGAGTCGGTCTCCACCTCGCCCGCAGGGTGTTCAAAAGTGAGTTTGAGCTGACGGGTGAATTCATTGTATGAGTGAGCGACGTCCGTGTCAGCGCGGATAACTGCCGTGGCCCACTCTGCTGCCTGCCCTGTTAGCAACGAAACGAGTAGTGCAATGCGTAGTCGGTCGGTGGAGTACCTGGTGGAATTAAACTCAAACACAAACTCAAGTGCTGTTAAAAACACACTGCATTTCCCGTCCGTGCCATTCCATTTCTCTGGTAGAGAAAGAAAAACATCAGAAGAAGGGGGGGGGGAGGGGTGATGAGGCGGCGCCGCGGCCTCTGCGGCGTGCGATCGAGCAGTGACGCCATCAATAGCCGCGCGGAGATCCGCGTTCTCCCGCCGGAGCTCAGCGACCTCGCGGCGGAGAGAAGCAAGATCCCCGGTTAGCTGATTGATTAGCGCGGCATGCTGATCCACAACGTCGCAAAGGCTCGCGTAATCCGCTGGGTTCACCGCGGAGGGCTCAGTCATTCTGTCAAGGGTGAACTAACCTGAAGGACCAGAAGACGCAGCTTTAGCGGTTAGCCCAATGTAGCGTGGATGGTGAACCCAAACGCGGAAAGAAGCGAGTAGGTAGGATATCCCCGCGATTTAGTATAAGGACTCTCACAAAGGGTGAGTGAGGGAAAAACACAAATTTAACCCGCGTCCTATAAATGCACACACAAATAGCAGAAAGCAATAACCCAAAAGATTGGTGAGTACTCACGGTTTGGAAGATCGCAACACGAACCAACATGGGCCGAACTCAATGACTGAGCGCTCTGCTATGGTTTATTTACTCCTTTTATACTTCCTGATTTACGACCGCTCTACTTCCGGGTCCTAGTGCTGGTCGTGGATTGAGTGTGCATGACAGCTGCATATTCCAACAGTTTCTCTTGGATTACTAAAAAGGTATGGAAACTTCTGATTGGTCGAAGTTAGACAAATGTGTGGGATTAACTGATTTAACTTAATAATCATTACGTTGTATGATACGAATAGTCTTATTTGGTGCAGGTGTTTCGAGCTGAACATTGGCTCACGTGTTCAATCATTTCAAGATTAGGGTTAGGGCTGGGGTCACTATATTTAACATAAAAATTCATGAAAATCCAATCACCACCTTCGGATTTTGTCCATTTTCTTTCTTGTAAGCAGGCTCCTAATGATTTGCCCATCATCAGAACATTGCAAACGCCTCTTCTGATAAGCAACCGTTTCAAAAACAGTTGTGTTACAGAACCTCTGGATTTTATGCTGGACCCCGATTTAGAAACCATGGGTGTAGACAATACAGTACAGCCAGTCCATTGCTAAAATAGCAAGTTGGAGAAACAGAAAAGAGATGAGAGTGATCCCACCCTCAGCAGCGCGGGCATGTCACAGTGGGATGGCACTAATTGTTCAGGGTACTGGAGGTATCTGTCCAGAAAAGGTGCTAAATGAAAGGTGGTGAGTGGCGTTAACCAGAAACAATTATAAACCATCTCCATTGCCTACTGTCTTTTCTCCCTGAGGCGTCCCACCCACAGGCTGCACTTCTCACGTTCGTCCGCTGAATCAAAATAATTGTACCTGTTTTCATCTCCTACAATTGCACACATTGCATTGTTCTTGACTCGAGTGTATCCCCTACCTAGCAAAGAAGTTGGTCTACAAAAAATGCTTAAACAATAGAAATATTTTCAGATTAGAAAAAAAACTAATAAAAAAATCGAGAACAGAATGTTGTTAAGATCAGCAGATTCATTAGAAGATTCTTCTTAGGTTGGCATTTTCAGCGAGGTTTATACAATCGTAGCACAAAAGAGAAACAATGGAAAGGGAAAGAAAGTGGTGGTGTTGAAGCGATGGAAAGCCCTGCTGGGAGCTTTAGCTTCATGATTTCACTGAACCAGACAGATGTTGGCATGCGATAAAACCAGCATGCAACAGCAATTAATTAAAGCCCTGATGAAAACAGGAGCACGAGACAAAGCAGAACAAATTGGACTGAAAGGAAAAGCGTCACGCCAGGACTAGTTCAAACAAAAGTCAGTTCGGAGGCAAAGGATAGAGGGGGGGGGGGGGGGGGGGTTGCGGAAGATCAAATGTTTATACAGCAATGCATCACCTGTTTTCTAAGTGAAATAACAGAGTTTTAGGTTTGGGTTTGGGTTTGGGTGTGCACTGTTCAGGTCCAATCCACTTTGGAAGGATCGTGATTCCCGCGCCCTGTCTACTGTACATGTGGTGGAGAAATTACGCAAATTCTGTACCTGAGTAAAAGTAGAGATATCCCAATGAAAATATTATTCAAGTAAGCGTGGAAATCCTTCATGTGCAATTCTACTTAGGTAAACGTGCAGAAGTACTCACCTTCAAATCTACTTATGTATCAAAATGACTGATTTTGTCTTAGCTATCTATCGCCTTCAAATCATAATAAAAGAGTCTCTCTCTCTCTCTCTCTCTCTCTCTGCTTCCAATCTGTGAATGCACTATGTTCATCGCTGTCTGCGACAGTTTCCACTTTGAAACACCTGCCACGTGTTTAAGCATTTCATGGAGGGAAAGCAAATCAGACAATTACACATTAATGTCAGTAGGTGGCGAAATTTCTGCTTTAAATACTGCACACCTGTGTAGTTAGGTAGAAAGTATAGACTGCTGTAGGATGTAATGGTGTAAAAGCAAAAAAGTATCCAGTGATTTATAAATTTGTACTTACTGTAGTTAAGTACAGTTAAGAAGTAAAAGTTACAGTTCCACCTCTGCTCATAATACCATACTTACTAACACACTTGTGATTGTATACTATTGTTTCTATAGTACCAACATGGGGACATACAGTACATGTAGCCAATCTGACCTCTTTTTTTGACAGCCTCTGCAAATGTGTAATTTTTTTTTTTAATGTGTTCACTCAATATGTGTTTGTTCATTGTGAGTACAACAACCAAAAAAAGGGACTTTCTAGCATCTCAGGAGCGCTCTTGGAGACCTGCTAGCTCTGGTTTAGGAGAAACCAGGGCTTTACTGCGGCCTGCTTTACACTAGCGGAGTTAGATCGATTAGCCATTGTAATGTTACGAGATCAACAAGAACTTATCAACATCAAATAACAAAGGGGAGGAATAAAAAAAAATTGTTGAACGACAAAGTTGCAGAAAAAGAATTTCTCTGGAAATTTTTAGGTTTTTCAAGGCACCCTGCTCTGCAGTGCCCCCTGATGTCTCATGTATTAATAAATTTAAACCAATGACAAATTGCTGTACAGTAGGTTGAGTCACATGCTAATTACAATTAATTACAAAACGTACACAAGGTCACGGTAAATAAACCTGTCAAGAATTCCAAACAGTGACTGACATGTAGCGAAATGAGACCTACTGCATGAGGGAAGAACTATACTGTAGCTGTGACACACACACACACACACACCAGTTTGTAAAGACTCTGAAGAAATTTTCCCACTTTGCAAATGTGAGGAGATTCGGACCATATGCTCCATCATAATCACGATCTCTCGCCGGTGTTCCATCGCTCTGACGCGCCGGGAGACCTCACTCAGGGCGGGAAGCTGACAAAACGCCATCATTAGCATCCTCCCACGCGTGCACACACACACACACACACACACACACACACACACCCTTCATCCGTCTCGCAGGCTCCTCTGAGGTCTCGAGCATCTCGCGGAGAGTGTGAATAAGTAAAATGATGGAGGATCTAAACAGCCGACATTTCTTCCTCGTGCTTCATTTCTTTTTTTGGTTTACAAGCTCGCGATTGTACAAACATCATCCAACATGTCAGGTTGAATTAAATTACTTTAACGAATCTGTTGCTAATAACTGAATCAGCCTTGCGATTCCTGCACTACTCAGTAACAAGGAGTTCTAGCTTGTTATTGCTGATTTTTTTAGTGTGTGTGTGTTTGTGTGTGTTTGTGTGTATCTGTGTGAGTACTAAACTCAAATGTTGTCAGGAACTACTTGTGTTATCTGTGTGTCGTGTGCACACGGTTGCTAACGAGGAACGTTTATTGTGAATCAGGATGCCTAGCATGTAGGTGTGACTCTCAGGGGAAACGACGTAGGTACAGTATCAATGCCTGATCTCTTCTTCTTCTTGTTTTTGTTGTTTTTGTTTCTTGTTAACACCACTCACTGCTTTTCACTTAGCGCCTTTTCTGGCTAAAGACCTGCTACACCCTGAACAGTTAGCGGCATCCCACTGTGTTTTACACACACATACACACACACACACACTGCTCAAATGAAGCTAACGCTAATCTCGTGCGGAAACAGCAGCCTCTCACAGCTTAAATCCGCGAGCTACTTCTAGCCGCTCCGTCTCTCGGGGGAACCTTAATTACAGCACAGCGCTTTTCAGGTCTGGATTCTGATGGGTCAGAAGGTGTTTTTTTTTTATTTAATGAACTTCTCATCTATTAGCATTTACAGTACATGTGTAACATTCCAGACATTTTGGGGCAGATGGGTTTAGGCTTTGAGGTTTTTTGTGTTTTTTTTAAATTTTTTATTTTGTTTTATTTTTTGGTAGAAACAGCTAAAAGGTTAAAGATGAAAATAATCTGATGATCTTAAATGTAATTAGTGTAGGAGTAGGATTTGGACGACTAGGAATAGCTCGGTGGTTAAGGCATTGGACTACGGTTCGGAAGATCCCAGGTTCAAACCCCACAACCACCAAGTTGCCACTGTTGGGCCCTTGAGCAAGACCCTTAACCCTCAACTGCTCAGATGTGTAATGAGATACAAATGTAAGTTCCTCTGGATAGGAGCGTCTGCCAAATGCCTAAATGTAAATGTTTACACTAAGTTGTCCTTCTTTGGTGCTCAGACAAATACACTCCCTGTTCGGTAATCGGAGAGAGAATCACAGATGAGAAATGGAAAAAGTCGATCAGATAAAGATGAAGTTTTGTCTTAAAACGACTCCAGCGTGTTAAAATTCACTTATACCACTTCAGCGCTGTTATTTCAGACAAAGTGAAAATATGAACTAATCCCAGTCAAAATATTCACTTTATCTTTTCTAATTAATATCTATTGGTGCAGGTGTTTGTTTACATTGAGACAGTAGCGCATTAGTAGATTATTATACAGTAGATTATTAAATCTAATACATAACTGTTCATAACATCACTTTTACTCCACATTTACATTCACTGATGGTGCAGATTAAACTTCAGGCTGAGATCTAAGGACTGCAGGAGATCCAGGAAATTCTGTAAAGCCAGACATTTTTCCGAGACCGGTTTCGGCTCCTCCAATTTCTGAAACGTCAAGATATCATTGAAAGAGCGAGTTCTGACTAATGTACAGAAAAAAAGGAAAAAAGAGACAGTTTGATGTGATGTAAAAGGAATAAAACACCCAGGGGCACTTAAAAAAAAACATTAAAGAAAGAGGGAGAAAGAAAATCAAATGGATAATGAAGTCATTAAAAAATGATTATTATATATATTTAATTTAAATGGAATAAAACAGCAAAAATAATAATAATAATAATAATAATAAAAAAAAAAAATAAATAATAAAAAAAAAAATATATATATATATATATATATATATATATATATATATATATATATATATATAAAATTAAAAGAAAAAATATATAACATTATAATATATTATAATATAATAAAAATATATATAATAATATAATAAATATGATATATTATTTGAGTGATTCATTTGCGAGCTAGTTTAGCTTGGGAGAGAAAAGCCTCCCACTCTGCCACTCTCAGTTCATATGACTAAAAATCGTTTCTCTCGTTCTAAGCGATACACTTTCTTCTAACTTTATGACATGGGCTGTTGTGAATTCTCGCGCATTTCCGAGGATGACACCGCGTTGTCTTGGCGCATGCTGTGAGACGGGCAGAGGACATGTGGCTGGGACGACAAACCTCACAGCCAGCCGACTGGCACCGCGGGCATCTGGGCTGGCAGCCCAATCTCAGCGTGCAGGGAGTGAAATTTGTTTTATAAAGGGCAGTGTGATGTTGCTGCATTGCAGAGTACATGAGCCAAACCACACACACACACACACACACACACACACACACACACACACACACACACACAATTTTATCTTGATGTTTTCTCAGTTGTTCTAACTTCATTTATGTGTGTGCTTGCATTTCCTGTTGTGTTCAGAGAAGGAACTCAATGACATTACCAAGACCACCACACACACACACACACACACACACACACACACACACACACACACACACACACACACACACACACACACACAAAGAAATCTGATTTTCTTTGTTTACCTGCCATCACCATCCCATCTTCAAAGAACAATATAGATTTAATCTTTAAGGCGTGTCCTCTGTGTCTCTGTCTTAATGAAGGGGGTGTGGTCTACATGTCTCTGTCTATATGTACGAGTCGTCGCCTCTGTGTCTCTGTCCTAATAAAGGAGGCGTGTCCTCTGTGTCTCTGTCTTAATGAAGGGGGTGTTACCTTTGTGTACATGTCTTAATGAAGGGGGTGTGGCCTCTGTGTCCCTGTCTTAATGAAGGGGGTGTGGCCTCTGTGTCCCTGCCTTAAGGAGAGCGGACTTGGTCTCTGTGTCAATGTACCAGGAGTGGCCTTTGAGTCTGTGTTCTTAATGTATAAGGTTTGTCCTTTGTGTCTCTGTCTTAATGAACGAGGCGTGGCCTCTGAGTGTCTCTCTTAATGAAGAAGGCGTGGCCACTATGTCTCTGTTTAAATGTTTCAGACATGGAGTCGCTATCTTAATGAAGGAGGCGTGGTGTCTTCTGTGTCTGTGTCTTAATAAACCATGAGAAACCTCTACATCTCTGTCTTATCAAAGGAGGCGTGGCCTAAGTGTCACTCTGCTTCGGTGAAGAAGGCGTGACCTCTGAGCCTTTTAGTCTCGGTGGAGACGGTGTGTCTTCCAGTCTTATTGGAAGAGGGATTACTGAGGGAGGCGTGGCACTTCTGTGTCCTCCATTTCTAGTGAAGGGGGAGTGGCCTATTTACCTGTCAGTCCTAATGAAGGATTAATAATTAACACTGGTGGAAAGAGATGCAAAGCAAGACAGGTTCTCCATCTTTGTCTTAAAGCTGCTTAAAAAAAAAAAAAAAAAAAACACTTAACAAAGCATACGTGTGTAGGAGAGGTGGATAGTGTGTGTGTGTGTGTGTGTGTGTGTGTGTGTGTGTGTGTGTGTGTGTGTGTGTGTGTGAGGAAAGACTGAGAAAAATGGAGTGTAAGGGAGGAATTGGATGCAATTAAAAGATGGGGTCAGGGAGCGGCGAGCAGTGATTAATACGCCTCTCTGGTAAAGAGCTTTCACAGAAGGAGAGAGGGATAATAGAGGCAGGGCGGCTCCGCAGGGACGCACTCCTCCGCCTGCCTCTCTGCTTACTTCATTCTCTCCAGTTCCCTCTCAGTCTCTCTTGTCTTCATGCATCTCAACTACAGTCACTAATGAGCTCCGTATCAAATCATTCTACAGCTAGGGGGCAGGAGCGAGCACCAAAGACAGAAGAAAGCCAGAGAACGTCCAGCCGCGCGAAGGACACGCGTACACACTCGCAGCTCTCGGCAGGACATGTCTGTTACACAGTGTTGACTCTGTTATAGTGTGATAGTGCTTAATAAATAAATACCCTAAATTAATTTTTTTATTAATTTATTAATTATTTCATGCATTTTTTTTCTAATTATGTGTTTATAAATTAATTCATATTTTATATTTAACATTATAACTTTTTCTAACCATTTTTCCAGTTTCTGGTTTATTATTATTATTATTATTGTTATTATTATTATTGAATTTAGTATGATTTATTACTCTAAAATTCTTCAATAAAACAACAGCTAAATATTAAAATAATAAATGATAAACATATAAAAAACAATAATACTTTTGTTAAAGCATTTCACTGCATATTATACTGTGTATGATTGTGTATGTGACCAATAAAATTTGAATTTGAATTTTCTGGATACATGAGTATTACTGAAAATTGCTATTTTATTATTCTATTTTATTTATTGCTATTTGATACGAATTTCTGATTATTTATTAGTTAAAAATAATTACTATACAATATAAACATAATGAACAAAACATTTGCCATGGTGTACTGCCTCCTTCTACTTTTTGTTTTTTTATTGATAATATAATTTTTTATTTCATTTATTTATTTATTAATAACAATTCACTTCTTATGCTGTGTGATAAAATTATAATAGATTATTCTTAGTTAATTATGAATAACCTCACTTCAGTGTAATGTGTTATCTGACCAGCTCATATTTCAATCATGTATAAATATATAGTTGCACAGAATCTGCTGTAAGCTCAGGCTGTTTCGCATTCACGCCACAGTGTCTCTCAGACAGTTGTGGGACTTGAACTCATAACCTCTTGGACTGTAGCATTGGACCTTCTCCACAGCTTACAGCAAGTTCAAACTGCAAGTGTGTAAGTGGCCAAAAGTTGTGTGCTGTGTTAAAATCGATACGCAATGTCTAACAGGATGTGGACGAAACGATCCGTGAGCAGGTCAGAGACTGAAAAAAAAATGCATACATCATAAATAATTGAGGAGAAGATCGAGACCAGGTTCACGACGATGGAGTGGTTTGTTGGAAATACAGGATCGATCCGGTCGGAATATCAGACAACAAACCTAGAAGGTTAGACATAAATAAATATTTCACCTTATGTGTAATGTGTCTAGAATATATGAGAGTTTTGAATTCAATTACAAAAAAAAAAAAAAAAGTCCTCCCCCTCCCATTTCCTCATAATAAATGAAATTATATGATGTACATTAAATGGCTATAAATGTTTTACTGCAACAAGCTGCAAAGTTGAATTATAAAGACATAATTTACAAATAGGTTGTTTATGTAAGAACCTCAGCAGCGACCTCATTTCCCCTCTCGTCTGTTCCAACCACTCAGGATTCATTGAATGTCTAAATTGAGCTGCGTTCACAAAATAAACTGCGGCGAATTCGTGATCAGATATTCTTAACTATTCCACTTGGCATTTGTAAGATAACAAACCAGTTTTTCGTGGAAATTACTGAACAGCCTGATGGTGTAACCAAGCAGAGTTACCACTGTTATCACCAGGATGTGGTTTATTAACTCAAATTGGCAACAATTGCCAAATTTAAATGTATTAATAAACAACTTTTTATGCTGTTTAAACATTTAAAGAGATATTTAATACTGGGAAAGGCTAATTACTCTCAAAAACAGCTTTCCTGCTCCCCAAGTCTTTCAAAAGACATAAATAGTTTTTGTTTGCAAACTGCTCGATCCTGAAGACGTTACCGTCCCGGAAAACTTCCCAGAGACAAATAAATAGCGGGTAAAATCCATGACGGTGTAAATCATGGTCAGAGAGATAACTATTGGTAATGATGCACTTGAACGCCCACACACACACACACACACTTTAACACTAGAAGCGCCGGGCCAGTGTGACCTACTTATAACGCGGTTCACGGTCGTTTTGACCGCCTATTGTTTTGAATGGGAAACTGTTGCTGACACACAATGATCGCTAGATGGCGCTTTCACCCAAAGCAAATAGTTTAGCTCCAAGATCAACATGCACTTGGGCAATGCGCCGTTCATTCCCGCGTTGATAATCAGCGGTATTTTTTTTTTCATATTCAACTGAGAAAACCTACTACAGAGTCTCTAAGGGCAGTCACTAAGTCTCTACTTAATTTTATACCATTTTAAGAAAATGAATTAGTTTATTCATTCTATTTGAAGCTTCTGAACTTTTCGGATGTTTTTTAGTGTGACAGTGCCTTAGACTAGTTCTGAACTCGCTTCCGTGAAATTATCGCAAAGACAATGTAATGATCCTCCTGAGTATATAAAGCTTTATTATTGTGTTTGAATAAATCAGATCTAACACAAACTGAACAACTTCACTTTTCCGGTATGGTAACATAAGCACCTCGGATACCTGTCGCTGCTGCTGTGGAAATATTACGCTACTGATATTAAATATAGAATATTTATTGAAACAAAAACTAATACCATTATGAAATATATAACTTATTGCTTATGGCTTTTCCTTTTTTTTTTTTTTTTAGAAAATAAAACACTGAACCCCGATAAATAACAGACATTTAAACAGGAAGGAGGAAGTGTTTCGAGAGTCTGCTTTGAAAACAAAACAGGAATGAATTAAGCCAAACATAGCAATGCGTTTATTAGCTTCTAGCATGTTAGCTAAAGAAAGCATATGTGTGGGAGAGAGAGAGAGAGAGAAGGTGAAAAATCAGGTGAAAACCTGGTTACATGACCCCATTAAGGGAAAGACTGACAAGCTCTAACGGTGCTAAGCGGCTAACTCGAGCTGCCATGGACGACTAATGAGGACCACGCTCTCACCTTTGCCCTCTGAGACACGGTGCTTCAGCTCACAAATAAAATAAACCCACACACACACACACAAACATAGAAGTGTATCGCTATGGAAACACATAGCTCACACTGTGCTGTTTACTTGCACTCGGTTGTTTTCGGCTCCAAACTCAGTGGCACCTCTTTGCCATGGTTCCGCATCACAGATCTGACACACACACACATACACAAAGAACCAGATATATGCGCACACACACACACGCACACACTAAAACAAACAATTTACTAATTACAAGCAGCTGTGGAACAGTTAAAGCTTAAAGCAGAAGGAAAACAGCAGCACGTGAGGATCGATTCATTTACTATCCGACCATGAAGCACCCAGCGTCATGCGGTTATAGGAAAACAATCAACGACAACATGGTGTTGTCCACGCGGAGTCACCGCTCCCATCCATAATTGATTATTTTCCAGAATACATCCAGCGTTGGGAGTGTTGTCCTCCTGGCTTCTTCAAAGTCAGTAAAGAATAATAATTAATACATTTATTCGGGCCCAAGCACTATGACACCCCTATGATGTTAAAGCTATAATGTGAAGTGCCGTCTTGTTTCTTATAAGGATTCCTTTTTTTTTCCAGCATCCAGGTCTTAACATGCTCAAAAAGTCATAAAAATTAGCACAGGTTCTCATCTTCTGCCATTAGTACCCCTAAGGAGCTGGGCCCCGGGCCCTGGGCGTGGCACGAGGCCCTCGAACAAGGTTTTGCTGCATAGCTCATATGCACTTTCATATATACATGTAAAACCTGGTACACATTGAGATATTGTTGAGCTAAACAACTTTCACTATGACACTGTCACTATGACTATGTCATGGGCTCAACTCAACAGGAAGTCAGTTATTGTGGATTGTTTGCAAAATGCACCCAATGGAATTTGAAATCCTCCTCCTAGGGGAATTATTTGATCGACACCAAACCAGGCCAATGTGATCTCAAGACATCGAGGAAGCAAAATATCTGATATCTCAAACGGTTCATATAAAAACTGGTGAAGACGTTGCCTCCTGTTACAGTCAGTGAGGAACGACTGTGACACGCTCACAGTACGAGATTAAATGCGCGTGTCCATTGTTCGTCTTTCTAGTGTACGCGGGTGGCATTTATATTTTAAATGATAGTTTATATTATTATAATTTATAGTTTTAATTATATTTAAACATAATTTTTTCAGTTAGTTGCTGTTCTTGCTTATGTTCCAAGAGCTGCAAGTCAGAGTTAGCACTTACATGTACTTTAGACCTGTGATTTGCAGCTGCACAATAACTGTCAGAGCTGCTGTTATGGATAATTAATCAACCACTTCTAACCAATCAGAAACCAGAACTCAACAGCACCGCGGTATAACATCATTTCCGCGGCAGAGCGATGTGATTAAATGGGCAGTAGGCATAGCACTAAAAGGTCACTGCCACCTCTGTGTGTGTGTGTGTGTGTGTGTGTGTGTGTGTGTGTGTGTGTGTGTGTGTGCGTGCGTGTGTGTGTGTGTGTGTGTGTGAAACCCACTGACACTCTCAGTCTGCCTAAAGAAGCAAAAATTAAATCTCGTGGAAACAAAAGAAAGAAACAAAGCCGGGGTAGGATTTGAAAGCGTCGAGGCATTATTTCAGTAATCCAAACGGAGTCATTAGAGCCGAGTCTGCAGGGAAGGTCACTCGCAATGACTGAACTCGCCAAACATTTAGCATTTAGCAGCTCATACAGCGAACGCTAAATCTGCCAGACGTTTTGCTATGGGAAAAAATAAAAATGTAATGCTAATTTATAAGGATCTTATAAATTATACATTCAAAATGAGCTGAGGCTAATCGTACTGATCTCTTTGTGTAGGTTATGAGGTTAATGTAGAGCAAAAATTTATTAGTATCCACCAGTAAAGCCTCAGCCTAAGGGAAGGGCAAAAGTTAATGTGGAAAATACACAAGTTAGCAGGTCACACCGTTCTGAATAACAAAAAAAAGTGACATTATTATTTATAAGTTTTATATTGTATCTCGGATTTGTTTAATTTTCTCCCAAATTTAGTCGTAGATAATTACTACCCCATCTCAGGGCTCTCCCAGATTAAACGAATACCAAATGACAAGAACGTAGCGTATCATGTGCTTCCTCCGAGACATGCAACCACATCTTTTTTTAAGTGTTGCAGGAAAACGCAATCCACCCACTTCCGACTGCGTGGACTCACAAACGCATGTGATTTGCTAGCATTGTTTGTTGTGGTTAGTTGTGGAAAGTATGTGAGGCTACAGTATGACAGATGGTCATTGAGAGAAATTACAGTTGCAACAGTCATGTACACATGAACGTACATTAAATCTTGCTGTACATCTTTACGTTTAGGTCATTTTCAAGCAGCCAGTTATACAGGAGGTATAACGCGGGGGGCTTGGAGCCTTTCCCAGGAGACTTAGGGCATGAGGTGGGGTACACCCTAGACAGGGTGCTAATCCATCGCAGGGCACACACACACATAAACACACTACGGGCAATTTCGGAATGCCAATTAACCTAACCTACATATCTTTGGACTGTGGGAGGAAATCGGAGTACCCGGAGGAAACCCACCAAGCACGGGGAAAACATGCAAACTCCATGCACACAGAGACGGGAATCGAACCTGGCCAGGAATCGAACCCGGACCCTGGAAGTGCAAGGCAACAGTGCTAACCAATACACCACCGTGAATTGGTTAATGAATCAATAAATTTATAAAACAAAAGAAAACCAGCATGATATATTGGTTAGCATTGTCGCCAGGGTTGAGGGTTCAATTCCCACATCAGATGTGTACAGTATGTGTGTGCATTCCTTTATTTTATTAGTCATATTTCCTTTTTTGTATAAATATTTAATTCTAAATGTTATATGGTAATTTTGAAAATGTAATTACAAAATTACCTTCAATTACAAAGCAAACTTGTTTCTTTATAAACTTACAAACGTTTAAATTCCGAACTTGGTATTAAATAATTTTTTAACGAACTCTCGTGGCCCACCTGCAGTACCGTTATGGAACACTAGGGGGAAGCAGGTTCGTCTTATCGACGAGTGACGTCAGAGGAGCCTGGAGCTAACAGGATGGCTGTGCTAACTCCTTACAACCATGCTGAGCAAAAAAGCAGAACACACAACGCATCAAAGAGACCATCTACAACATGACAAGATCACCTTGGGTTCTGCTGCAAACTCTAAGAAAACAAACTTTATAACAACCAGTTGCAGAAATTCAGAGAAAGTCTGCTGAGCTATCGGAGACTCGGTCTCCTTGGAGATCAAACTCTGTGCGTCCGCCAGTAAACGAGGGAAACAAATCATTTCAGGATTTTTTTCCTTCCCTGCTTTTTTTTTTCTTCAACTCTTTGATTATTGTCACGAGAAAACTGCTGGCGAACACAAACACTGCTTCATTACGCAGCCGAGGCCGGCCGCTCTGGCGGTTCCCACACCTACTTCTTAAAGCTTTTAGAGTTCGACGGCTGGTTTAATTTAAATTTCGCACAAACAAGCTTGCATCAAAAGCTGTGCAGTGTTAAGGTTTGCGGGTTTTAAAGAAAAAGGAGACACAAATTGGACCGATCAGTGGCGAGGTCAGGTCTTAGGGCGCTTTCACACCTACAAGTCTGTTTGGAATCAGAGAGAAGGTGACAATGTTTGTTTGTTTGCTGCTTGGCTGGTTTTATACTGAGAATAATTACACAAACCAAAAAAGCAAAAACAACAAAAAAAAGTTGCCTGAGGAGCCATGTGGGGATGAAGGTCTTTTGGTAAAGCCTTTTCGTTGGTCAGAAATAAAGCAAGGGTAGAAAAACAAACTACTTTTCCTTTTCAAACCACCTTACTGATTTTGTGTAGCTCCCCCCCGTGCCACCACAACAGACCTGACCTATCAAGGCCTGGACTCCACAAGGGTTCTAAAGATCCTTTCAGTCTTCTTCTTTAGGTTGTGAGGTATGAGGAGTCTCCATGGATCGTGCCTGGTTTTCCAACACATGCTACGGACACCGATTGAGATCTGGAGGAATTTGAAGGCCGTGAGTTTTCAACACCTTGAAAACTTTCTCATGTTCCTCAAACCGTTCCTGAACAATGTGTGCAGTGTGTCAGGTAGCGTCATCCTGCTGAAGGAGGTCACTGTTATTAGGGAATACTTTTGTCATTAAGAAGTGTACTTGATCTACAGTAGATGCCTCCGAGTGACGCAGTGGTAAAGCGCTCGCCCTATCATTCGGAGATCGCTGGTTCGAACCCCGGATGATGCTGTTTTCCTCTCACAGTCGAAGGCTCAGAGAGAGCTGATTGGCCGAGCTCTCTCACGGGGGAGGGATGAGAGGTACTTGTGCTCCCACATTAATCACAGCTCCACAGCCAATCAGGGGTGTTTGTGAGCTCGCGCATGCGGAAGGAGCGGCTAGCGCTTTCCTCCGAGTGTGTTACTCCGCCCCTAATGGTGCGTGAGCAAGCAGTTCGAAAAGATACGGTCGGCTGGCGTCACGCGGTTCGGAGGAAACACGTGATAGTCTTCGCCCTGCCGACTGGATGGTAGTGGTAGCCTTAATGTGGGAGCCCCCTAGTGACGGGGAGGAATTGGACACGGCTAAATTGGGGAGAAAATTGGAAAAACCCAAAAAAACAAACAAACAAAAAAAAAGAAGTGTACTTGATCTGCAGCAATGTTTAAGCATGTTTAAGGTGGAATGAATCCTTTTCCAAAGTACGTAACATCCAGCTGAATGGATGAACCCTAGGGCTCCCAGCAGAACATTGCCCAGAGCACATTACCACCTTGACCGGGCTGATCTTCTTCCTATGGTGCATCCTGGTGCCAGGATAAATGTGATTTATCAGAT
The DNA here is from genome assembly GCA_030522415.1 of Channallabes apus. Classification (NCBI taxonomy): domain Eukaryota; kingdom Metazoa; phylum Chordata; class Actinopteri; order Siluriformes; family Clariidae; genus Channallabes; species Channallabes apus. The sequence continues at coordinate 3,838,810 of CM060117.1, read as the reverse complement.
CAGGCCACCTCCTTCCATTGCTCTGTGTTCCAGTTCTGATAACCATTGTAGGTGCTTTCAGGGGACACGGCTCAGCATGGGCACTCTGACCGGTCTGCAGCTACGCAGCTCCATACACGACAAACTGTGACGCGCTTTGTACCAAAACAGATGTTAACTTTTTCAGCAGTTTGTGCTACAGAAACTCTTTTTTTTGTGATCAGACCAGACGTGCTAGCCTTCGCTCTCAGTGAGTCCTGACCGGCCATGAAGTTCTTGCCAGGTCACCAATTGTCCAAATCTCTTTTTTGTTAGTACTAACAAGGTCACTTCATACCGTGAACACCTTCTGCTTTGGAGACGCTCTGACCCAGTCGTCTAGCCGTCACAAACAAACAGACTGAACTCTGTATGTGTGGCAAACAGTCTTAGCTTTATTCAAAGATAGAGAGATGTCAGAGACGTGTATCGCGTTAGACACATTCCACCTCATTAAACATGTTTTTTTTTTTTTAAACCAAATAATTCAGCCCGGATTTCCTACTAATGAAGTAAGAGAAGAAGCGGAGCGTCTCCTCACCCCTGACCTTAAACCTTGCAACTCGTCATACAAATGAAATCGAGCGAATAGTTCTGAATTTGCTAGCAGACTATCCTGCATGCACGCGCACACATGCACGGAAGCTCACGCGTGCACACGCTGTGACATTTGTTCGAATAATTCAGAACGGTCTGGACAGATCTGGTTGGATTTCTCACTAATGAAGTAACAGACAGAGCGAATCCTCACCTCTGACCTTCAACTTTGTAACTCTTCATACAAATTGATTCGGACAAATAGTTCAGAATTCGCAAGTGGACCGTAGCCGCGAGCGTGCACGCACACACACACACGCACACACACACACACACACACAGGACGACCTGTCTCTGAACAAACTGTTCTCTCTTTCTTGCTATTAAACGGGAAAATTTAGATTGTTCTGTCTTTCCTTAAACTCCATTTCATCGGATCAGCTTGAGAAAGCAGAGAGAGAGAGAGAGAGAGAGAGAGGGGGAGGGAAAAAGGACACCAGATTCTAACTACCATCATCAATCCATTTCAGACACAGACAGAAACTCTATCATCAGCCGTCCTCGTCGTTCTGTTCTACGGATGAAGTCTTCATGCCTGTCGAAGAGCGAGGTTTGTGCTCTTACTCTCTCTCTCTCTCTCTCTCTCTCTCAAACAGCTCTGATTTATAAAACAGATTCTTCGCTGAATCCCCTGATGGAAAGACAACGTGCTTCATGACAATGGATAGGTGGAAAGAGTGCGACAAAGAGAGAGAGAGAGAGAGAGAGAAAGCATAGTAGACGTATTTTAATCAGTGCACCATGTGACGAATTGAATTGTAGCTCCAGAGCGAAACTAAAAAAGAAAACCTCAGGCCCCAAGACCTTTGTTGTCAGATCCTGATCCTAATCCTGATCCTAATCCTGATCTTGAGCTTGAGCTCGATCTTAATCGACGCCTCCCCCACAGGCTTTAGTGCTGCGTCTGTGTTCCGAAGCCATAAAGATTTGATTATTTTTTTTAAATAAGGTTCGATTGAAGCCGATATCTACACAGGAGCGCGGCGTAGCGCGGCGTAGCGTGGCGTAGCGCAGAGCGACGGTGAAACGATGATGAAAAGAACAAGCCAGTAGAGCGAAACCAGGCATGTCGCTTCCTTTCAGCCGAGGAAAAAGTCAGCGTGTGAAATTCAAATCAGTTCTGGGAACCGTGCGAGGGAAGGAAGGGAAAAAAAAAAAAAAAAAAAAAAAACAAGAGGCCAAAGTGTATAATGATCTCACCCACATTTTTACTTTCTCCATTCATACATTCTTTTACACATCAATCCATCTCCTCATCCACTCTCGACCGCTCCGTTCCGTCTCTCTCTCTCTCTCTCTCTCGCTCTCTGGCGTTTTCTGAAGGATGTCGAATGGTGTCATCTCGTTCCTTTCAAAATTGGAAAATTGAATTTCCATTCGGAGGCCCTCGGCACGGATCGGGGCTAATGACACGGGCACGATGCAGCGCTCGTCTCCGCTACGTGTGCGCTGCCCTTTGTACAGGAGTGTTTTTACACTGACTTGTGATCCCAGGCTGTGGTAACACATCCAGAGAAACGGTATATGTTCTATTTTTTACCAGACACACTATCGTACCTACTCTGTCTCTTGCTCTCGCTCTCTTTCTCTCTCTCTTTTTCAAACACACACACTTTCATTAAAGCCATTTCATTCCTCCAGAACAGCCTGCTTTGACATTATCACTACACAGCGCTCTATACGAAAAGTGTAACCAAGAACACACACACAAACACACACAAACACACAAAACCTCATATACGGCACTACAAAACAGTGTTCAAACAGTATTCCATAGAAAATATTAAACACCCATAATGCACTGTGCATATTGAACGATTTATGGATAATGTAATGAGAATTATGTACATGATGTGATGCTACTGTAGCAAGTCAAATACAACTGGAAATGTGCATAATACAAGTATGTTGTACCACTGAGCGCCACTAGGGGGCTTCTTTCGTATGTAGCTTTCAGCTGTGGATAGGAAATATACGTAGTGAACCTTAAAAAAACATTAACAATAGAAAATTAATCATTACAGACTCCCGTTATATATATGTTCACTATTTTTATTCCATGAGACCATGAGAAAAATTAATATTCCTTATTTTTTGCATTTATGATATGGGGCGGGGCTTAAACAAGCCAATCAGGATTTACCCCCTAACGTGAGCTCATATGAGGTTGTTCCTTATTGTTTGTAAAAGGAGTCAAACAGAGAGTGTATGAATAATCAGTGGTGGATCAAACGTTTAATGCTGTTTAATGAGTTACTGATCGGAAGGTCGGGGGTTCAAGCCCCAGCACCGCCAATCTACCACTCAACCCTGTCTGCTCCTGTATCCTTGCTGACCCTGCGCTATGCATCCAGACTCCTAACTGGGATATATGAAAAAAAAAAATTTTACTGTCCAGGCGGTGGTGTAGTGTTTAGCACTGTCGCCTTGCACCTCCAGGGTCTGGGTTCAATTTCCAGCCAATGTAAACTCCCATCCCTGTGTGCATAGAGCTTGCATGTTCATGTTCAGGGTGTACCCCAAGTCGTGCCCTAGGTCCCCTGGGATATGCTCCAGCCCCCCACATACCCCCAGTATAGACGATGAGTGAGAGAGTGATTCCATTAAGGCACATTAATTTAATCGATTGAAATCGATTACTAAAAGCGTTGACAACCAATTTCATAATCGATTTGTTGTGTTGCGCGATGCGGAGACATTTGATTATAAAAAAAAAAAAAACTTTAGTTGAGCGCGTAGCGGAGTGAACACACTCGGTCTCGCGCACTGATGCTAAAACATATTTTATTTTGTGTCTGTATCCGTGTGTGTACAGCGCGCGTGTAAAGCAAAAGCAAGTCTCATTAGAGAGGTTAAAAATCCAGCAGTGATTGCTCAAGGAGCAACATGTTTGTGCACTTTCTAAAGATTTTTTTTAAATAAATGCTTTTCTTGTTCTGTTTGTAAAAAAAAATAAAAAAATCAGATGCATCGATTAATCGGGGAAAAATAATCGACCGATTAATCGATTATTAAAATAATCGTTAGTTGCAGCCCTAGATTCCACCGTCCTGTAATTAATAGATGCTCTTGGAAGGAACTCTGAGACCTGTGTTAACTTGTTATAGAAAAATACAGAACAGGATTACATTAAAGGACTAAAAGTACTAAAAAAGCATGGGTTGTTAATCTCACCTCCACACCAGCTTTGTTTAGCCTTCATAATGTATCTAGTATGGATTATGGATTATATCTATAAGCAGATATAACAATATCCTTTTCAAGATAAACACGTGACTGGTTTGATATGTTTAACAGCAGGGTTGCCACGGTAACATATTTCCTATTGTACCTTCTCCCAATCTCCTTCACAACACATATTCCATCGAAGCGTAGTATAAAAACTACAAAGTCCAGAAGTCCGCAGTCAGACTGCATCATAAGCTCGACTTACTGCACATGATTGAACGCCATGATCGAGTGCTTCTTATTGGGTGAACGAAAAAGAAGAAAATCAAAAATCTGTTTACATGCTAGAGTAATCCTGACAAAATGAAAGGTGGATTTGAAAAAAAGAAAAGAAAGACGGATTAGCAGAAGTGAATGGTATTGTTCGTATGGTGTGATCTTGTGAGATGTTCCCAGGGAAGGCAACATTTCACAGGCAGGTCAGGGTTAGCTCCTCCAGCAGGGGGGTAAATGATAAGACAAACATCCAAGTGCAAACACAAACGGTTAAAAACAATCAAGCTGTTCTGTTGGCCTGGACTTGACCCCACAGAGAACCTGTTGGCTAAAGACGAGAACTGGAGAGAGTTGATGTGAGAATGATGTCGAGATGTCTAGACGCTTCTCAGGACAAGATGGATGCGAGTGTGTTGGCGAAGTACTAAATGCCGGGGTGCCAATAATTCTGACACGTACAGCTTTAAACGATAAGTGGAATATATAATTGTTACTATCTTATAATACATTTAGTCAAATGAAATATTTACAACGAAAATACTTTTTATAGCCATGCTTAGAAAGGGTGCCAATATTTCTGCCACAGTCTGTAACTCTGTAGGTGTGTGTGCAATGCATGAGTGTATGTCTTAGATTTGTGTGTGTGTGCACAGATACACTCGTGTGTGTGTGTGTGTGTGTGTGTGTGTGTGTGTGTGTGTGTGTGTGTGTGTGTGTGTGTGTGTCTAGTAGAGTGTATGTTCTCCAAGCTTTGTGAGAAGTATCTGTGAGAGCTGTTGCTCTTTATTGAAGATGACATGTCCATTTAGTGAGGAGCAAAGGACTAAAACCTCTACACACGTGCGCGCACACACACATACACATACACAGACTTAAATTCACACACTCCACATATAAAAACCTAAAAATATAGAAACCTATACCTTGCACACACACACGCACACACATACACACACAGAAACACACATGCACGCACATGGGCACACACTCACACACACACACTCCCCTGTGCTCGACCTTATCTCCACGGACACACACCCCTCCTCCCCCCGTCTTCCCTGCAATTACCGGTAAGGAAAAGATCTGCAGCCTCTCAAAAACGCAGCCGTAATCTGTGAACTGTGGCCCCGGCTCCGGTTTGATACACGGCTTCATGGCTGTAATCTCATCAACCTTCATCACCCAGCTCATTTAAAAGACAAACCGTCACGGCTTCCGACATGACTGATGTCAAAATACCATTTTCTCCGGATAGCTTTTCCTGAAGCGAACCTTCTTTCCCCGGCCAAAATGTCATAGGTGTATCTCGAGCGGAAATCCGGGCTTATCCTCGCTCCAGCTGGTATTTATAACACCTACAAGATTCCCGAATGTTCCTGACAGAAGAGGAATTACTTTATACAGCGGTTAGAATCAGGACACGGACATGATCGTGGTACTGTGATTCAGCTGAAAAGATTGCTTGGAGTTTATGAGATGGATAATCCCAGCTACGTACGACTTGAGCTAACAGGTGTTGTTAGGGTGAATGTGTTAGGAGTTGTCTTCTCCATGTAATCCGTTCGGAAAAGCGAGTTCTTGAGGCGAAAGTCCGTACTGTGGAACATGTTTTCTCATCGGAAATAATGTAAATGCATATAATCCGTTCCAGCCACGCAGAAATATTACCGATATTATCAATTTCCGATGTTATAATCATATATTTGCATATAAAAACAATCAAGATATTAAGAAAAGGCATGTAAATGAAGTATAATATGAAATAAATAGACATTAAACCTCACACTAACTTAATTTATGATTCCTTTTATCACCGGTTGCTTTAAAAACAAATGATATACTGTATGCCAAGGTACCACTGGAACAACACTTTTGCCTTGATGTACTGTATATGCAATGTAGGTTGCAATACAAATAAATAGAATAAATTCAAGATTTGTTTATGTTCCACCAATGCAATTTACCACAAACTTCAGGAATCACGATTAGATGCATAACTGAACATAATTATTTGAAGGTTGATTTTTTTGTATTAAAAACACTTTTCTTTTATTGGTCGGATGAAATATGCTAATTTTTTGAGATAGGGATTTTGGGTTTTCATGAGCTGTATGCCACAATCATCAATATTAAAACAATAAAAGGCTTGAACTACTTTGTGTTGTGTGTAATGAATCTAAAATATATGAAAGTCTAATGTTTATCAGTACATTACAGAAAATAATGAACTTTATCACAATATGCTAATTTTTTGAGAAGGACCTGTATAAGAGCAGTGATAAAATTTGTGAAAGCCAACTGATGTTAGTCAAAGACCGAAAAAAAAATCCCAAAAAGACTCTTTAGTAAGCCTTAATAATAAATGGTGTCAAAAGCAGGTGGCGGGGTGCCTCAGGGGTTAGCACTGTGGCCTTGCACTTTCAGCATCCAGGTCCGATTTCCACCTGTGTGGGTGGAGTTTGCATGTTCTCCCTGTGCATGCTCTCTCCGGGTTCCTCCCACAGTCCACAGACATGCAGATTAGGTTAATTAGCGTTTCAAACTTGTTTCAAAACAGGATAACCGTTAATAGAGAATGAGTGAGTGAGTGTCAAAATATTCTGCAAATTTATTACAACTATGACTAAACTGGAAAAGTAGACACTAGTCGTGGAATGTATGTTTACAGCTGCTACTGTATAACGTGAACACGATAACAAGATGGAAACTTTTTTCCTGGCTGCTGCACAACCTTTAGTTAAAACATACAGTTTACTACCCAGTAGGATCCTTGACGTTTACTGTATATGACGTTCTTGTATAGTTGGAATTAGGTTAATCCGAACAAAATTCAACATGGGGTCAATATTGTTTTTGCAAATGACAACGATGTGGAATGCATGAAGTGAAATGATTTTGGGATAACGTTGAATAAAGGGCCAGAACACGACATTCCAAAAAACAATATCAACATGTATTTATTAGCATTTCTGCTGTACCGCTTGTACCACCTGGCACAAGGTCTGGTTTCACAGAACAGATCTCAGATGTGAAGTGGCATATCCCTCTACCTCCCTTCCCTCCCTTGCATCCTCTTGTATTTGAAGTTTGTTTGTACTGTTTAAATGCAGATTTTTTTTTTTAAATGAGAAAACTAATGCAATAAGGAACACGCTATGTTTAATTATTCATGTTTAATTCACATGTAAAGGTATAATAAATAAAAGCTGAGATATAAAACTTTTTTGAGGCAACTTTTTTTCAAAGCTTCAAGATCTTAAAATTGTAACAAAATCTGAAAATTTAAAAAATCTACCCTGGGATATTTATAAAATGGTGAAACTTACAGAATCGCAATATAAATCGAATCGGCGTCTACTGTAGGTATCGTAATAATATGGTGTCCAGGTGGTATATTCATCATCCCTGGTGATTCCCATCTCTACTGCCCATGCTAGGTTTGTTTTTTCGTAAGTTCATGGTTTATTAACTTGCATTTGTCTCTGTATTTTTTCTTTAAAACCAACCAATACCAACTGTGTCCTGACATGTGTAATGTTGCCAGATTTACTTTGCAACAATATCTTGACAATCTAAAATCTCTACCAGTACACACCAGAAATGCTGAACAAAAGCAAAAAATATAAGATAAAACAATTGTTGTGAAATTTAAACAGTACACTAACGGGCCTGTCCAGGCAGGTACTAAGGATAAATTACAGAAAGAATGAAGGAACCAAGCAGAGCTGACGTCTGTGCTCGCTGTTCGTCTTTCAAGCTTCATACGGTATCAGGCTGCTCAGTTACATCCATGTCAAAGTAAAAAACTTTGCACTACTTGTTTGATTTCTGTTGCATTCCACAGCATCCTGATCCTCAGATCCCTTCAACCAGATGCTTTGTGAACTTTCCTGGAAAGGTTGCACGGTGCGCCTGCTCATAATCATACTGCATCTCCATCTGTATCTGTTCATGGCGCATTTATAATCTGATGGACTGCTATTGGGTTGCATCCCTAATGTGCAATTACATCATAATAGTCTACAGTTATTAATCCTAATGATTGTGTATTTGACCCAGCCGAGGTGTGTTTACAGCACAGAGCCCGACTCGGGGATCGATACTGACTGAGACTGTTGTGCTGACGGGACGTTTTTAGACTCGTGTCTGGGCTCCTGCGTCTGAAACATCCAGATAATCGCTGACGAGCTGAAATCTCATGCTTTTTAGCGCACGTGTACTGTATGTGCGTGTGTGTGTTAGGGAGTAAACCAGCGGGTTCTTTTCCACGCGGTGAGCAGCGGAAGAGGAAAATGTCTTTCACATACAGTACAGGCACTCTCTTCTTCTCTCTAACTGTCCCTATTTCCTGTGTGAAAGAGTGAAAGAGACACAGATTTAGGCACGGTCGCTCTGTGGTATTTCAAATCGCTATCTTTGCCGCATTGATTAATCAATTGTGCCATTTATTCCATAGGGCACGGGAGGATTAGGAGAGCGGGAAATGGTCAATTCTGCAATCGCCAGAGTCCCAGGCTGTCGATATGAACAGGGTTTGATGTGTGCGCTCGGACTGCAGAGGTTCAGCAGGTCTCTGTTTATTGGCTCCGGCTCGGGTTATACAGACCTCGGTTTCTCTGACAGAGTAAAGAAGAATGCATCTCGCCGGGCCTGTGGATTTATTTTCACTGGTGTAATGCACTCGACTAAAGCAGTCACACCTACGCTGTTCGGGTCGAACCAATTTGTAATTTCGCTCGCAATACACAAGCCGCGCGAAACTCTTGGCACTCTCATAAAGCGGTCGATGTTGTCCAGCCTGTCGAATATAAAAACGTCTTCGGGGATCGAAACGCGCCCACGTGCAATTCAGGCTCCTGATGGAACGAGGCTTTCCTGTTATAACAGTAGCAGCTCGTGTGCCACATTTTTTTGAAACAAAGGAACCATTTGCCGGTGACAGGATGGCGTGTAGTTTAAGACCCTTTAAAGGTGACATTTTTGCAGAAGGATTTGGAGAGAACCATGGGTGCAAAAGGTTATTTAGGCATAAACATAGTGTACATGAAATGCTTTAAAAATACTAGAGGAGAAATCTTTGGCTGAAGGATTTGAATTGCTGGATGTGGGTGATGTGCATAAAAAATGTGTAATATAGGAAATACACCCTGAAATAATTTGATTTAGAAATGGTAGTACTAAAGATAACAACTTGATATCTTTATTTATGGTATTTATTATTAATAATAACAATAATGATGATGACGTTAAAATTTTTCTTTTACAATTTCTTTTACATATTTTATATATTTATTATTATTATTATTATTATTATTATTATTATTATTTACACATATATACAGTATGTGTGTATATCTATATTTTATATATAATTTTTTTCTTCCAATTAACTCATAAACAAAAAAATCATGAAACACATAATTTTAATTGATTTTATATTTTATATATGTCTATAATGTGTGTGTGTATTTATTTATTTATTTAATAAATTTTTTTTTTTTTTTTTTATGGCTACACACACTTTGGAAACGCTAATCAGGCTACTCCACATGTCTCTGAACTGTTATACTTGAAAATCGTATTAAAACTGGAACACCCAGCCCCACAAGTGAGATTCGAACCCCTGTATTTTGTCAAGTCAACTTTATATTAATTGCTTTCATTAATTACCTTTAAAACAATCTTTGACAGAGAGCCAAGAAGGTAAAAGGCAGTTACGGAGAAACATAGGAAAAATGGGGCGTGGCTTCCATGGCTGGGGAAATTATTTATGAGGATTTTAATGCGGGTATGAAACTGTCAGTCAATACACATTCATAATATGCTGAGTGGCTCGTCTGCTGGACCGCTGCTCTTTTGGCATGTTTTTGAGCGATTGCTCGCACTCGTTAAAATGCAAAACGGCTATTCACTTGGCAACTGTTCAGTTTGCAATCACATTTATTATAAATCCAGCGAACACTGTCTATCTGTGTGTGTGTGTATGTGTGTGTGTGTGTGTCTAATTTCAGTCAATAAGAACACAATTACACCAGACGTATATCATATTAGGAATGAATGATGCACTCATGACTGAGTGGTCAGTGTCGTATCTCCAGCAATCTGTTACCTAATAATGGGACCTTATCTGTATTTGGAAAAGGTTTTGCACGAAAACAAAATATAATCCAGTGATTAAAGAAACCCAGACTGTACCGTCTTCGATCCTGTCTTTTGAGCTTTTGCTTAATCCTTTAGGAGGCGATTCAGAGTCAATAAAGTCGCGCAGGTCAGTATTACAATCAGAGTGGTACCTCGGCATACCAACGCCCCGTCTCACAAATTTCTGTATTGAGAACTGAAATTTTGCAAGAAGTTTGCCTTGGTATATGAGGTATTTTTGGTATACGAGCGACCAAACTGAACACCAGCTAAGCTGCGCGTACGCACGGGAGCCGTTCAAAACTTGTTTGCGCTAGTAAAAAGCCAAGCAAACTGAGTTAACATATATTTTTTGTGAGTTTGGTACAAAATTCGGTGAAGACGTACTGTAGCACCATGGGTCCCAAGAAGGACGGTAGTAAGAAGAAAAGGGAGCCACGTTCAGTTTGGTTTTTAAAGCAGCCGGTGCCAAAAGGAATCATAAATTAAGGTTAAGTGAGGTGTAATGTTTATTTATTTCACATTGTACCACATTTACATGTCTTTACCAAATGTTTCGATAGTTATTATGTGCAACAATATGACTATAGTGTTGAACATTGGTAATATTGGTAATATTTTTAGGTGGCTGAAATAGATTATCTGCATTTACATGATGGGAAATTACACATCATATGTCGTCTATCTATGTACACGTCTTCTACACCAGAGCTCTGATGGATTTTGATTGGCCATAAGGTGTTGATCTTAACATGCATGATTATGTCCTTTATGGCCGAATTTCCTCCAAACTGAAATCAATTAACGATGCAAATTATTTCGGTTTGTCTTGGCCTTGTGTTGGAGGATTTTTTTTTTTTTTTAAACAGATGCACGTCTCACGGGGCACTTTGGTATTAATCTGGCTGTGTTTACACAGGGATTGAGAACCGAGGACGGATTAGCGACCGGAGCACGCCGTCTAATTCAGAGCAAACAGGACGTGATGAAGTAGTCACAGCTCGCTCACACTTACTTAACACTGTGACCATGCAAATGAGCTCATTAGTCTAGCTCAATAGACTGAACGGTAACAGGTTGCAGAAGAAGAAAAAAAAAAAAGAGCACGTGCAGCCTTTTGAACAAAGCTTTCGGGAATTCGGGCTTCATCAGAAGTCAGTCAACGTGAATTTGGAAGAAGGTACCAAGTGAGAGCGATGTGACGGAATAAATCATTTGGCGTCACGCTGTCAGAGCTGCTGTTATGTAACGTAATCGAGGAATTCTGTCCAATCAGGATCGACGAGGGTATAAAAACTTTTGTATCACCCCAAGTGTCGTTCGCTGTTAAGTCAGAATAGTACAAATGGTGTTGAAAAGGACTTTAAATGCTAATACAGGATGTGTGTGTGTGTGTAAGATCATGTTATGATGTGCTTTCTGGGGTCTGTGGGTATTTGAGCGACTACATCACATCAGTGTCGTGTCTTTCACCCGTCTCTGGTGTCTCTCTGCACTCGTTCACTGTCATCTTCTCGCTGTCATTCCGTCAATGTCTCTTTGCCTCCTCTGCTTGAGGATTTTAACCTCGGGGCAGCAGAGCGCTTTCGCTTTAGTGGAACTCATCTTCAAACTGATCACTGAATGTTGACTGCACGCACACACACACACACATAGACACACACATAGACACACACACACACCTGTCTACGACTGAACATTTTAATATGACAAAAACAGCAGGGGGAGGGAGCCAGGGATGAAAGGGTGGATGTGAGAAAAGAAAATAAAGATGCTACACACACACACACACACACACACAAACATGTGTGAAAAGCATGATCTGTGATTTAGCACCAGACAAATAGGATGACCAACGGCTTCACAACTGAACAAAAAAAAAACAAAGTAAGTCCAAATATGAGGAGTGTTCAAGTCAAACCGGGACCTGAGTTGATACTTCTGGTGAATAAAACAAAGGCGATTGACATTTACATAGTCATAGTCACAGTACGGTGATGAGAATCTTAGCCGCAGTAAAACATTAAAACGGCGCAATTATATTAAAGGAGATCGTACGTCTGTGAATTCCTGTGAACTTTGTCTTGTGGAACAACTGACCCTTGAAAATCGACGCATCTGTCTGTAAGAACTGTACACACACTGATTCACCAGCACCACTTGCACATTACAGGAGCTCAGTTAGGAGTTATTGCCACCTTCCCCGTACAGTCCTGACCTCCAAGCCACATGTTTGGAAACGCTGCAACAAAAAATGTTTGAAAGGAGTTCCTGGGAGGCAGCCCAAACATGATTTGTGAAACATTAGGATAAGTGTATTAGTGTAGCAGGAGATTATACAGAGAAATAAAGGATAAGGGGATTTTTCTTTTACTCTCATAATCTGTTATTATATTGGCGTAGCTGGATGGCTAGAGGTAATAACACTTCATCATTCATACATACAGCTAAGTTTCCACTGAAACAGTCTTCCTTATACTGTGAAAGATCCTAAATCAGGTTTATGCTCATGTTTATTATGTACTTCGCAGCATAGTTATAAAACATGGTGGAACTATTTTCTCGTGGTGAAAGAAAGCGTTTGTTGTTAAATACGTACAACGAAATATGTACTGGTTTCAGGGAGCTTCTTTGCGTTACTGTTTAATTACCCAGTTTAGAATCTGTTGTTTCAACAAAAGCGATAAAAGCCGATGGTCACGCTTTATCACAGGCGTCAACACGCCAAATCCCTTGTATGTAGCGGTTTCTATGTCAATATCAACACTTTGGAACGATGCAACAACATCAAAGACTTGACTGTCAGAGGTGAACTGGAGGACGTACAGTAAGTGGAGCTCGACAGTGAAGTTTATACTCTGTGGTCGGAACAAAAGCAGGAATCAGAAACAGAACCTGGCGCAGGCAAAGGTCAAGCGATCGACAACCAACATCAACTAATCAGGAGAACAGCAGAAACGAGACAAGTGCTTACCTCCTCTAATCTGTGATCAGTATTAACTATAGTCAATGGAGATTTAACTACATAATCCCAGCAGGAATTTTATACTGGCAAAAGTGTCATGTTGTTCTTAATGATGCAACCTTTTGGACGTTGGAACGCTGATGGTTATAGTTTGTTTTTGAAAGTATGAACTACTTTGATGAAAGGGCAACCATTGCAGCAACACGACCCTGGGATAACATTGAACGAATAACCCTAACACAATGTTGAACATTTACTCGGACTTACGCCAAAGTCCAGGGCAGGACTTGAACCCAGGTCACTGCTGCGAGAGCGCTCAGTGGTCCAACCAGGGACTGAGGCTAGTGAAAGTACAAATGTTGCTCTGTGAAATAATGAGCTTCATAAAATGTAAGCAGTTATTTTGCACAATCAAAAGTCCTGTTTTGACATGAACGCCCCAACTATACAACTATATGAAAACAACATCATACAATGTTAATGTTTCTACTGGTTGGCACTTTCCTTAGAGTACTCCAGTTTCCTTCTACAGTCCAAAGACATGCAGGTCAGGCTAAGGGTTAGGGTTAGGGTTAGGGGTTAGGACCTACCTGTACCATGGTTGTCAAAATAAGCATAAATACAACGGTAATCACCACTGGCCTCCCTAGTTGGACAACAGAGTTTCCTATATATTGATGATGATGATGACAGTGTAGAATTTTATATGATCTCATGTGCTGAACTCATCATGTGCCAATAGCGCCACCACTTATACTTCCTGCTTCTGGTTTATATTGTATGTCTCGCTTGATCTGATCTGCACTCAATAAATAAATAATTGCATTTTTAAGAAAAAATGTCACATGGCCACTGCGGTGATCGAAATGATCAAAATGAATATTAAGGCATCTTTTAAAAAAATAATAAAGACACGTGTTTAATGGATGAGCCTGTCTGGATAAAACTGCCATGCGCGATGGTACTTTAAAACCCGCGAGAGAAATTCTGCCTGACAGCCGTCACGGAACACAGCAACAGCTAATCATTTTCAAACCATTTGTTAATGCGCAACCGTTCATTAATTCACCTGTTTAGTCACGTTTGATCAAAAGTGAAGTGCATTCTGGGGAGTCGTAACCATTCTCCTCATGTTTTCCGCTTTTTGTTGCAGTGCTAGCTGACAGAAATTCATATTTACTTTTACTTGCTGCAATTGCACAAGAATTTCCATTTTACTATATTACTATGGCGCTATGCTAGCTTGCGGCTTCCTCGGAGAATCCCACAAAAAAGCAGCCTACAAACAATATAAGCAAAGCAGAACTAGCATTAAGCTTAAACTAGCATTATTGCAGTAAAACAGACTCGAACTCAGGAACACCAGGAGCAGACATGCCGGCTTACAGTAGAGATTGGCAGTACAGTACAGTACAGATTTGGCTTTCAATCATCTGCCGTTACATTAAACAGAGGACGGCACAAGCTAGCACAAGAGCTAACAGTTATCCATGTAACTAGTGATGAACCAGTGACTGAGCTAGAGAAATAGTGTAGCAGTCATGCTAATCCTGCAAACATGTTGTATTAAACAAGCTAATATATAACTAAATATTATAGCAGATATACTTACTCAAAACGGCTATTAGAAAAAAAAAATAAACAAGAAAATTATTTAAATCAGGATTATAATAAACAGTAATAACCAAAAAAAAAACTAGCATTAAACAATGTAACCAATGATTTAGTGTAACGGATGTTAATATTCCTATTGTATAATTAATGTTATATATTAATGTATTCCACTAAAATCCCTCCTCATTTGTATATTTATTTTATATCGTTTTGTGTTCGATAATTTATACAATTTGTTGGAAGTATAGTAGTTGTGTTTATAGCGGCAGTTTCACGAGTAACATGCGGTGACGTCATTTCCGGTCAGCTCGCGCTGCTTCCTCAGACTGCGTTTGTGCGTGCTGAAAGGAGGTAGACGAATTAAGGGAGAGCAAATGCACAGAACCCAATGCTGTATTCTGTTTATTCCATGCAGCTACACCAATAAATCCTCTAGATCAGCAACAAATCTTGTCTCCAGTTACTTGACGAAATCACAACGCAGAGGGTAACAGCGATTAAAGGCAAACCGGTTACACAAGCATACACTGTAAAAAAAATTACTCTGGAGGGTATTAAATACAACCCATCAAAATCAGTTATATTTTACTTAAGTTTATGAGTTAGCAAACAAAATACAACATAATGGATATATTCTACCTATACTATCTATTTTTTAAAGGTAATGACTGCAACACTAAAAAAATAAGTAAAATATATGCCAAAATATTAGCTATGGCACTATAAAGTGTGCATGTGTCAACATTCAGGTGGGAATCGCTGGATTCACCATTTTCCGTGTGACTGGCAACATGGCTGTTGAACCACGATTAGTTGAACTACAGGTTCAAGTTTTTTTTTAACTTGTTGAAATCATAATGAATGCAAATGTTAAATTGTGGTTTCCTCCGGGTACTCCGGTTTCCTCCCACAGTCCAAAGATATGCAGGTTAGGCTAATTGGCATTCCTAAATTGCCCGTAGTGTGTGATTGGGTGTGTGAGTGTGTGTGCCCTGCGATGGATTGGCACCCTGTCCAGGGTGTACCCCGCCTAGTGCCCGAAGTCTCCTGGGATTGGCTCCAGGTCCCCCGCGACCCTGAACACAGGATTAAGCGGTATAGAAAATGAATGAATGAATGAATGAATGTTAAATTGTTTGAACGGTAAAATCTAACAGATGATTAGTAATTTGCACACTTTCCTGTCTATGTTGTTTTCACCGTCCACACCTCGTACAGTGCAGATTAATACATAAACCTTACTTGTGATCAAATAAATGTCATGAACAAAGAAAACAGCTGTAATCAAACAACATAATTCATTTGACTTAACTAACATTGATTTATTTGCTTTTTCCCCCCAACAGGAGGATGAACTTGATGAACACCAATGAAGTTATGAATGAACCAATGAACCAATGAACAATGAAGTTGGTGGTAATTCACATTTTTACAGCTGACGAAAACCCAACAGATGTGTACAGTGTCGATAGGTTGTGGAAACAGAACAAAAGCTTGCATGCTGTTAATGGGACTGATTTATGCCCTCAACCTTGAGTACCCCAAAACGCTAAAGTACACCTTTGAAGTGCCAGAAACTGTTTTTGAACAAAAAACAAAAATGCTGAAGAAGGTCCAGAGCCTAAAACGTACACTAATGGAATGAGCTGTAAACTAATGCAATCTGCTTCATGCAAATGAGATGTTCTTTCATTTTCAAATAGTACCTTTAATGCAAGATTGCTCTTTTGCACATAATTATTTTTCCATGTTTTCAAAATGTAAAATGTTTCAAGTTACTGTACTGTGAGTTATATGAAATGAAAGTTGTTTTTCACCTGCAATTGAATGTAAAAGAGTTTTCATACATTTTAAAAGAAGTTGAGGGTAAAATGTTTGTAATGCAAGTTATAATGTGAAGATTTTGATTTATATAATGTTTTGTGTAATAAAGTTTTTTTTTTTTTTCAATTGAAAATGCATTATAAGTTTCTTATAATGCTTCTTATAAATTTCTTATCACTTTCTGTTTAGTTTTAAATGTTGTTTGGACAATAAAAAAGCAATTAATGCAGTTTCCTGTGTCTGACCAGTAAATTCAACTTTACCTGATTAGGTAATGTTTAATTATTCTTTTTGTCTTATCTTTATTAATAATAATTAAGTTACTCAACTTTTACAAGTAATTTTTAATGAGAGATATTTGGTATACCTTACCTATTTTTTTTTACGTGTGGCATAGCTATTAATATTAGGTAGTCTTTATGCAAATATATAGGATAGAATCTACCCAAACAAAATGAATGCAAATTATTACCTCAATTTTATTGAGTAGATTCTACAGGTTGTTTTTTTACAGTGTACCGCTATAAGAAAACAGTCTAATGCCTCTTTTCCACTGCATAGAACAGCACGACACGGTTCAGTTCAACTCCGGTTCGGCGCAGTTTGCCTCGGTTTGCGCTTCCACTGCAGTGTAGTAACGCTTTAGCGTGGGCGGGATTACTCAAGCGCGCGGCGCCGCTACTGCCGTGACGTCATCGTAAGCGCGCCACAAACACACACACAACAATGGAGCATATCGACGGCATGGTGTTCTTCATTCTCGGCATGTGGATGTTTTTAACAGCGAGACGAAGGAGTTTGTTTCAAAAGAGGCCGACGGTTAATACAAAAAGGTGCGTGCGATCCTTCTCTGGCTGTTCTAAATATAGCGGTTCTGTTGTGTCTCGTGTCGCAAGTTCGGTGACGCAGTAATGATGATTTTCTCCGGCTAATCAGTGACTAGCGTGTTTACACGTCACGTTTTGGTAACGGTTCGGCGCGCTTGGAACCTCGGCTGAGGTGGTACTAAAAAAAGGACCAGGTACCAGGTACTGTTCCCAGTGGAAAACCCCCCAAAAGTGAGTAGAACTGAACCGTGTCATGCCGTACTATGCAGTGGAAAAGCGGCATAAGAATACAATACCATTAAATAATATAACCCATAAACAAGTGTTAAAGTAAAACATTTATGCAATAAACTAGCAATATAGCAAACAGTTTAACCATAAACTAGCAATAAATAATATAACCCCATAAACCCCTGGTGTAGAAACAGTAAAATGTTGAAACAGTAAACTAGCATTATAGTAAACAGTTTAACCATAAACTAGCATTACATGATCTGACCCATAAACTAGCGTTATAATAAAACATTTTAAGCAGTAAACTAGCATTATAGTAAACAGTGCAGCTAATGAACTAGCTCTGATAATAAACATTCAAACCGACACACTAGCATAACATCAACTAATCTAACCATTTAACAAACATCACAGTAAGCAACCTGAGCAACAAACAAGCTCTATAGTAAACAATTCAATCAATAGACTAGTATTATAATCAACAGTTTAACTGATAAACTAGCATAAAAGTCAATAGGGTAAACAATTAACTAGCAAGAAAAATTATTACTAAATCATTCAGCCAACAAACTAGAACATCAGTAAATGTTATGCCCAATGACCTATTGTAATAGGAAGTAAACTAACCAATAAACTATAATGACAATGCAAAAAGACAACGACATAAAAATGAACCATCTGACCAAATTTAATTTAGCATTTCAGTCCAACCAACTAACTGACGTTCATGCTAATAATTGAACCAGCAACCGTTTTTTTTTAGTTAATTGTTGCCATGTTTGATATTATTTGGCAAATACGTTATATGTATTTGTATGCATTTTTATTCATTTTTAACTGTTTATTTTTTGTAATCTTGCAAAACTGTTTCGGCTCTCAGTGAGACAACAAAATTAATAGAATGGAATCCGTTTTAAAAATACTTCACGCAATGTTAAAAGTACATTGGGTTCGTATACGTGATAATAATATCATTAAATATAAATTTTTTTCCTTAATGATAATCTGACTTAGAAATACTAACTCATCCTGCGAGTTATCAAGCTGCGCCTTCACGTATTCGTCACACGATGCGTACCTGATCTCAGGTCAAACTAGACAGATATTGCAGACATGAACTGAGACCTGACTTGACCTAAATAAAAGGAAACAAATTGAGAGTGGAGTGTTTAGTGTGTGTTTGTGTGTGTGTTTGTGTGTATATATATATATATATATATATATATATATATATATATATATATATATATATATATATATATATATATCTTCCCCGCTCTGTGATGGAGCTGATGGTGGCCTGCTGTGAGTGACGGAGCCGAACGCTCACAGTGAAAGCGAGGAAGTATAGCGAGACGATTCGTGGAAATAGCACGAGAGAGATGGGAAGCGTAACGGGGCAGGAGGAGGGACACAGCGGGGAACGAGTCTCACTGATCAGACGCTGAGCAACAGAGAGGGAAAGAAAAATCGCTCTGAAAGAAATGAGGGATGGAGGACAGAGAGAAGATGAAGGCGGAGACGGAAATGAATGGAGGGATTGATGGAGAAATAAGACTATGAAATGGCTATTTAATTCATTTTCCATCTGACAATTTTTTAAAAATGTTTTCTATTTTGTAGTAACTTTTTACCCCCATACAATATAACTTTTTTTGCATTACAAAACAAAATCCGCACATCACTTCCTCTCTTTCTGCCTCTTTGATATTTTATTTCCTCTTTCAATTAGAACGTGCCTTCGTATTACACAGTAATTACACTCCTCATTTGCCCCCCCGCTCATCTCCATCTGTCATCCACCCAAGTCGTCACACCCCACTGCCGGCCCAAGCTTCGCTCAAATCTAAAAAGAAGAGAAAACATAGCAGACAGAGCTAAATAAAAGTAGATAGAGAATGTGAGAGTGGGGTGTAACATGGATACAGTAGGAAAGACGAGAGAGAGAGAGAGAGAGAGAGAGAGACAGAGGAAGAAAGCAATGAAAATATAAAAGGCTGGACGAACAGTCACGTGGCGTCGATCACACGGCTCCGCTGCCCTTATCTGCTTATGATAAAAAAAATGTTTCTACACACAGAATTGTTTGGATTTTACTATTTTATTTAAAAACAAACAAACAAACAAGAAAGGATAGGAAAAATAAGAACGACACGATTGTCCTGTTCACTTTTTTTCCTCTAGAGTGCAGCATTAAATGATAGATATTTTCTGTGACGGACACAGACAGGAAATGTCAAGCTGTCTCAGATACACACCCGCTGACATTTTTATTCCATCTCTCTCTCTCTCTCTCTCTCTCTCTCTCTCTTTCTCTACCTGGAAGGCTACACTTCTGTCTACACTTCAGAGCATCAGGTGGGTCTTAGTTCAGACAGAAAGTGAAGAGAGGGAAAGAGGGAGAGAGAGAGAGAGAAATATTTTATTCATTTATTGTTAATATTTTTAGTTATGAAACATCCTTGAGACAAATTCTTTCCTGCTGTCTCGCTCACATAATAGTCACTTCAACACTCGTTCTATCATCAACCTTTCTTTCTTTTTCTCTTTATTTTAAAGATTTAAAAAGTGTCTTGTCGTCTTACAGTGTAAACCCCTAAAGCTAAAAGCAACAGGTTGCATCGGACTGTTTTTAAAGCCTTAAACTGGAGACTCCTTCCATAAACGTGAAACAAACTTTTTTTTATGGAACCTTTGTATGGATGATTATACGTTCATGTTTTTTTATTGACTGATTTGGACGAGAGGCATTCCATGAGTGTTGGTGATAATCGACAGTAACAGCACTGAGTCGTTTAATTAACTAAATGCATCTCTTCCATGTTACAGGTCTTCTATCGCTATGGGAACGAGATGGGAACTGCAAGTGTCTGGACCACCAAGGTTGTGTATCGTGTGCGCACAAAGGCCAATGAGGTCTCAGAGCTAGCTCTGGGAGGCTGACTCGAGGACCCGTGAGCCTGGAGTAGCATGAACATCCAGACTATAGAATCTCACAAATGTCTGTGGAGAGGACCAACCTGCAGCATCACATACTTGCTGCAGGGGAACACCTCTTGCCAGCGCAATAGATGAGGCAATCGCCCTCGATGAATAATCCCTGTATCCTAGAGGCGACGTGTGACCACGCGCCTCTTAGACTAGGGCAATATCATCTCTCACCCGATATGACCCACTGGCTAGTGCGGTGGACGTAAATCTGAAGAGTGCGTACTGAAGACAGTAATTGAAACCTTTCCTGCTCCGGAGCTGTAAAAGGTGGAGGACAGAGGCTTCGAGGAAGACTGGGTGCATGGTCAAGAATGAAAATAGTTCGGGTGAGGATGCATAGCTCTGACTAGGCAGGACAGGAGCCTGCAGATCTCTTTAAAGAAGTAACTATAAGAAAAACCATCATAAGGGTCAGAAGCCAGACAGGCGCTGACTCTAGTGGTTTGGAAAGGTTGTCAACCAGACCCATCAGTCAGAACATGATAAGTCGAAATAACGGCTACGTACATTCTGAGGGTAATAGGGCATAAGCCTGAGGACAACTTTTCTTGCAGAAGTCCAGCACTGAAACAATTCGGCAGTGGACTGTGTCTACATGTTTCGCCATGCACCACTTTCAAATACCCTCCCCTTGAGGGCACAAGTTCTTCTTGTACGTGAAGGTTCCAGGGCTCCCAACTTCACATGCCCTGGAATGTAAATCGCCTTGAGGGACAGGAACTCTTCCGGTGCCCAAAGCAGAACCTGGTGTGCTATCTTATTCAAGCGGCGCGAGCACAGTCCGCCCTGGCGATTATTTAGAAGACTACCGTAGTGTTGTCCACCCGCACTAGGACATGGTAGCCTCAACTGCTGGAAGAGGTGTTTCAGGGCCAATATAAAGCCATCAGTTCGGGGCAATTGATGTGCCATGCGAGAACATGGCTTCTCCAGCTCCCTTGGGCTGGATGCCCATCTAAGACCGCACCCCAACCCGTGAGGGAAGCATCTGTGGTTAGAGTCTCGCGACGACAAAAACGCACATAGAGTGGGACCAAAAGTCAGAAACCGGGGTCTGAACCACATAGAAAAGGGTACGAAGACCCTGGCGTGTAACCCTTATTTGCCTCCGGGGATTGGCTCTGAGTAAAATCCCCTTGCTTTTAGCTACAACTGAAACAATTTCATGAGACCTAAAAATCCCGGAAAGTGATGAACAGTCACTTTCTGGCCTAGCTTGGTTTCCTTCAGGGTGTTGGCGATCGAATCCTACATGACACCCAAATAGATTGTATCCTGAACAGGAAAGAGAACGCTTTTATGGTGTTGAGTCTCAATCCTAAAGAATCAAGATGAGCTAGGCCGACATGTCTATGTCGGAGCGCTAGCTTCTGTGACTGAGCCAGTTGCCTATGTCGTACAAAATACGGATGCATTTTGTATATGTGCGGGTGACAGAGCTAGGACAAATTTAAGGACACGATAATGGTAAGCTTCGTCCCCAAAAGCGAACCTCAGGAACTTCCTGTGTTTTGGCAATATTTCTATATGAAAATATGTGTCCTTCAGGTCGATTGTCGCAAACAAATCCTCTGGTTGGATTTGATAACAATCCTTTTGATAGTAAACATTTTGAAACTGTACTTTTTCAGATAGCGGTTAAGCCCGCGAAGATCTAAAATTGGACGCAGCCCGCCGTTTTTCTTGGAACCAAGCTGGGGTTAGAAGTTCGGCATCCTGGACTACGGCAGGAAATGACCAAAAAGCTAACCTCATGTTGGAGACCGGTGTTGCCCGAAACACCAGTGGCGGCGGAGCATGAACACCGACCTCCTGAGGGTGCCAGGAAGGGCACTTTGTTCTTAAAAGGAATTCTATGCGCCCCACCCTGGGGGGAACCACCCCCACGGTCCAAGGCACATGAGCCTCAGGACTTCTTCATATTGAAGAAAACAGTGCGCCGGTCCTACCTCGTTGAGGCGGACTGTGAAGAGCAGCGAGCCGTAAACCAGTCTTTATGAGGGGGTGCGCGGCTGCTAACGCTTTCTTTCTGCATTTAGGCATTTGGCAGACGCTCTTATCCAGAGCAATTTACATTTTTATCTCATTACACATCTGAGCAGTTGTGGGTTAAGGGCCTTGCTCAAGGGCCGAACAGTGGCAACTTGGTGGTTGTGGGGTTTGAACCTGGGATCTTCCGAACCGTAGTCCAATGCCTTAACCAATGAGCTACCCCTGGCGGGAGTCGGACCTGGTCGAGACTGGGTGGCCGACAGTCCCGATTCTTGAGCACGGCGGGGAAGAAATTTTCTAAAGGCCTGTTCATATAATCTCGCCTCCCTAAACCTGGTGGCGACGGAATTAACGGCGTTGCCAAACAGGCCAGAGGGCGAGATGGGGGCATCAAGGAGGAATGCACGATCCTTATCCTTGATGCCCATAAGGTTTAGCCACAGGTGCCTCTCCGCGGAATCCATGGAGGCCATAGAATGGCCGATAGCACAGGCTGTCTGCTTGGTTGCGTGGAGAGACAGGTCTGTGGCTCGGCGTAATTCTAAAAACAGTCAATGCGACAAGTCAATATGCAGCCGCTCGACTGCGTGTGTAATTACTTAAAGTAGCTAATCAAACTACCTGTCATCAATAGAGGAGCATTCTGAGGGAACTACTTCCATGTCCGCAGAAGCAAGGGAGGAGGTCTCCCAAGGCGCGCTTGCGAGGCAGACAGAGAAACTTCCTGATCCGCTGAGAGCGCGAGAGAAAGGAGGGGAAACTCCGTCTCGTGCGCCTCTTCCAGATCCGCACATGAGCCCCAGGAATGCGCCGCGGCTCCTGGTTTCTCTTTAAAGAAAGCGAGGTGCGCGCGAAGCACTTTTATGGGGAGTAGGTCACAGTGCTCACAGTCTCCTTGAAGCCCAAGGAACACATCTGATTATAACTTATGGCATCTTAAACAACACGCTGTCTCATGTTCGTGTTGTTCTGTTCATGGCTAACGAGAACTACAAAGCTAATTAGCTTCTAAGACAAGGCTGAATCCCGAATCCCTTTCTAACCCCTGATCAAGGGAAGTACTTGGCGTGTCGGAGCAAGGGATTATAACTTACACCGTACTGTACAGAGTGCACTAGTTTTTCCTATTTCTCAGGACTGTCCACCACCTCCATGGTTTATTCTTCTACACAGTATCAGTAAGAATTACTTTTACTCCTGTTAATTACACCGTCAGTCGCTAAGTGTCAGTCGCCAGGTTAGCGCCTCCAGTCATCAAACGATATGTGCTTGTGCAGCTAATTTAATTGATGCCTACACCCATGTCACAACTGTGCTGATATTCAGTACAACAGCACTCCCTCTGGTGCGATATTGCTTAAAGAACACATTCTTTAATGCATTTATTAATACAATATGATAAAATTCATCAATCCGTTGCTATGACAATGATACTTACATATGACACTCGCTTACACATTGCTAAAAAACAACAACATAAACATTAGACGACAGATAGTCAGGATTAAACAATATACGGTAATTGCGACGAGTCTTAAATACTCAGCATGATTTAAAGCCCGGAGTCAGGACTAGACTAGGTGTGGCGAGATTGGATTGGCGAGGATCAATTGAGAAGATTCTGGTTTCGAATAAGGACGTTATTTTGTAACAGACGCGAGACGAAAAAAGAGCCTCGGCTCAATGAGCCTCCGGGGTGGTTTCGTTAGTCGCCAAGCTCCGCCCCCTGAATCCTTACAAGTGTTCAGTGCGTGACTGCATGGAAAGTTAAGACAAATTTGAATAAGAGAGTGAAGGGTCGTTTGATTTTATACACACACTACTGACTTTAAAGTTGGAATATTTATCACTAGCATCAGTGTCACATATGGAGCTGTAATTGATATCTTTCCATTCTTTCTTTCTCTGTCTCTCTCTCTCTTTTTCTTTCTCTCTCTCTTTTCCGCCAGCTTATTTCTTTTGCCAAATTTCTGCCTGTGATTTTATTTGCTCTATCAGGTTCCCGTTTTCAGATTCTCTCAACGAACACACACACACACACACACACACACACACACACACACACACACACATGCGCAATCTCCTCGATGCGGCCCACATCCAAGACACAGTGGATCAAAGTAATGAACCACACACGCAGGAGAACACACACACACACACGCAGACAGATATGGTATACACACACACACACACACACAAAGAGAGATGGTGAATCAGGATAATGAAGTGCATGCCACACTAGCAAAGCCATCAATCATGCACAGACAGGAGAGAGAGAGAGAGAGAGAGAGAGAGAGAGAGAGAGAGAGAGAAGGAAGACACATGGAGCGTCTCAGATTTCAGCAATACAGAAAATGCAAAAGAAATTAAAGAATAAACTTCAGATTTTTGAGAAAGAGAGAGGACGAGAATATAAACACGTGAAAGAGTGAGACCTAATCCCCCTTCAAAGGACACTCTGTGCTTTTTATTTTTTTCAGTCTACCAGAAAGCTTATTAAACTTTCATGCTATAACGAGTCAATATTAGCTCTGACATTTCAGCCAGGGAGGAAAAACGAGGCCGGGGAAACCCGTGCCAAAAGTTCCCGGTAGAGTTTGCCGGAAAGGACGGAGGGCTGACGGATGAGAGAACGGAGAGAACCGGAGAGGCTTTGTTCCAGGAAAACAAAGCCATAGTCGCCTCACAGTCACATCAGATTAGAGTCATTCTCTCATGCTTTGGGTTTCAGACCGGATCACTTCTCCTCTACAGCGGAGACAGGAAGAGGACTGCGTGATTACGGCCTGATGCTTCACCGTGCAGGTCGCTTTAAATCCATCATTCCACACACACAGATATGGTTCAGCATTTAGGGCTAAGAAGAACGATCCGGTAAATGGAAACACACACACACACACACACACACACACACACACATACACGCAAACACTCACACACACAAATAAAGACAACATTTCATTTACAACAAATTTATCCAGATGAGATCTCTAATGTCCGAACCCCGCCCCTTAGCGTGACCTCATACCTTCTCTAATCCCGCCCCTCATCATAACCTCATCCATTATCTAGCCCCGCCCCTTATCATAACCTCATCCCTTACCTAACCCCACCCCTTCATCATCCCTTACTTAATCCCGCCCATCAGTGTAACCCTCTCCCTTACCTTTAATCTTTAGCTTTTTAAAAATGATACAGCATGTCTGAACAGCATGTCCACTCCAAGTGATGTCGAGAAAGAAGAGAGAGATGGTGTGAGTTAGAGAGAGGGAGAGAGGGAGAGAGGGATGGAGAAAAATAAAGAATGTAGAAAGAAAAAGAATAGAAGACAGAAGGAATAGCTGTCAAGAGGTAGAACTCTATCACTTGATGTGTGTGTGTGTGTGTGTGTGTGTGTGTGTGTGTGTGTGTGTGTGTGTGTACAGTATGTGTGAGTGCGCCACTTCTCTATCCATTTCTCTTACTTGCCTCACTAAAACCATGCCTTGATCATAACGCCATCAGAGACCCGGATCAGTCTGTTCTCTCTGTCTCTGTGTCTCCGTCTCTGTGTCTCCGTCTCTGTGTCTCCGTCTCTGTGTCTCTGTCTCTTCCTCTCCATCAGTCGTATGCTAATGAAACACTCGCTCGCTCTGATGGAAGTCTTAAAACAGGAAGTTGGAGAAAAGGAAAATGCTTCTCTTCAACACACACACACACACACACACACACACACACACACACACACACACACACGTCTGATGTGCACAAATGTCACTTCCTGCTCTTTCCTTTCAAGGCTAACCTTTCCAGCCGCTAACAGCCAGGAGTCAGTGCAGGAAAGAGACGGAAGGACGGGGAAATGTCGCCGTCTCACAAATGGAAGAATAACAATTAATCCTCGATGGCCTTTTCATCTTCCTGCATACCTACAGTCTGTTCTTCTCTGCATTAGCACCTCGTCTTTGTATTATTATTATTATTATTTTTATTATTATTATTATTATTTTTTTTTTTTTTTTACAGTACAGTGCTATTGTTCCTCCTGATTCTATAACACCCAGAATGCAATGCTGGTGCTGGTTTGTGTCTATGTTGGTAAACACGGCATCATTTGTAAAAGTAAAAAATTTACAGTATTTTTTTTTTTTATATTCGTGTGTAATGGATTTTTAATAAATAGGTAATTCATATTCCTGATATATAAATTAACTTATTCATTTATTAATTGATTAATAACCACATAAATTCAAATGTTTTGTTTTATTTTATTCTGGTAAGGTCATATTAAAAACTTTATAACTTATCTTAAACTTCTTTTCCCTCTTTTCATTCTCAACATTTTCAGCTTTTTTTCCCCCTTTTGACCTTTTTGGAAATTATTCCTATTTTTCTCTGACCTTTAAATTTTTTTTTGTGTATTCTTTTTCCTTTTTTTCATATGAAACAATGATTTCTTTTTTCCCCTCTTCTTTCTGAATATTGTTGTTTTTAGCCATTTTGTCCTTTTTTAAGTTCCATAAATTTTGTAGTTTTGTAGGTTTTCCAATTATTGTCTTTTTAAAAAAAAGTTTTTTTGTCTATCATTAAAAAAAAAAAAAAAAAAAAAAAAAAAAAATATATATATATATATATATATATATATA
Organism: Channallabes apus; assembly: GCA_030522415.1. Lineage (NCBI taxonomy): Eukaryota > Metazoa > Chordata > Actinopteri > Siluriformes > Clariidae > Channallabes > Channallabes apus. The sequence continues at coordinate 3,811,538 of CM060117.1, read as the reverse complement.
TCATTTTTTTAATATATATTTTTTATATATTATATATATAAAACTTGATTTCAAACAATGAATGAAAATTTATCTATTAAATCACATTTCCCCATTTTCATCTTTTTACATATTTCTTCTTACTTTTAATTTTTTTTTATTTTGTCTTTTTGGCCTTTTTGGGGGGCTTTTCTGATAATTATTATAATTATAATTTTTGGTTTAGGATTACTATGTATTTATTGTTTCAATGTATCTTTATAATAATAATAATAATAATAATAATAATAATAATAACAAAAACTTCTGGCTTTTTCTTTCTTCTTTCTTTAAGTCAATTATTTAGAATTTCCATTTTTTTGTCCTTTCCTAAGTTTTCTGTTCAAAAAATTTCCTTCATTTTTGCCTATCTGTGTTATTTACCCCTTTTAACCCTTTTTCTAAATTTCAGTTTGTTTGTTTGTTAAGATTTTTTCCACTTTAATCATCATGTTTTTATGGCTGTGCTGCCGGTGCCGGTGGGGGTTCGAGCTCCTCTTTCATTTGTGTTGTTTGTATAACAGTGTAATATATATACATGCTGAGATAATATATAAATCGCTGTCTCGCTCTCTCAGAAGTATACAGTATTTTCTCTCTCTTTACCACAGAGAGAGAGAGAGAGAGAGAGAGAGAGAGAGAGAGATTTGATGTAATTAAGGAGTTTAAAGCTGATACTCGTGATTGGTGGTGCTGTAGAGGCGCAGGCTCTCTGAGGGACGTATTAATATCACTTCACGTATATTAATATCGCTTCCAGTGTATTAATATCATGCACTGTGTATTAATATCGCTTCTCAAGTATTAATATGTTTTCTAGAGTATTAATATGGCTTCTCGCGCATTAATCGTGTTTTCGCGTCTCTTCACTATTTGCAGCTTTTCTTGACTCCGAGTTCCAATTTACAAAAAACAGATTTAAAAAAAATCTCAGTGGGATTCTCCAAGATAAACTACTGCTGAATATGCAAACAATAATGCAAGAAATAAAAAGCAGGAGTGTGTGTGTGTGTGTGTGTGTGTGTGTGTGTGTGTGTGTGTGTGTGTGTGTTGGGGCTGAGAGCGAGGCGGCGGTGATGAATGGAAATGGATTTGGAACGAGGCCGGAGGTGAAACAGAGCTGTTTGACTCCTGCTACACTCATTAGTGACTTAGTGTTTCTCCATCTGCCAGCGGCCTCTGTGTGTGTGATGTATGGAAATCAGATTAACACACACACACACACACACACACACACACACACACACACACACAAACATAATCACACACACAAACACACACATATTTGTCCTGGGAAACATGCTTACAGTTACATAAAATGATTGACAAAGTGATTTAATATGAGAGTTTGTTCTACAGGAGAGAGAGAGAGAGAGAGAGAGAGAGAGATAACGAGAGAGGCCGAGAAAGCAAGACAGACAAAGAAAGAAAGACAAGCAGAGAGAAACACATACTGTAAAGACAGACAGACAGACAGACAGACTGAAAGACAGACAGACAGACAGACAGACAGACAGACAGACAGACAGACAGACAGAGAGGGACAGACGATGAGAGAAACAGAGGCAGGCAGTTAGACAGAGAGAGACAGAAAGAGAGACCAACTAATAAAAACATTTTAAGTGGAACAGGTCACAACTGTTATATCAGCACACACACACACACACACACACACACACACACACACACACACACACACACACACAGCCCTAACATCATAAATAATCTCTTTCTCTCACTTTCTCTCTCTCTTCGCATAAACTAAGTACAGTGGGAAAACACACACACACACACACACACACACACACACACACACACACACACACACACACACACAAAACACAGATGGGTTTGGCATTCTGCCAATGTTCTGCTTGTCTTTTTCCTTCTTTCTTTCCTGTACAAAGCGAGAGTTTAACGCAATAAGTGAGGAACACACCCTGGTGAAAAGTGTGTGAGCGCGCGAGCAGGACACGGCGGCTAACGAGACCGGCGGGGAGACGGCGGCGAGACGGTGACGTCCCGAGACAACAGAACCTCCCCCGCACACTTTAGATGAGGTGATAACTGCAGAGACTCAGACCAGAGGAGGAGATCATTAACGTAGATCTTAAATCCACACACGGGGAGAATAATTACACCGTTTTATACAGATGAGCAGTTTCAGGGTTAAAGGTCCCCTATATCCCTAGTTCTTTATTAAGTTAACACAGGTCTCAGAGCTCCCTTAAACTGTGTGTGTGTGTGTGTGTGTGTGTGTGTGTGTGTGTTAATGCTCAAACTACAGCTCAAATTATGTATTTTTAATGCCTCTGTTTCACTCCCCCTCCTGAAAAACACGCCCTTTCAGTGTCTATGCAAAACAGCTGAGAGGAGGGGCTTATATGAGGTCACAATAGGGGAAAATCTAATTGGCTGATTTAAGCTCTGGTCAATACAAAAATGAGAATATGGAGGAAAAAAAACACTTTTGTTTTCATAGGTTTTTGGTTTGTACACACACACACACACACACACACGTACACACACACACACACACACACACACACATGGAGGAGACAGATGTCTGATCAGATCAGCACAGATTAACTCGGACTGACAAACAAGAAAAAAGAAACGTCAGATTAATTTCCCGGACTGATGACGTTAATAATTAACTGTTAATCGATTAATTATCGTTTATTTAGGAAGAATTTCAGCAACAACTAAGCAGTAAACTAATCTTAGCTGAGCTAATTATATTATATTATATTATATTATATTATATTATATTATATTATATATAATTATGCCCTTTTGCACAGTTAATTTTACAAATTTTACTAGTTAAAATTATTTCTTTAGTATTTCCTTTTTATTGATTATTTATTTTACGTACAAGATTTTATTTTCTTATTTTCTTTTTTTTAAGGTCACTGGCGGTCGTATAAAAGCATTTCACTGCATATTATACTGTGTATGATTGTGTATGTGACTAATAAAATTTGAATTTGAATTTATATTATGTGTATAACTCACTCACTCACTCACACACACACACACACACACACACACACACACACACACACACACACACACTCACTCAGGCGGAGTTACACCCTGGACGAGGGTTGTGTATAACATTAATAAATATTTTGCTTATAAATAATCATCATCAGATACTGAAAGCAGTACGTAACAGTGTGTGTGTTTTCTCTACACTATCCAGCTGTACACACACAGCTCTAACGTCAACACACACACTTCTCTCTAACACACACGCTTACGCAGGTCTGAGTGATGCTCGGTAAAACACACACTCTATGCAGACAACACACACACACACACACACACACACACACACACACACACACACACCAGTGTGTTCACGTCACGACGGGGTAGTTTGAGTTTATTATTGCAGCAAAAAAGGAGGAAATAGAAGGAAGGAGGGAAAAAGGGAGAAGAAAGAAGGAAAAGTTGGCTGGACGAATGTGTGAATGAATGGATGAAGTTAAATGAAAGAAAAAGCAAATAAGTAATTAAAATAAAAAAAACAATGGATACATTGATAAATAAATAAATAAATAAATAAATAATTGAAAGCAGAAAATGAAAGAAAGCTAAAATTTCACAATGTTTTCATAAGGATGATTTAATAATGTGTGACGATAGAAGAAAAAACAATAAAATAAAGGAAAGATTAATATATGAGTAAATAAATGATGAATAATGAAGAGTGTTATGAGGACAAATGTATTCTAAAATAAATAAGCCAAAGAGTTTCAAAGTGTAAAAAGAGCGGCAAAATATATAGATACATAAATTAAAGTGTAAAAAATAAAAATAAAATTATTAAACACAAGGAAGAAAGAAAAGCAAACAATTAATCAAGAAAAAAAAGTAAAAAAAAAAAAAAAAAGGGAAGAAAAAGGATGCCTAGATGAGTGCATGGATGAATGGGTGATGTTCAATTCAATTCAATTCAATTTTATTTATACTGTATAGCGCTTTTAACAATGGTCATTGTCTCAAAGCAGCTTCACAAAAATTTAAGAAATAAAAAAAATAAAAATAAATAATAATAATAATAATAATAATAATAATAATAAAAATAAATAAATAAATAAATAAAAATAATAATAATTATTATTATTATTATAGAAAAGAAAATAATTGGAAGCGTGGAATCAGTGTGGAATGTTAAATCAAAAAGAAGGGAATCAATAATGAAAAAGAAGGGGAAAAAGAAAGAAAGTGATAAATGAATAAATAAATGGATGAAATAAAAAATGGAAACGAATGAACACAGCAAGAAAGAGGAAAAGAAAAAAAGAAAGAAAGGATTAACAAATGGACTATGAAGAATGTTATGATGCTTTATTAAAAAAAAAAAAAAAAAAGGTTTAAAACAAAATCCAGAATATATAGATACATGTCTGAACAATAATACTTAGATAATTAAATAATTAAAAAGAGAAAGAAAGAACACATTCTTTTGATGATTTTTAAGAAAAAAAAAAGACTGAACATTAAAAACTCAATTTTAGCACAAACATGTAGGAAGTTAACTGACACACCGCTGAGCATATCTTGTGTGTGTGTGTGTGTGTGTGTGTGTTCAAAGCGTGTGTGCAGGACATCTCTAAACTGCGAGCATCAAAGAAAGTGCTGATGCAGAGGAGATGCTAAAGAAGTCTTCCCATCTGTCAAGCTCGAGATAAATACACAGGGCACGAGGCACGAGATCATCAGAAGCTCAAAGCTGAAAATAGTGTGTGTGTGTGTGTGTGTGTGTGCGTGTGTGTGCGTATGTGTTTACTGCTCGAACAGCTCATTTTAATGAGGATCTCTGGAGGAGACAGGTGCGTGTTCAGCCGTTCCTCTACGAGCTCAGCAGCGCGCCGTTTCTACTCGCTGAGTAATTAATCCTGTCATTAGTGCACTAACGGCTACAGCGAGGAGCCGCGCACGTCGACAAGCACAACGCTGACCTGCAACGCGCAACCAAATATCAGCCGCGTTAATTAACAACGCACTTCTGTCAGGCTCGCGTCCACCTGTCTAACCCCATAAAGTCCTCCTGCGTGGCTAACAGGGACACGCCACGTACCGTATGCTAGAGGTCCTCAAATTTACTATTAAAAGGTCTGAATCTGAGGTCTCCTCCAGGTCAAAGGTCAGATGCAAGCGACGTGCGCTGAGACAAAATACGTTTAAAACCTAGTGGAGAGAAATGCCACCGCAATCAGAAGCGTAAACCAAAACAAGTCGAAATCTAAGGGGTCACACATTCAAGTGTCAGGATTCAAAACATGTCTCAAGTTAATGCAAAAGTAATGGCACTGTTTGACTGCAAATTGCTGCTCGTGAACGGGAACAGCTCCGAGTTTCAACATGCAAACTGTAGCGGAAAAATCAGTTCTTTCATGCCGAAACAAAACTCAATAAACAAAGTGTACAGTATTTATTTACATCCCTGAATAAACCGGCAGCGGCGCGGTGGTGTAGTGGTTCGCCTTGCACCTCCAGGGTCCGGGTTCGATTCCCCGGCCAGGCTCGATTCCCGTCTCTGTGTGCATGGAGTTTGCATGTTCTCCCCGTGCTTGGTGGGTTTCCTCCGGGTACTCCGGTTTCCTCCCACAGTCCAAAGATATGCAGGTTAGGCTAATTGGCGTTCCTATAGTGTGTGATTGGGTGTGTGAGTGTGTGTATGTGTGTGTGCCCTGCGCTCCAGGTCCCCCGCGACCCTGAACACAGGATTAAGCGGTATAGAAAATGAATGAATGAATGAATGAATAAATAAATACACATGCAAAATTATATTGATGAATGAATGCATGGATGGATGGAGGGATAAATAAATGATGGTATAAAAAGGAGGTCTTTGGTGAACCCGGGATACGTGGGTGCCGTAGCCAATCAGGAACAACGAGCAATCAGAAGTGTGGTGTTCAATAAAGACCTCCTCTTATTGTTTTGAGTTAATGTTGATGTGTGTTTGATTTTGTCGAAGTGTTTCGCACACACAGTCATTCTCGTGGCACAAAAGCATCATATCACTCATCGATCACTAATGAAACACAAACCGCTCGCGGGAACGCTGCGGGGTTTTTAAGACCCGCCTGGACGTGACTTCCCGGTTGTGAGATCCTAAAATAAACCGTCAGCTAAACGCCTCTAACGACAGATTTTACCTTTCAAAGCTCGGTGCAAATAAACGGCTATCTCTGAACAAATGAAACAAATAATAAAATGTAATAAAACAGATCTATACCTCCGGTTGCTTAGGAGACGCCCAGACCTCTTTATTCATCAGCGGCACTCTGAGAAAACCTTGAATGTGTATCGATTCCGTTTCTTTATTTATTTACGGAGGTTTCATTAGTGTTTTCACAAGAATAAAATGAAGCCGGATGAAAGAGAGCAGACCAAGGACTTCAGCTAGACGACTAGAGAGGGAGGAAGGTCCAAGGGTGAACCTTTGACGGATATGACTGAACAAGTGGGCTGGTTAGATGTACGTACAGTACATGTTTGACCTTGTGGTTGAGAAAAACTGCTAGAACTTTCTCCAGCGATCCTTCAAAAAAAAATCAGAAAAGTTTTATAAATACAGGATTTTTATTATTATAAAAGCGATTGACATTTACAGGAGACTTGAATGCACCGTACGGTGATGAGGCTTCACTGCAGTCGTTCCTATGAACGTTCAGCAAGTAGAACGACTGATCCTTGAAAAATCTACCTTGCTAACTTGCAGGAGAGACGCATCAGTGTGTGTGAACTGTACACACGATCATTCACCAACACCACTTGCACATTACAGGAACTCGGCTGGGAGGTATTGCCACATCCCCAGTACAGCTCTCACCGCGCTCGTAGCCGTTTGCACATGTTTGGAATTGACATTAAAGGAGTTCCTGGGGGGCTAGTGTTTCAAACATGAAGCAGACAGTCCGATCACGGTGAGAAAAGCTTCTACCTCGATGGTATCCAAGCACTTATCCCAGTGCATTAGTGTAGCAGGGGATTATATCGAGAAATAAGGAGAGTTTCAACTCTCGTAACCGTGAAATCGAAAATCTCAATTTGGCTTGAACGCCATTTAGGATGGACACAGAAGCCAGACCCATTAAAATGCTGCTGTGACAGACATATTGAGTCCATGTTTACATATTTCTGATGAAACACACACCACTCTACGTCTTCGCCACCCTTATCTATGAAGCGACACCGTCTCCAGTACACAGTCTCCATTTCAACATATGTTTGGGGGAAATTTAGTTTTTTCAATGCACCGTTTGTCAGAATAATGGGCTCCATTTCAGCGTAAAGGAGAATAATTAAGGAGACTTCGGCGGAAACTTTTTTCACACACACACACACACACACACACACATATATATATGCACAAAAGAAAACCAGTGTTTCTGTTCCATAAATTTGTCGGCCACGCCGGACTATTCTCTCCCTCCGAGTGAAGCAGAAATGGGGCGATTATGTGCCGAGCTGTGTGAAGCGAGTGTGGAGGGAATGAAGAACGTGTCGGGGTGAAGCTCGCTGAACTGAACATCACTGACTGTTCAAACACAAGCTTTACACAAAGACCTCGTTCACCTTGAAAGTGTTTCTGAAGTGTTTTCCATTCGGCGGTTAGACTTTCTTTTCAATCCGCACCAGCTTTGTGACTTTCATCCATCCTGCTGCATTTTTTTTTTTTTTTTTTACGTTATGTCTCTTTTTTTGTTTGTTTGTTTCTTTTAGCAAATGCTCAGACTGTCTACATGTTTGTATAAAATCACTATCTACAATAATGGCATGACTGTGTTCCTTTGACACTGTTGTATTTTTGGAGAACAGCTTACTCCGAGGGTTGCTTGGGCGGTTCAACTGAGTAAATGTTTTGCAAGGGAAACCCTCAGTATGAGCTTTAATCGAGTCAATACAACAAACTTAACCAGAGCCCATAGCAGCTCTCGAAACCCAAGATGAAGTTAAATACAGAATAACACACAGTTCACCGGGATGTTATACAGTGGTAAATGTTTTTACGCCTTACGTTATATAACTGCACGGCCGGAAAAGTCTTTTCCTGTTTACACCACATCAGTTTGCCAGTGATTACTACTTTCAATTTTCTTAAAGGTATCACACCTAATTTTTACATTTTTGAAGTGCTATATTTAATGGAACTAAACAGAGTAAAGGAAATAGTTGCATTTAATGTCATTTCGGGAAACAAGTTATAAATATTGTTACAGTAGTTCATCAGCCTTTCTATTTTTCGACATTACGACAGAATAATATGTGACAGGGCGGCGCGGTGGTGTAGTGGTTAGCACTGTCGCCTTGCACCGCCAGGGTCCGGGTTCGATTCCCCGGCCAGGCTCGATTCCCGTCTCTGTGTGCATGGAGTTTGCATGTTCTCCCCGTGCTTGGTGGGTTTCCTCCGGGTACTCCGGTTTCCTCCCACAGTCCAAAGACATGTAGGTTAGGCTAATTGACATTCCAAATTGCCCGTAGTGTGTGAATGAGTGTGTGTATGTGAGTATGTGTGTGTGCCCTGCAATGGATTGGCACCCTGTCCAGGGTGTACCCCGCCTAGTGCCCGAAGTCTCCTGGGATAGGCTCCAGGCCCCCGCGACCCTGTATATAAGGATAAAGCGGTACAGAAAATGAATGAATGAATATGTGACGGAAATAGCAATCTCACTTATTGTTTCTTTAAAAGCATCAGACCAGACCAGCTAGAACCAGACTGAATAACGTTGACCAGCATGACCAACTGGAACCAGCCTAACCTGACAGGACCAGCATGACCAACTAAAACTAGCCTGAATTGCTAGACCCCATAAACTAGAATAGCCCTGACCAACTGAAACTAGCTTGATTAACCAAAACAAGCCTAATCAAATGGGAGACGCCTGTCCAAGTTGGATCAGGCTAACCAAATGGAGCAACAGGTTTCGGCCAAATTAATTGGGACCAGCTTAACTAACTGGGACGAGACTAACCAAATAGAACCAGCTTGACCAACTGGTATGAACCTAAGAAGATGGGGAAAACATGACTACCTGGGACTATCTTAATCAACGGAGACAAGCCTGACCAACGGGAAACAGCTTAACCCCCTAGAAACCATATGGCCTGCCTGACCAATTAGGTCAGTCTAAACAACTGGAACCAACATGGCCACCTGGAACCAGCCTAACCATATGGGACCAGAATGACCAACTGAAACCAGCATGATTAACTAGAATCAGCCTGACCAGTTAACCTGAGCATCTAGAACCACTATTGATGGTATGATGGTATTGTCACTGTTGACTGCAGTGGTTAATCATGGAAAGTCAGAACCTGTGTTTGGTTGGAAAAGTTATGACACTGTCTCTCAAATTAGCAAACGTAATGCTGCAGCTGATGTGTTAAGGTACTGAATGTGCATTTTGGTAAAACCGTAAGTACAGTAGCGAATACGCTAACAATTCACAAACGCTACTCTAAAACTTGGAAAGTTTTTAAGTTTTCGAGTTTTTTTTTTTTTTTTCATCTCTGTTGTGCAACAGCAGGGGTTTTTCTTCAACACAAACTCTGCTCTGGGTGCCATCATTATCTACCACTGCTCTAAAAATGCCAGGAGAGAAAACGGTACGGAGGAAAGAAAAGAAGGAGAGAAAGAGCGAGAGGAAGCGCTGTGTGTGATTTCCCTCGACGGTGCTGCGGCTTTGAAGAGTGAAGCGTGGTGATGGTGGTGAACCATGTGTGAGTGTGTGTGTGTGTGTGTGTGTGGTTAAGTCCTCAACTCAGCAACTCAGGTTAGCAGTATAGACTGAGAGCTAACGGGGCATTGCCGCTAAACAAGTGCACACTGAATGCTGACACTCAGAAGGAGCCATGCAAGTTTTATTTTGGCTTCTTGATAAAGTTTAGTAGGGTTTTTTTTCTTCGAGTTTTTGGTCATGAACTCAACTTCTTAATCTTACTTCGTTTTCTAAGAAGTAGGGCTGTCAATATTAACACGTTAATGCATGTGGTTAATCTAGAAATTTTAACACATTACTATTTTAACCAAAATCAATCATACTGTATGGCCAAGTTTGACCCTAATGGCTTCCCATTACTGCAGCGATGTTACCCATCGATGTGTGCCACTGACGCGTTTAACATGGATAATAAGATGACTGAGCAAGTCACCATGTTTGTGTCAGTTTCGTTATATAAAGCTTTCAGATGGACGTTCGGATAACACCAAGTGTAAGATGTGGGAGTGGTGCTAGATTTGTTACTTTTCAGGACTGAAGATCCATGAGGATGCTAAGAAACCGGTTCTGAGGGTTAAAATAACATATTGGGACACATATGGATGGTCAGTTGTAGCTCAATGGTTAAGGTCTTGGACTACGGTTTGGAAGATTCCAGGTTCAAACTGCCAATTTGCCAGTGTTGGGTCCAGTTGCTCTGGATGAGGGTGTCTGCCAAATATGTAAATGGATGGAGGCAAGAACCTGTCGTTTATATTGATCATTGGGTCGTTGCTGTGGGTGACGGGCTGATTAACCAGTTTGAGCACTAGTTTCTCACTCGATTCTTAGTTTAATTCACGAGTCCCAAGATGGGGCTTCACCGACTACAACCACATTCGACATCAACATGAACCTGATTACAAGATGAAATTATAGACTCCTGCCAAACCTGAAACCTGGCCAGACCTGAAGAGAAATGATTCACCGAGAAGAGTTACCCTTTTTTTTTTTTTTTTACTACTACTACTAATCAATAGTGCAGCGTGCTAAGCTGAGCATTGGTGGCTCAGTGATAGGTTTCTTGCCTGCCATGAGGAAGGTCCAGGTTTGATTCCCCCCTAAAAACCAGCTGACTGGATGCATTGCTGGTCCAAAGCTTGAATACAATGGGAGGGTTGTGTCAGGAAGGGCATCTTCTGTAAAAGCTATGCCAGCTTGTTATGTGGATCGGATGGGCCACTGTAAAGACCAATCAATGGGAGTAGTGCAGAGTGTTAAATTGACTAAGTTAGTCCGAAGAAATTGTTTGTTTTTCACACTGTTACCTTAGCTATTACCCCAATCAAGCGAAATCCCCAATGGCTCCTTACCACCGTACCCCATTCTAATGGCCTCTTATTGGTTTTACAGTAGTTTAAACAAAGCATACTTACACAAATGTGGCGGAGCGCTAGGGCAAGACAAAGTTTATTAAATGTAAAATTCCGATTACGCCACCCTGGATAAGGGCCAGGGACCCTGATTAAGTAAATCTCATCTAAAAGGCACACAGGTCAGTTCACAATATAGGCAAGAGACTAGGATATCCAAAAGTATAAAAAGATTTTATTACAAATACTATTTAAAAACATTACTGGGACCAATAGTTCACATGGCATTCACTGGTGGACAACCTAGGCATCCAGGACTCCAAATACAGGAACCGAGGCCGGGCGGCGGGGTTTAAGGGCGCAATTGGCCTACACAGCACAGCAGCCTGCAATCACACTGGTGACACACGCACACACACATGCTCGTATTCCACACACTTAAGAACAAAACTAAAGTTCCACCGCCGCCATAAGCACCCAGCTCCTGTAACAAAAAGAAACTGATTACAATACAGTCCCACTTCAATGGACAAGGTTGCCCACCCTCACAATTAGCCAAGAAATAGAATAACAGGAAAAGAAAATAAACTGACAAAAAGGGAAACCAACAGGAGAAAGCAAGCAGAAGACCAATAAGATCTCTCCCACGTTTTTATTCTACGTGCGTTCTCCCTCTTTACATGCACCTCCAACATATACCAACTCAGTACACACTCACATTCATTCACAAACAGGGGGGGGGGGGGGGTGTTGCGCGCGCACACGCCAACACAGTGGTTTACAACCCAAAGGCTGTAAACCCCGGCACAGAGAGGTAACAACAACGGAGCTTTAAGGCATAGCCTAAAAGCAAACAGACAGTAGGAGGAGCACGCACAAGAGAAAAAAAGAAAAACAAATACGATCAATATAAATAGAACAAACTTAAACCAGAAGATAAAACCCAGCAAGACAAAACAGCAGCGCCCGCCGATAATGCTCTTTGCGTCGCGCCACCACACGTCGCACCACCACAGGAAGCTAGCACACGTCGCGCCGCCCCGAGTCTGTTACATATAAAATTACAATTAAAACCATTACCGGCAGAGCATACTACACAACTTAGTTACGTACCTGCAATTTGGTAACAAGTCTCACCAGAAGGGCATTTAAGCCATGATCCGGGAAGCTGAGAGCCCAGTCAGTACTACAGGAAGACGACCAGTTGGTTGGGAGGAACAATCACGTCCACAACACCAGGTGAATGCCCATGTACGCTGACTTAAATCAGGCTTTCTGTACTGTGTAAATATTACCAACAAACACCGATATAATACATAAAACCCACTTAAAACACATACACCGCACCTGACATCCTTACCTGCAAAAAGATCCTCAGCACTTCCCGGTTCCGTTCTGGGTGTGACTACACAACGACGGGAGTAAAGGGGCGGGACCCGTAACCCAAGCCACCTTACCGACCAGCTTATATAGTCTTACCTAACCCATGATAGGACAATCAATTAAAACACGGCCAACCAAAGACAGGTAGGAAGAACTTTACTTATCCTGCCACACAAAGTTAGTATCGAAAAGGTTAGCTAGGATGTTTTACCCGAGGATATCATCTCAATTTTAGCGCATCTACTGTAGTGCATAGCGTTGCTGATTGTTTTCTGTGCTTTCTCAAAAGAGGACACATTACAGTAAATAGTCAGTAATGAGATTACACTGCGTTCTATTTAAAAAAATGTACATAATGGAGTAACACGGACAGGTTGTGTTTTTTGCTGGGTACACATCAGTACACACTTCTTCAAAAATCCTTTAAGCTCAGTGTGTATGTTGTTCTCTAGCAACCCTTCCTTTCGTCTTCCTCTGGACTTCATTCTCTTTCTCTCTCCCTCTTTCTTTCTCTCCCCTCATTATCTCCGCTCCTACCGGCCGAACGTTTCTTCTCTGCTCCGTCGAACACGCCGAGTCGAAAACAAAACCCTCAAACTAACAAAGAGAGCAAAGCCACTAAAGAAAACATCAATACCTACTCCAGGGGAGAGAGAGTGATTATGGCTGACCCTTACTCACTCACACACACACACATACACACACACACACACACAATGTGTAATGTATAACCACTCATGTACTGTGGGAGCAATACCTGAAGGATTTGTTCATGATATGATGGAAAATATTATCGACGTACATAAACAGTATTCCAGCTTTGTCAAGTATCTTTGATACAGGGCGTTCAAGTCAAAACAAGACTTTTGATTGTGCAGAATAACAGAACACTTTGAGAGAGTGAAAACTCCTTTTTTTTATGTCTCTATATAATCCCCTCCTACACTAATGCACTTATCCCAGTGTTTCACTAGTGCTTGGACACCATCAAGGTAGAAAGTTTTCTCAGTATGCTGGAGCCATGATCATCTGCATCTGAAATTCCGGCCTCCCAGGAACTCCTTTAATAGTCCAAAAATGTGGAAATGCCTTGGAGCGAGGTTAGGACTGTACAGGGGATGTGGCAATAACTTCAAACCGAGTTGCTGTAACGTGTTGGTTGATGAGTGTGTGTACAGTTCACACAGGCAGATGCGTCAAGCTGGAAACAAGTCATCTATCGATTTTCAAGGATCATGCGTTCCACTCGCTGAATGTTCACGGAAACGACTTCAGTGGGTCGGAGCCATTTTGGCCGGGATAATCATTTATGCATGTATGACCTTCTTTAAAACTTTGCACCGTTTAAACGTTTTACTGCGGCAAAGAGTCTCATCACCAGACTGTGCTTGAAGTCTTCTGTAATGTCAATCGTTTTTATGATCATGTGATCAAGTCAAGTCACGCCAAGTAGACTTTTATTGTCATTCCAACCATATACAGTTCAGTACACATTGAAATGAAACAACGTTCCTCCAGGACCAAGGTGCTACAAAACGATGCTCAGCATTTGACCTGGAGGCGGGACTATGCAAATGATCCCCCTTTCCTCCTTGCCTGAACACCCAGGTTAATGTCTTATAATGATCAAAAACTGTATCTGTTTATTTTCTTGCATATGAGGGACCCCTTCAAGCTCCACATTAGTTTCTGAGAAATCTTTTTACCAAGTCTTCCAACTGGACAATTTGAGTTGTTCCACTAAAAGGAACTAATGGTACGTCCTGGCCGGGCTAGCAATGCTAACTGCATGCAAGCGTTAAAGATGCTGTCTTTTTTTTTCCCCCCCTTTACCTAAACAAACATTTTTTTTTATAAGTGTAATACAATATTTAATAACGTTTAATTTTTTTAACATATTTAAATTTTCCATGTTTCATTTACTTTTAAACCAAAAAAAATATGAAACTGTATACCAACAAGAAATGCCCAGCATTATTTATTATAAAATAAACATATATATAATAATATGATGATAACGTAATAATTCTTTTTTTTTGGGGGGGGGGGTAATTTTCCCCCAATTTTCTCCCTAATTTAGTTGTGTCCAACTCCTCCTTGCCACTAGGGGGCTGCAGCATTAAGGCTACTACTAGTCTTTGGGAAGGCCAAAGTCTATCGCGTGTTTCCTCTGAACCATGTGACGCCAGCCGACCTCATCTTTTCGAACTGCTCGCTCACGCACCGTTAGGGGCGACGTAACACACTCGGAGGACAGCGCTATCCGCTCCTTCCGCTTGCGTGAGCTCACCGACGCCTCTGATTGGCTGGAGAGCCGTGATTAATGTGGGGATGTAGTAATCACCCGGGAACTTAACTCGTGATCATGACAAAACCTAATTTTATTTATTTATTTATTTATCTATTTATTAATTATGGCTTGGCCACATTTTATTGTAAATAGTTTTCGAAAAAATGTTTTTACAAAACGCATATTTCTGTAAAGGAAGTATAAATAATAGATATGATTCTTGATGCTTAGTTTTATGTAAATGTAATAATTAATAATTTTATAAAATAACATATTTTAGTAGACAACCCTCATAAAAGCTGATGGAGGGTATGAAATTCTACTTACCTTTAGATTTTATAATGTTTTTTGTTTTTTACAGAAAGTGTTTATGTTTAATTAGTGTAAGGTTTAAGTATGCGGCCGTGTTAGCACTTGCTGCTCTAAGTGCAACTTCAATCATGTGTAATCATTCTTTAATGATGGTTAGACAGAGTGTACCGAGCTGAAACAGAGTATGTGACTTGGTGTTTAATTATAGAAACATTGACTTCTTAAAAAAATGAAAAAAAATAAAACAAATTTAAAAAAGGGAAGAAAAAAAAAGGTGGTTTTGCATTTATAATGCTTCAGGCTCTGAACGATTAGGCTTTCTGGGAAACATTTGCCTGATGGGGCATTGTGTTTTAATGAAACACCATCAGAAGAACACAGTGGGGTGTGTGCATGTGTGTGTGTGTGTGTATCTGCGTGAAAAGTTTCTCCCCATCGTCTCTACAAAAGCAACTTTAATTATTCTCCTCCACGGTGAAATGGAGCCCATTATTTTGACAAACGTTGCCTTGAACAGTGATTTCGAACAACCCCACACACCACCGCTCATCCACTCAAGCACACACACACACACACTCTCTCTTTCTCAGATGTCATAAACTCAAAAGGCATTGAAGTCAAAACTGAGACCGGCGTCGCTGTGCGTTTGGAAAAGTGCTGGCTTGTGGAAAAAAGCTTTTATTTAACAGTAAATATGGCCTGAATGTGTCATTCACAGCACTGCTCCAATAATATACTGTGACACTGAAATTACTCAAACCTTTACATAAAGCTCCTATCATAGTACATGACTATTTCAGACCCTACTATATATATATATATATATATATATCCATCCATCCATCCATCCATCCATCCATCCGTCCGTCCATCTACGAACCTCTGTAGTTCAACTAGGGACCGTGGTGGAGAGCGGTGATTACCAGAGTATTTATTCCTTTTTTTAACAACCGTTTTAAGACGTCTGGTCAACATTCATACTTGCATTCACACTACAGGCAATTTAGGAACGCCAAGTAACCTAATCTGCATGTCTTTGGACTGTTGGAGGAAACCGGAGTACCCGGAGGAAGCGCATCAACCATGTGTGGAACATCGGGAATCGGCCCCGAATCCTGGAGGTGTAAGGCGACAATGCTAACCATTGAGCCTCTACGTATGTCGCCATCAGTGGTGTCAAAAGTATTCACATTGATTACTTGAGTAGAAGTATCGATACTAGGGTTCAAAAATACTTCAACCCAAGCTTTTTACTTAAGTAAAAGTGTAAAAGTACTGGTTTCAAAACTACTTAAAGTATAAAAGTAAAAGTACCGTGAGCGGCGACAAAAGCATTAAGGTCTCGCTTTCTGATCATGTGACCGGGGGGGGGGGGGGGTTGTGTGTTGTGCACGTTCTGATCATGTGACCGGGGGGGGAGGGGTTGTGCGTTGTGCACGTTCTTATCATGCGACCGGGGGGGGTTGCGCGTTCTGATCATAAAAATAGAGTAGCGAGGCTGTTTTTAAAATGTAAGGAGTAGAAAGTACAGATAATTGCTTAAAAATGTAAGGAGTAGAAGTAAAAAGTCGGCTGAAAAATAATTACTCCAGTAAAGTATAGATACCCAAAATTTCTACTTAAGTAAGGTAACGAAGTATTTGTACTTCGTTACTTGACACCTCTGTGTCGCCATAGACTTCATTATAGATTCATACATAAGAACTAAAGCTGAGAAAAACTATTTCTGTATACAGTATACAGATTATTCACTTTCTCACTCATCCTTTTGTAGTTTGTAACTTCCTTTTTTATTTCCTTTTAAAAAAACAAAAGTTTAGTTGCAAATAAACATCTTTACATCTAAATATATATTCTTCTAATCTTGTCGTCATACTAAGAAAGCAGTGTAGTGACGAAACAGCTGAAAGAACGAACTTTCTTGTACTTAATGTTCACAGTTTCCGTCTAATAATGGACCTTTGGGCTGATTCTTTCTCCGAGCGAGCGTTCGCGGATTAAACGAAGTGGTGGAGCATCAATAATTTACTCAGCGATCTTTTTATGGAACAAGACCTCTGAGGCTCATGAATCCATTTGCATTAACCGAGTTAAAAAAAGTGCTAAAAAATAGGCGTTCAAATTTTAACTTATATTAATAGCACCATTTAAAAGGGCCGGGCTGTGGAAGCTCTGCTGCATCTGTGTGGAGCTGCAGAATTAAAAAGTACGAGCCATGTTCGAAGTCTTACACACACACTACGGGACTGGTCTGGAGGGCTGAGTGCAGAGTATATCCGTGTGTAATAAACGTAGAGTATACAGTAAAAGACCTTTTCCCTCTGCGCCACTGCGTTCCTAATGATTTAGCACTATGATTTATAGTCAGATATTAAAGATGGCTAATTAATAAATTGTTTTAAATCTCTTAGCGCTCAGTTACACCTACAGTACAATGGGTCAGTTTTACAGGTCATAAATGAAGTGGCACTGGAGGTCACATGACCAGCCACTTCTTCAGGAGTACAAATTAAAAAAATTATTAAAAAAACGGTCCACAACCAAAAAATTCACCTAAAATTTGTTAAAGGCGCGAGTGCGTCGCCCCGCATCAGGCTGTATTTGCTCAGTCTGTAGTCGTGGATCGCACACATGATAAAAGAATTTTGTGCACATACGAACATTCGAACCAGAGGCCAAGAAACAACAAAAAAAATGAAAGAAAACCCCTAAAGGAGAATGACCCAGTGTTATTATGGAAGGGGACTCTCTTCGTCCAAACACTCCCCTTCACATCAGCGAGTCTCCCTAACAGAGGTGTCTGAACAGTACATGTACATGTAAAACTGAATTGTACAGTATATTTGTAATTAGTGATGGATTCATTTTGCATAATTAGGGCTTTTCATACTTTGTTTTATATTTTGTGATATACACAAATAAAAGAAATCAAAAGTAAAAAATTGTTCATAGTGATGGAGACGGCGGCACGGTGGTGTAGCGGTTAGCGCTGTCGCCTTGCACCTCCAGGGTCCGGGTTCGATTCCCGGCCAGGCTCGATTCCCGTCTCTGTGTGCATGGAGTTTGTATGTTCTCCCCGTGCTGGGTGGGTTTCCTCCGGGTACTCCGGTTTCCTCCCACAGTCCAAAGATATGCAGGTTAAGCTAATAGGCGTTCCCGAATTGCCTGTGGTTTGTGTATATGTGTGTGTGTGTATGTGTGTGTGCCCTGTGATGGATTGGCACCCTATCCAGGGTGTACCCTGCCTCGTGCCCTAAGCCTCCTGGGATAGGCTCCTCCCCCGTGACCCTGAATACAGGATAAAATGGTATAGAAGATGAGTGAGTGAGTGATGGAGAATGGATTCATTCTATGTACATGTAATCCTATGGAAAAAAACGGGTTACGAACAGACCTTAGGAATGAATTATGTCTATACAGTATATGAGTCTATTTCTCCTTCTGTCTGCCTGCGTGTCTATTTATCTCTTTTTCTAAGTATGTCTTTCTGTATTTTTGCAAAAACGAAAAAAAAAAAAAAAGCATGTATTTAAAAAAAAAAAAAGATAAACTATAAGAACAAAACTAACTGTGACAGTTTCATCTAACAGTTTGAGGTTAAAGGTTCACCGGGATTTAATGAAAAAAAGAAACAAACTAAATCATTATTTGGTAGGAAAGCCAGTAGGAGTGCTGAAAGCCAGCCAGGTACACACATCTGTGAGGTCAGCACTTTCTTTCTATTTTCTTAACTCACTGTTCTTTTCTTTTCGAGAAAAAACAAAAGACAGTAAACACCAGGTTGCCATGCCTTGATGAATTCCCCCGATGCCAACAGAGAGATTTGGAGGTCGTCCGACA
This sequence comes from Channallabes apus, assembly GCA_030522415.1. NCBI lineage: Eukaryota > Metazoa > Chordata > Actinopteri > Siluriformes > Clariidae > Channallabes > Channallabes apus. The sequence goes on along the minus strand of CM060117.1, from coordinate 3,792,600 downwards.
GCTGAGCTCGAGGGAGAGAGAGAGACGTGTCATACAACAACGTTACACTCTTTACACCTACTGCGTTCTCTGTAAACGCACACAAATATCTTCGCATGTATTCTGATGAATAATTAGTGTACACATCCTCCTACGCAATCACGGCAAGAACACGACATCGTCGCAACTTAATCCGTTAGTCATAATGTGCACAGGACACAAGGAGAGAGAGAGAGAGAGAGAGCTCTCCCGGAATGAGTGTGTGGCGGAACAGGAAGTACAGTAGGTGGCTGAAGAAAATACACTTTAACACACACACATTTGTAGTTAAATGCAAAAAAAATAAAAACTACCCTGCACTTTTAGTAACTTTTTCTTTGTGTGTTTCCCAAGCAGGAAATGTTTCCAAGTAGAACGACAACAATCCCAATATCTAACCCTTAAAAGTCACCTGTTATGCAAAATTCACTCTTTAATTATTTTTAAACATTCAGATGAGTCTCCAATGTGTGTGTGTGTGTGTGTGTGTGTCAGAAAATAACCCACGATCCCCAGCTTTTTGTGCTATTTTTTTTCTCCAGGACTTAAACAGTCCAGTTACATTGTTTCCCCCTAATGTGACCTCACATAAGAAGATACCCTCCCCCCAGCTTGTTGCTCCTGTTCTCTGGAGGGGCGTGGCTCAACATTAACTCATTTACATAGAAACAGAAATGCCGTATTTGGAAAAGGAGTATAATAAATACAGTTTGAGGTGAGAAGAAATGTATTATCGGAGGAGCATTTCAGCTGGAGCATTAACACACACACACAAACACACATTGGTGGACCTTTAAGAACTATGTAAACTGGATAAAGTATTAGTAAACATATGGGACCTTTAAAGGTAGCTTCTAATTGGTTGTTCTGCTATAACACCAGCTCTTGGAGCAAATCACCCGTTTACATTAAATAAAGTGTCAGCGACACTGGAGAAAGATTTTTTGCTTATTTGAACTCAACACCCGACTGTAACACTGTTCAGTGCTCCTCCAGAAGCTCCGCCCCATGAGCATTGTCAAATCGGCGGCACTTACAACTGAGCTGGCTGATACTAATACGGTATATGAATTGTTCATAAACCTGCTCCTGTTGATGATTGGCTGGGGCAGTGTTGTGTGGTGCGGTCTGCTCCACTTTCTGTGTTTCCTGTTCCGAGAGCCAGGGATGTGTGGGCAAACACCGGATTGCTTTTAGCCCACACACAGAATGGACTGAGAAGAGGCAGTGAGGAGATTTGGCAAAAAGTGAATTAGATTAGGAACACTGGCTACTCCTTCAAGGCCTCATTCTATAGGGGTAGGTTTGAACATTATACACGCATACACAAAAGATAAATAGAAGAAGAATATATTGATTCATCTTCTATCCAGAAGCGCAAGGGGGCCTGGAGCCTAACTCATGAGACTTGGGGCACAAGATGGGGTACATCAAAACCTATTAACCTAATCAGCATGTCTTGGGACTGTGGGAGGAAAACAGAGTACCCAGTGGAAACCCACAAAGCACGGAGAGAACATGCATCCCGATTTTGTCCCTAATCTAGTCGTATCCAATTGCTCACACATTAATGCCTCTTTTCCACTGCATAGTACGGCACGACACGGTTCAGTTCAACTCACTTCGGTTCGGCGCAGTTTGGCTCGGTTTGTGCTTCCACTGCAGTGTAGTAACGCTTTAGCGTGGGCGGGATTACTCAGGTGTCGTTTAGTCGCGGCGCCGCTACTGCCGTGACGTCATCGTAAACCCGCCACAAACAAACACACAATAATGAATGGAGCATATCGACGGCATGGTGTTCTTCATTCTCGGCATGTGGATGTTTTTAACAGCGAGACGAAAGAGTTTGTTTCAAAAGAGGCCGACGGTTAATACAAAAAGGTGCGTCCAATCCTTCTCTGGCTGTTCTAAATATAGCGGTTCTGTTGTGTCTCGTGTCGCAAGTTCGGTGACGCAGTAATGACGATTTTCTCCGGCTAATCAGTGACCAGCAGAGTTTACACGTCACGTTTTGGTAACGGTTCAGCGCGCTTGGAACCTCGGCTGAGGTGGTACTAAAAAAAGGACCAGGTACCATGTACTGTTCCCAGTGGATAACCCCCCAAAAGTGAGTAGAACTGAACCGTGTCGTGCCGTACTATGCAGTGGAAAAGCGCCATAAGGCTACCACTACCACTCAGACTATCACGTGCTTCCTCTGACCCACGTGACGTCAGCCGAATGCATCTTTTTTTCTAACTGCTCGCTCACGCACTTGGGGGCGGCGTAACACACTCGGAGGACAGCGCTATCCGCTCCTTCCGCTTGCGTGAGCTCACAGACGCCTCTGATTGGCTGTAGAGCCGTGATTAATGTGGAAGCACGAAGTACCTCTCATCCCTCCCCTCTGAGAGAGCTTGGCCAATCAGCTCTCTCTAGACCTCCAGCTGTGAGAGGTTACAGCATCACCCGGGAATTGAACCGCGATCTCCGGAGGAAATGGTTGTTTACAGCTGCTATAATCTAACTTTATATACACCAATCAGCCATAATATTAAAACCATTAACATTTTTCATCTGGGTGGTCCCTAGGGGCATGGCTCTGCAGGGTCTCACCAGGTGTGTTGTGGCTTAGTGGCCTGCTGTTCCCCTTGCGTGATGGAATGGGGTGCACTGGGTGTTTTTATCTTGTCCAACTTTTCCTTTTTTTTGGCAATTTGTTCTGCATTAGCTTTTCTGTGGGATCGAGCTGGCCTTCGGCGGGCATGCGTGAGCCTTGAGTGCCCATGATCGTGTCCACCAGTTTTCTGATAGATAATTGTTAATGCTGTTTAGTTTGCCTGTCAGTTGTGTTGATGCTACGAATGATCAATGAACAGTGATGAGCAAAACGCAGAATTGAGCATCGTGTACTCTGTATGTATATTGTTTACTGTTTTGTCTTGCAAGAACTGCCGTGAAAATTCTGCCTCACACATTTTGCGGTGCAGGTGAAACCATGGAAGCAGAAGGGCTCACTACTCCTCTCTTCCGAGGGAGCATCAGGGGACATGGTTAAGTAAATCCGACTCCCTCGTGGCTGGATTTCTGCCCTCGTTGAAGTTCATCTGGAGAAGATATTTTGCCCGTAATCTCCTTGCTCCGTGACGGATTCCCACCGAGAGCTGTGAGTGACACCCCAAATCTTCCTTCGTTTGATGCTGTTCGACTTGCGGAGCCATGAAAATAACCTCCACTGTGTTTTTTTTTTCCTCCCCCCATTCTTTGCAACTTCTTTCTGATCCTTGTTCCTCCTTCTCGTGCGTTTTCTTTTTTTCCTCTTCATTTTCTTTTCCCTTTATCTGTCTTTGTTCCTCAAAGCAGTGCTAGCGTGGCTCTCTGTTTGGAAAAACGCTTTGCGATTAGCTCGTTTTCACATATGACTGATTTTGTCATTAATATTCATGAAAAAAAAAATGGTTTTGTTTTGCCTTTTCTGCCCAAACAGACATCTCATACGATCGCGATCTTGATACACGGCGCATCTTATGCGTGTTTATAATGCGAGCACTTGTGAGTGAACGTGCATATTTGGCGCGAAATTACTTGGAAGGCCTCATTTATCACCGAACTGATTTGCATATCATTGATGAAAGCTTGAACGTAGACACAGAAGCACAAACAGTAAACAACCACAATGCCCCGAAGGCGAGGTTTCACATTCACAGGAATAAAGAGAACGGGACAAATCTCAGGTGTGGCTCTTCACTACAGGGGGGGAAAAACGGATGAACTCCTTCATCAAAGCTCACACCTGGATGCTAACATCCATTTATAACCATTCATTCATCTCACACGCCCGAGTGGCAGAATGAGGAAAAACAAAGGTCGTCTGAAAGTCCCTCGCTTCCCGGAGTGCTATTCATTCCTGTCTGAAAGTCATCCCGTTCCCCGGGGACTATGGGCGACGTTCGAAAGATTCGTCACTCAAACAGATGCCGTGGAGGAGCCACAGAGCTCTCCTGAGCATTGGGCTGGGAGGACAGATGCAGATTCCTACACTCAGGTGGGAATTAAAAAAAAAAAAAAAAAAAAAAAAAAGCAGTTGAGGACCAGTACAAACACAGCGGACTCATCTCACATCATCTCTTTCTCTCTTGCTCCCTCTTTCTCTCAGACAGACCTGTCAGCTTCATGGATGAAATAAAGCAGTGGAGAGCTGCAGAGAGACGGGAGAAAGAGCCGGCGTCGCATCAGAGAGAGTTAGCCTCGCTTGAAGAAGACATTTATGGGCTCCGTTCTGGCCCAGATTATAACTACTTGGTAGCAAAACTGACAATCTTGAATGCACTAAGAAGACGATGAGAAGAAAGCCGATCACTGAAACAATACCAGAGGCCATCATGGTAATAGCATCGCTGCTGTACAATTACTTTCAATATTTCTTTCAATGTCTTTCATTATTCGGGTTTTTCTTTCCACTCATATTTTTCACTTGTACTTCATTTCAAAAGAAATAACATTTCTACCGTCTTAGGTCTGTCTCATACACAGTCTTACTACACTCAACACTCACAATGGCTTTTGACATTATACAGAGTCTGGCCAAAAAAGAAAAAAAAAAAGTCGCACACTCCACTGACTGCCTTTATCTTTATCAGCACACAATGTGGTGTCCAGGTCATGTCTGAAAATGATTCCTCATTCTCCCAGAAACACTCCTTGATAGATGTGATACCCTGGTGATTCAGTACATTCAGGTGGTCAGCTGACTTCATTTTATTGCCCCATAATGTCGCTGAGTCTAGACCTGAGCGACGGAAACAACCCCAGATCATAACACTGTCTCCAGCGGCTTGGACACTATGCATGATGGCTGCATCTCTTCAGGTGCTTCCCTTCTTACCCTGACACGCCCATCACCCGGGAACAGACTCGATCAGGACACATGACCTTTTTCCATTCCAAGATTAGCTTTCCAAAGCCCAATCTTTATGCTCCCTAGCAGATTTAAGTGTTTTGTTTCTGATGAGTCTCACTAACAAGTGGTTTTCTACTGGACACACAGTTGTTTAGTCCCAATCCTGAGTTCCGGTCACATTGTTTATGTGGAACTGCTTTTACTTTCACTATTAAACATCTTTACTAAAAATCACGTTAAAGTGATTTCCATTCATGATATTTTTTCTCACTAAACTTACACGTTATATATATTTCGACTGTTCTTAGTCCAATTTCAGTAAATTGTGTATCTGCGAGATAAAGTAAATCTTAAAAATGGTAGTTATGGGAAATAAAACGCCCTTATTGTTAGTTCCATCGAATCTGAATTTGATTGGCGGATTCGTACATTACCCACAATGCCATGATGTGAATGGTGCTGTAAGACTTTTCTGACTCCATTGCATCATCTCTAGCTAAAGACAGCGACAGATCAGCACTTTATCCCCTACCTCCTCATCTGCTTAATGATCCGGCTTCTAAGATAACCATTGTTTATTACATCTCACTTCATAAATCATTTGGTAGATCCCTATCTACCTGTAGGCGTGTCTCTATTGCATTCTAACCACACTGCATTCTGGGTATTCGAGTCCAGCATTAGCATCAGTGTCTCCACAATTCTAAGTCAGGTTTCTCTTTAATCTGACTTTAAGTGTCGCTGGCGACTCTCCTAGTTTTGATTTTAGAAGCTAAACCTTACTATTGTTCACTTTTTTAACTTAATATACACTACATACATCTATTGCCTGCAAAAATAAAGGCACTAACAAGCTGATGCTATGTACATTTTGTATTTAGCGCCGCGGATCAGACTGTGGCTAACTATTAGCTAGTTTGTAAGGTTAGAGAGATTATCATGCAAGCTGACATTTAAGAGCTTAAGCGCATCATTATTAGCCGTAGCGGTAACATTTTCCCAGACATTCGAGACAGATTCATGATCAGGAAGTAAATCAAATGTCTTTTTTCTTTCATAGTTACTTTATAAATGTGTTTTTCAAAAATATACACTTCAGTTTCTGCTCTATGACTAATAGCACTTTTACTTGAGGAAAGAATTTCTGTACTTTGTAAATTTTATTTTTTTTTTTGCTCAGCTCTACTTCTGCAGTCCTTAACATCAAAGCTAGTCCATCATCAGCATTTTGGAGCGCGGTTAGCCGGTGCTAATGAGCTTTTTGGCTCAAGTTCTCCTTATCATTTCTTTTTCTGAGAATCTATCTACTGTAGCTTGTCTGCTGGCTTGATGAAAAGAAAAAAAAACTAGCATAAATTATTGATGGTTAAAGGCTACTTTCTAGAAGGAATTATCCTCAGCGTTTCTGAGTCTAGCTGAAATGTAAGTCAGGGTTGCCAAGTTGTTTCATTTTACCTACTATATCAGTTAGCTTGAACTATTGTGAGGACCAGAGGTGTCAAGTAACGAAGTACAAATACTTCGTTACCTTACTTAAGTAGAAATTTTGTATATCTACTGTATACTTTACTGGAGTATGGAGAATGCTTTTGTCGCCTCTCACGGTACTTTTACTTTTATACTTTAAGTAGTTTTGAAACCAGTACTTTTAAACTTTTACTTAAGTAAAAAGCTTGGGTTGATACTTCAACTTCTAAAGAAGTATTTTTGAACCCTAGTATCTATACTTCTACTCAAGTAATGAATGTGAATACTTTTGACACCACTGGTAAGGACTAGATATTAATTGCTAGTTAGCTGCTAGCTATCATGATAGTTCAAGTTAAATGAAATGTAAAATAAAAATAAAAAAAGAAACTACTTCCTGATGTACATGTCAGCTAGACTTAGAAGCTTTTCTGTTTTTTTCTCCCTTTTGTTAAAGCTTCAGTCATGGTTGCCAAATAGTTTTATATTACCTGCTACATCATGGAGCTACCAGAATGGCTAGCTGTTAGCTAGCAATTAAGATATTTACATTGTATTACAGCAATTGGCAGACACCCTTATCTAGAATGACTTACAATATATTGCTGATTACTACAGTCTTTTCTAGTTGATAATAACCTCTTTGACCCTTTTCAGTCTGGTTTTCACCCCCTCCATAGTACTGAAACTGCACTTGTAAAGGTACTAAACGATCTACTGCTTTCTGCTGACTCTGGCTCATTGTCTATACTGCTGCTACTTGATCTCAGCTCTGCCTTCGATACTGTCTCCCATGATCTGCTCATTTCACGTCTCTCTGGTCTGGGTATCTCTGGTACTGCTCTGTCTTGGATTTCTTCCTATCTCTCAGATAGACAATTTTATATTTCTGTTAAGGATTTTCGATCGCCCACCATCCCCCTGAAGCGAGGTGTTCCCCAGGGATCTGTTCTTGGCCAACTATTATTCTCAATATACATAATCCCACTCGGTCTGATCCTTCAACGTCATGGTCTTAACTATCACTTTTATGCCGACGACATTCAACTTTATTCTATCTGTACACCTACTCCATCTGCCCAAATTGACAAAGTTTCTGCTTGTATGAAGGACATTAGAGACTGGCTTAGCTTAAACTTTCTGAAACTCAACATGGACAAAACTGAGATAATTTTCATTGGAACCCCAGCACTCACCAGCAACATTTCTACCAATTACACCTGCGAGATTGCTGGATCTCACATCAAAACATTTACTTCTGTCAAAAATTTAGGAATAATCTTTGACTCCACACTCTCCTTTCAGCCTCACATTAAATCTGTCACTAAATCTGCTTTCTTTCATTTACGCCGCATTGCCCAACTGCGTCCCTTCAAAGACCAAAGATGCTGAAACTGTCATCCATGCATTCGTATCATCACGCATTGATTACTGTAATGCCCTTTTCATTGGTCTACCACCCAGCTCCATCTCTAGATTACAATATATTCAAAACTCCGCGGCTAGAATACTCACTCATACCAAACGTTCTGTTCATACAGTATAACCCCAATCTTGTCCCATCTACATTGGCTCACAGTTGCCTACCGTATTAAATTCAAAATCCTTCTCCTTGTCTTTAAATCTATAAATGGCTTAGCTCCCAATTATCTTCTCAATCTGCTCTCTCCCTACATTCCGACTCGTTCACTACGTTCCTCCGATTCTGTTTTTTTTTTTTTACTGTCCCTCGGGCACCGCCTCTCTTCAATGGGCGGCAGATCATTCAGTGTCATTGCACCTAAACTCTGGAACTCTCTACCACACTCTCTCCGTTCTGTTAACAACGTCTCTGCATTTAAATCTTTACTCAAAACTCACCTGTTCTCCGAATGTTACACCTGAATCCACCAGTCCTCTGCATGTTTTTTTTTTTTTTTACCTAATTGTTTTCTACTTTAGTACTTCATTGTCTGTTTGTTTTATTCTTTTTTTGTTTTCACCCATTGTAAAGTGTCCTTGAGCTCTGGAAAGGCGCTATATAAATAAAAAATATTATTATACCTAATTTATATCTGTACAGTTGAGGGTTAAGGGCCTTGCTCAAGGGCCCAACAATAGCAACTTGGTTTAAACTGGGGTTTGAACCTGAGACCTTCTGGTCAGTAGTCTGACGCCTTAACCACTGGGGAAATGTGGTCATGACCTAATAGCTTGTTGTTAACAGCTGGTTAGCTGCTAGTTATTCCGACCGTTTTACATCTTTACAGTAACTACTATTGATTCAGTAGTTCTGTTGAATGATTTTTTTTTTTTTTTACTTTTTTATTTATTTTGCAATCAGACATAAGATACATGAATAAAAGCATAGCCAAAGTTTTCTTTTTTTTCTTTTTTTCTTTACAGCGGATAGGAAATCCCAACTCACCAGGAAATAACATTTGTGATAACTAAAGTCTCTGATGGTTGCCAATAATTATGTAATACTGTTAAAAAAAATGAAACCTAATATCTTTTAGGAACTGTTTACAGTTTAAATATTACTGCACACGTTTAAATAATAAGCCCAACGTTGTGATAATAAAATAGTCACTAATAACATCGGCACTGATAAAGGCCTTTAAAAATTATTTTAAAATGTTTGGACGAATGTACAGTATCCTGTTAATAAGCAGAAGATGGAATAAAAGCTGGAGAAAAAGAGATATACTGTAGAACAGCCTTCAGCAGGTTTGTGTAGGTCCAAAAACACCCGTCTTTTAATTCCTTTCCGATTGACGCGTATCGACATCAGTGTCGACTGCAGCCTACCACGAGGCACTTCTCATTTAAAAGAATAAATATCATGGAAAAAGAAACAGAGAAGATGCCAAAGTGTGAGTGGGCGAACTGTATGGACAGGGGATAAACGTGGGCGGGAAACGCTGACCTCGGTTGTAAAAGAATTAGAGAAATGCCTCTGGCTATCGCTTCTCTTTGACTGACATCTGTTTTGTACTCTGTAAACCTTTCACCCACGGCGCAAAAAAAAAAAAAAAAAAAATTGGCGTGGAGTTTTTCTTTTTTTGCCATGTCTTCAAGTTCCAGTAACGCGTTGCAGGTCAGAGCTCCACTGGAGTACAGTAGCTCTTTGGGGCGGGTCAGCAAACCTCACTGGGTGGCTGTGTTTAGTCTGGCACTTGTCTCTTTTTTCTCTCTTTCCTCCTTTTTCTGTTTTGTGTGTGTGTGTGTGTGTGTGTGTGTGTGTGTGTGTGTGTGTGTGTGTGTGTGTGTTTACTTTGGCTGTCGTTCCACTCCTCCGTCTCTGTCTCTCCGGGTGAACATAAACGTCCACGGTAGTAGAATCAATTATGGCTGCAGGCGATGAAGAAGCGAAAGGCACTTTGCTCTCCCGCTCTATTGTTCCCATTCCTCTGCAGTGTTTATCCAAACGGAGAACACGGGCAAATTTTGTATATTTATACAACTGGCAAAGGATCAGGGTGAAGCTTGTTTCAGATCTAACTGACCCTCTTGGCTCGGCGGTATTTCATCATTTTCATCAAAGAAGCGCTCGCCTTGTACGGCGCGGCCTCCAGCCAGAGCTTTTTCTCTGTTTATCCTTCGACGATTTGAAGTTTGGAGAAGAAATCTGATTCTGATCCAGCGCTGAAGGTCAACATCCATCTCGCTGTGCAAACACGTTGGGAATGCGGTGTTAGACGGTGGGGGAGGTTTATCATCAAATGGTGTGTGCTGTTAGGCTAAAAGATGTACTCAAAGATATAAATAGCAACGCACTGGATGGCGTAAACGAAAGATTAAAAGTAGAAACGATCGCGTGCTCAGGAGTCATTCGATTTTCTATTAATTTTTTTTGTAACGAGTTAGCAGGGTGTCAATTTGCTAGATACTTTCCCCTGCTAGTAACATTAGCATTTTCTGTTATTATTACTATTATTATTATTATTATTATTATTATTATTACATATTTTTTCTTGGTCGTAGACACAATGGCTTAACCATAGACAGCGTCTCATTAATTAGCAAAATCCAAAAAAACTAAACAAATAGGAGAATTGTTCAAAATTAAACGAGGTTAGTCTGTTGACACGGCGGCAGTTTCATCGTATCACGCGGCTCAGCTTGGGAAGTTAGGAAAGAAGGCAAACAAGCCAGTAATCTTTTTTAGGAAAGGTAAGCAGGGTGTAGTATTTCCATTTCTGAACTTTTGCTCTTTTTAGAATTTTCACTGTTGCTGTTGTTGTTTTTTTTCCTTATCTGCTGCTTGCTTTCGGGTATGACGGTGGCTTCATCTCAGTTGATTTCTCGCAGATTAGAATGAGAATTTGAGAAAGAAGACAAACAAACACACGTTCCGTCTCTGGCTGCCTCCGACTGAGATGGCAAGATGCCTTTCCCAGCATAAACCTTGCCACTTTGTTGTTTATTTTTTACCTCCTTCCGCGTCTTTTGTGAAGGAACGAAAAACCCATCTACCCATCTGCCGTTTCCGTGGCGACACTTTTGTAAGTTTTTTAGCGTTCCAGGAGGAGGAGGAGGGAAAGACTGCAGAAGCGAGACGTTTGTTTAATTGGCGTGACTGTCGGCCCGGTGGAGGGTAAAGTCTTCTCGCGCTGCTTTCCTTCAGCGTGAATATGCACATCTGTGAATGTGTGCATGAATTAACACGGCCAAATGCTCACCCAGTATTTGGATAGAAGAAAGTTGCAACCTAACAAATAGTGTTGTCGCACAGAAGGGAACTCATTTTTGAGGGAAAAGCAATAGAAAAATGGAGAAAAACGGGTGCTACGTAGAAGTCATGTGATGTTGTTACTGATTTGAATATCAAAACTTGCTATATAACGAAGAAAGACATGACATGCAAAGTAGTTTGAAATGACAACTGTGTTCATCATGGGAAACAGTGATTGGTCATGGGGAACAGTGATTGGTCATGGGGAACAACAGTGATTGGTCATGGGGAACAACAGTGATTGGTCATGGGGAACAGTGATTGGTCATGGGGAACAGTGATTGGTCATGGGGAACAGTGATTGGTCATGGGAAACAATAGTGATTGGTCATGGGGAACAATACTGATTGGAAATGGGGAACAACAGTGATTGGTCATGGGAAACAGTGATTGGTCATGGGAAACAATAGTGATTGGTGATTGGTCAAGGGGGAACAGTGATTTCTGTTCTGACACCTAGGTGGTGGAACGAACTTCCTCTAGATGTCTGTTCAGCAGAGTCTTTGATGATCTTTAAATGACGACTCAAGACGCATCTGTTGTGTTTGATTCATGGCACTTAGATAGTAACCTAATAACCCAGTGTAAGTATCTATCCAGTGACGCAAACGTCAAAGCACTTTTTGTAAGTCGCTCTAGATAAGAGTTCTGCCAAATGCCTAAATGTGAATGTAAATGTAGTAACTCATTGGGAACAGTGATTGGTCATGGGGAACAATAGTGATTAGTGACTGGTGATGGGGAACAATTGTAATCAGTGATTGTTCACGTAAGATAACAGTGATCAGTGGTTGGTCATGGGGAATGGTGATTGGTCTTGAAGAACAATAGTGATCAATGGGTGGTCATGGGGAATAATGATGGTCAATGATTGGCATTTACAACAATACAAATGCGTGACTTTGGACCAATGTGGATTGATCATAGAACAATGCTGATCAATGCTGGGTCAATAGTTAGTGGTGATGAGTATGTGGGAACAGTGTGGCTGTGATTAGTCAGGGGGGGGGGGAAGGCAATTGCTGATGGCAATGAAGTGAATTGTCTTTGGAAATAATTCTAATTACCTGTGGAGAACAAGTGATAAGTGAAAGTTAACTGGAAACAAACTTAATCAGTGACTCATTTTCAGGAATAATGGTGATCAGAGATTAATCATGGGTAATGATGATCAGTGAATAGTAACTGCAGACAAACCTAATCAGTATAGGTGTTGGGGCGAGTGGTGTTTAGAGACATCAGCTAACTGAAGTTCAACTCAGTTAGGCTTTACACATTGGTGGTGAGTCGAGCAAACCTGTTTACTTCAATTTGTATAACCAGCAGCACTGATGCGATCCGAAGAGTCAGGGTCAGTTCAGGCCAGTTGCAAACATCTGTTTGAACAGTTGCAAGATTTAAAGTAAAGTTGCTAAAGAAGTCTAGGAGAAACAAAATCTAACAACAGTCACTTAGTTGGCAAACCTACAGTATGAAGGGAACGTTCCAATGGAGGTGTAAAGAGTATATAAAACAAAATGGTGATAATGGTGATGTATGATGAATGATGAAGATGGTGTGTGTGTGTGTGTGTCTAAATATATAATGTAATTAATAGTACACATTCAACGTGTGTCCACATGGACAACAACAGAAACTCGACAAAGTGAAGTGTCAACCTTCCCGTCCACCACTCAGACTGCACGCGTGCAATAATAATCAGCTGTTTACTTCCTCCCACATTTGTATTGCTTTCTGTCAAAAAGAGAGAAACGAAATACTCTCAACACTCTACAAGATAAATCTTCAGAAATCGAAGCTGTCATTAGTTGAGCCTCAGATGTCTGCAGATCTGAAGCCATATTGCCATCTTTGAATGATCAATGAAGTGCGTTTGTGGGTTTGGATGATAAAGAGAATGAGATGGGTGAAGACAGACAGACAGAGAGAGAGAGAGAGAGAGAGAGAGAGAGAGAGAGAGAGATGTTTAATATTCAATCACACGTACTTAAAAGACAGCTTTAAAACTTCTATGCTTTTGCAAATGGCGTTGATAAACCTACAGGGAACTGAAAAGATGTAAACAGACTAAATCATTGAATAACAGACAGAATGATGGTAACCATCACAACAGTGAAGTGACTATGAGTAAATAAATTATAAATAAATGGTCAAAACTTTTACATAGTAAAAAAAGATTAAGAGACGGGGGAAAAACATAGAAGCCGAATCAGAGTTATAAAAGAGGGGAGAAAAGAAGACAAAAGCAAGAAATGGATGGACAGAAAACATGGAGAGAAAAGGTTTGACAGACAAAAGAGATGATGAGAGATGATTACAGTGAAAGAGAGATGGATAGATGGAAAACATAAGAAAATGAGATGAAGGAAAGAGAGACAAAAAAGCTCTTTGATTACATAGTTTAGAAATAAAGATGGAGAAGAAATAAAGAGAGCGAGAAAGAGAGAGAGAGAGAGAGAGCGAGAGATGAGAATAGAGACAAAAGTTAAGGTAATGATCCAAATAGACCTTGCAAGGATAATGAGGTATATATACAAATCAATGCTATGAAAGACAGAAGAAGAGACAGCGAGAGATGATTATATAGGAAGGGGAATGGATGGACAGGCAGAAGAAAAGTAAGGGGAGGAAAAGAGAGAAATATTAAGAGAGATGTAGAGTGGAAGAGGAAGATGGAGGCATACAGATGGATGGGGGGGGGGACGAAAAAAAAGAAAAAAATAGACTCAAGGTAAGTAGCTATAAAAAGGCAAAACATGATAAATGGGGTGATGCGGAGAGAGAGAGAGAGAGAGAGAGAGAGAGAGGAGAGAGAGAGAGAGAGACTGACAGAAAGAAAGTAAAAAAAAATCAGGAAAGGCAAACCATCAACACTAAGAGAAAGAATAAAACGTTAAAAGGGATGGAAAAATGACTGAGAGAGAGAGAGAGAGAGAGAGAGAGAGAGAGAGAGAGAGATGTTGGGTAAAAGTGAAATAGTGAGGGGGAAAATAGGATGCACAAGAGAGTGAAAATTAAAATGAGAAAACAATAATGGAAGGAAAGAGATGGAAAAAGAAACGAGAGCTACAGTGTGCTAAGACTCAACGTGAATAAAATTACTCTCGCAATTACGCCGAATGGGAGGAAATGCAGAAAGACAACAACAGGATTCTTTTGCTGTAGCCTGTAATCTGACTTGGCCTCAGAGTTCATGTAAACAAACGAGCCAATAGGAGACGAGACCGAGGCCGTCCCTTCTAGCTATCGTTAGCCGATCGCTAAACCGACCCGCATCGCACCAGGGCTGTCGATTAATCACCTGGAAAACGATAGCGAAAGTGTCAGTGTTGCTTAAAAGAAAAGAGGACGCGAGTGTGAATTTGTCTGTTTGGAAAGCTTAACGAGTGTGCTTAAACACCCGGAGCCTTTACAGAGCGTATTAATGAGTCGCAGGATCAATGAATGGCTGTAGTGATGAATCGATTCTCAGTCGGACTAATTGACAGGACGAGAGCTTAACTACACTCTCGAGGGGGAGAAGAGTCACACAATCAGTTATGACCTCTGAATTACAGATAAAACTGCTAATTCCCTTAGAGAAGGACAGGAAACACACACACACACACACACACACACACACAGAGAGACAAAATCACACACATGTAGAGTTACATTTTATAAATAAAGTATGTCTGTTATGCTTTGTGATTGATATGAATTGAATATAAGCTAGGCGGCGCGGTGGTGTAGTGGTTAGCACTGTCGCCTTGCACCTCCAGGGTCTGGGTTCGATTCCCCGGCCAGGCTCGATTCCCGTCTCTGTGTGCATGGAGTTTGCATGTTCTCCCCGTGCTTGGTGGGTTTCCTCCGGGTACTCCGGTTTCCTCCCACAGTCCAAAGATATGCAGGTTAGGCTAATTGGCGCTTCTAAATTGCCCGTAGTGTGTGATTGGGTGTGTGTGTGAGTGTGTGTATGTGTGTGTGCCCTGCGATGGATTGGCACCCTGTCCAGGGTGTACCCTGCCTAGTGCCCGAAGTCTCCTGGGATAGGCTCCAGGTCCCCCGCGACCCTGAACACAGGATTAAGCGGTATAGAAAATGAATGAATGAATATTAGCTTAGCTTTTTTGTTAATCAAGTTTAGACATTGAAATGTTGAACTGAATTGAAATGAATTTTTTTGTCTTTTTTTTCCCCCCATTATTATATTGGCCAGAGCTTAAACATGCAAATCAGATTCAATCAGTGTGACCTGATGTACTGTAAGATGAGCGCCTCCCCAAGGCTTGTTGTTCAGCTACTGTGCAAAAGTATTGAACCCTCCCCCTTTTTTTTTTCTTCATATTGCGCTTCCAAAGCTCCAGATGTCATTGTATTTTAAACGTAGTCTTGAGGAGTTCTCCAGGCTTCCTGATGGATTTTGTTGGCTCTCATTTTTGGCTTGATTTTGCCTCTCGTTTTTAGCCCAGTTCCTGTACCAGAGGAGTTTCAGTGAGAAACAGGTGCAGATGATGACAGATGATCAGGCTGGTGATTAGTTATCCTGCTGATGCTGAATGCTGAGTGGGTGGAACAGACGAGAGGGGAAACGAGGTTGCTGCTGAGAAACCTCATTTCATTAAATTGAAAAAAATTGTTGTACCTGACGCAGTAAAGCATTTATTCCTATTTCATTAATGAAATGGACTGTACATAATTGAACTTTATTTACAAATAGGTTAACTAGAAATAGTTAAATATGTGACAATTCACATTTGACATTTTGCTCTCAAACCCAGCGTTTTAAAGTTCGGTATTGTCCACCTTTTCTCTGCTAATGCTAAAATCACCTCAAATGAAGAGTAAACACTTAAGCTGTTTGATTTTTGTTCTTTATTTATTTCATCCAAACAACTTCCCATCTCAGTGAGAATGGAGAATGAGATTGTCCATTAACTGATGCTGTACAGATAATGAGGAAAAAGGTCAGCGCAAAGTCACTCGACAAGCTCATAATGCCACTTAACCATATAATTGAATTGATCAATAAAACAAACAAAGACAAAAATAAATAAAGAGCTACATGGTTTTTAGGAAGATTCGAGGAAAAACAGCTTTAATTTTGGGGATGTTAAGAGGCTGTAAGTGGGCTGCTGGCCATTAGCACACTGGTATAAGTGAGCTTTGACTCTCGACGCCCACTCATCTATCACCGTCTCCCTTAATGATTCTCCTTCACCAGCAGCACTAAAAATTCTACGTAACAATCTCCCCAATGATCCACCTTCACTATCCAGCCAAGCGTTCCTATCTCATCAACCCTAAAGACGGCCCCTGATGATCTTTCCTCACAGTCCTTTGTAACATCCCTTACTGATGATCTTCCTTCACCATCCATGCAATGATCCTCCATCACCGCCTACCCGAAAGAGCCTCCTCAACAATTGTCCCTGATGATATTTCTTCACTACCAACCCTAATGATTTTCCTTCATGATCTTTACTGATGGCCTCACCATCACTCTTTTATGTCCCTCTTTATTCAAGTGTCCATACTCAGGTTTTGTTATCGATTGCGGCATGCGCCATATCTTTCTGGTCAGCATATCTTTGGTGTTGCCTTTTGTCCGTCTTGCATGTCAAGACTTGTCAATCACCAAAAATGATTAGGATCTTCACCATCCATCCTGATAATACCATATTAACACAAACCTGAACAAACAAGCTACACTTATCATATTTCTCCTTACTTCCCACTTATCTCACTGCCTGAATGATCCTCCTTTACCATATAACGTAAAGATCCTTCCAAACATTCTCCATCATCATCCAAAGTTTCCTCCCTACCTGCCAAAACAATCTACCCTAAGCACTTATCCTTGCCACCAAAACATTCCTCTTTTACCATCACCCCTAAAGATCTTCTCTATCCAAACTAATCATCCTTGGTCACCATCTACCCCAAAGGCTGCAGCTCCTCACTCCGATAATCCTCTTTGACGTCCTACTCAAAATGTTTTTCCCCACTAAATAAATGATCCAGCATCTACTTTTATCAGTAGGATCCTTCAACAATACTTAAATTACCCTTCTTCATTTGTACACCCAAATCCAAATAGTCATCCTATGTAAGTAACAATGTACTCTACCTGAAGGTTTTCCCTCAGCACCCCAACAATCCTCATTCACGTTCTATATATCAGATAAATTCCAAATGAACGATCCCCCCCCCCCCCGCCACATACTACCCAAATTATCCTAACTCACTGTACACCATAAAGACCCACCATTACATCCAAATTGTCTTCACCATGGACAGTTCTCCTTCACCACCCAAACAATCCTTCAATTTGAACAAAAAATTCACACTCATCATCCAAAGGATCTTCCTTTACATTCGACCTGAAATGTTTCCTCAAAGTCTTTTGATGATCATTCTCCACCCACCTTTATAATGCTCCTTAATTAATGATCTTCCCTCACTGTTCACCCTAATGATCTTCCTTTTCTATCTAATCTAAAGAATCTCCCTGCCTAATGATCCTCAGTGACCGTCCACCCTAATGATCCTCCAGCACCATCAATGTTAAACATCTTCCAGTGGATTCCTCCCTTTTGTTATTCCTTTACCCTTCACCCTAACGATGTGTATTGAAAATCAACCCCAAATATCCCACCTTACTGTACATTTCTCTCTGATGGTCTTCTACACAACACTTAGTAAGTCCATCATGATGATTTCTTCTTCATCATCTACCTTAACCCACCACCCATTATTTCTCACCATATACCTTAAACATTCTGCTTTGCCATTATCCTTCATAAAAGTCCTCTATGACAATCCACTTTAATCATCCTCTTTTACACCCTAACCTTAAGATCCTCCCTGCCTTTATCTTCCTTCACCAACCACCCCAGTGATGCTCCTTTACTATTAACCCTAAAGGTCACCATTACAATCCTCCATAAGGTTATTTTCTTACTTTCTTTCCTCCTTTTTGACTCTTAAGATCCTCCCGAAAGATCCTGTCGCTTACGATTCCTCCCTTACAATCCCATGCTAATGCTCCTTTATCATCCATTCTAAAGACTGTCAGGTATAAGCCTCCATAATGATCTCCTTATACCACCCTCCCCAACAATGATCACTGTTCACTCTTCTCTCACCACCTCTCCTAAACCCACTTTCAGATCTTTCCTACTTAAGAATTCTACCTTATAATCGCTCTTAGGCATCCTCATTTACTGTCCACTCATCAACTTCCCTCATTATCCTCCACTGACAGATTCTTTCCAAATACTGCTTACTTAGGACCTTTCCCTTCCGAACAGCCTTCCCTTCATCGCACTCCCCCAATCTTCAACTCATCCCCAATAGTCCTGCTTAACTGTACTCCCTTTTCAACTCAGTATCCTCCATGGACCACCTTTCCAAGAATTCAACAACAGCCTCAGGTTTTTTCACTCACTATGCTAACACATGGTGCTCCCTAAAGGTACTCCCTAACAGTCATTCTCTTCCTATCCTGCCTCCTCATCCTTTCTTACAATCCTGCCCAACAGCACTCCCTCGTTCTTCCCGACAATTCTCTACCTCCCTTGCACAACCCTCTCTTCCTTGTCCCTCCCATGCTTAAACTGAAACCAATCTTTTTAAAGAACTCAATTTTAAGGTTGTAATTTTTAAGTACTCCTTTGATGAAGAGGCACTATTAGTAAAACGCTTGTATGACTTCATGAGCATGGATCTCAGTGTGATGAGTGCTATAGTCTTTAACGCTTTGAGCCAGTACAAACACTATTTTAGACTTATACACACACCATATATGAAATGTGGAATCATTTCAAGAATTTGAAAACTGTTGAAGTGAAAACAGTTCTCGGGAAGGGACTCAGACTTTTCGACTTGCCTGCACTCAATCACTGAACTGTGGATACGTTTACCAGATGCTCAGCAAGTACAAAGAAATCCCGTCAATCTGTTGTGATTCCTTCCATCTGATGGGGCACAAAATTGCTAAAACCCAGCTTTGTCAAACAGCTGTTCTGGTCTAAAAGCCCTCCCCCCCCCACACCCCCACACCCTGACTGTCTCTTGGTTGTTTCCCAGAGTGGACTTATGTTTTTTTTTTTTTTTTTTTTTTACGATCCCACCACAATGATGAATCAACTGGCATGAGCATCATCCAACATGATTATCTGATTAGCTTCTCCTTTGCTTCCATTATTACACCATGCCGACGTGCACTCATTTTTCTCTCTCGACCCGTACAGCTTGCTTTTCGGTTTAAAACTCAGGTCAATTTTAATCTTTCTTCAAGACTGCTGAATAGTTTCTTTAGCAAATGATTAGAGGCTCTTGAGACAGAGGAGGTCAGAGATGCCGTATATTCTGGTGCCCTGCTGTGTAAAGATTTAAAAAACAAAGCTTCAACTCATATTTGAGTAGTAGGCAGTGAAGCGAGGATACATTCCCTTGTTCTATCGCCAGTCAGAAGATTAACGGCTAGTGTTTGAACTAACTGAATATGGAATATATACAGTACTGTACAAAAGCCCTGAGCTACATATTTCGCTTCCAAAGAGCCCGACTCAGTTGTATTCTTTAACGTAGTCTTGAGAAATTGTTCTCCAGGCTTCCTGAAGGACTTTTTTGTCTTTAATTTTGAGTCCAGTCCCTGTACATGAGCGGCATCAGAGGAATGTTTTTTTGTGTTGTTTATTTGTTTGTTACGGCACTCAGTGACCCACTGTATAAATCATTCAAGCATAAAAAACATCTGTCTTAAGGCATGAACCAGTAAGAAACACATGCAGATGATCAGGCCAGTGAGTAGTATACAGTACTTGTTGTGCTGATTACTGAGTTTTTTGGACAGATGAGAAGGGAAATGAGGTTGCTGCTGAGGTTGTTACAGAAACAACCAATTTTTAAATTGTATCTTTAGGCACTTTGCAGTCTGTTGCAAAAAAAAAAAAAAAAGTTTGTTCCTATTTCTTTAATATACTTTAATTTAATATACGCCTCTAATCTGAGCTGCTGTTAATTGGTCATTTTTCAGGCTGATAACTCTAAATGAACTTCTCGTCTGCAGCAGAGGAAGGTTTTGGTCTCGTCCTCCTGGGACGGCCTTCATGAGAGACAGTTTCATTATGGTGCTGGACGGATTTTGCAAATGCACTTGACACAATACTGTTCTTGCAGGAACTATTACAGAAAGGCCGACCTTTGTGTCTTAAAATAACAACTAACTGGTGTTTTTCTTGTTGTTACGTAATTACCTAATTCCATATGTGTTATTTTATAGTTTTGAAATCCCCAGTATTGTTGTAGAATGTAGAAAATAAATCACTAAACAAAAACAAAGACATTTGCAAGTGACCCCAAACTTTTGAACGGTAGTGTACATATTTTGCTTAATTGTACAGATCTGGACATTAAGAACGCACGTTTCGAGAAAAGGAATCCCGTGACTGGCCGCGGCTGCGCGCGGGAAGCTGTGAAAATGCCCTTCATTACCTGTAGGGGGCAGTCGTGTTTCAGTCTGAAGTATTGTGAAGCCGAAAATGTGTTGTCTCTCTTAGGCGCCCATTGACAGCAAGCGACAGAGCTCATAAACGTGTCAAGTTCAAACTGATATGTATTTATTCTTCATTTGTTTCTCTCCTTCAATTATGGTACTTCTTTGACTGCGCTTTCTCCATTCAGAATTATTATTATTAGTAGTAGTAGTAGTAGTTCTCCGAATTTATTATTGTTATTATTCTTATTCTTATTGTAACGCACCCGCGCGTGTATGCAAAAAGACTACAAAGATGTATAAAGAAGTGAGAGATGGCTCAAGGGTTTTGCACAATATATACAGTATGTACAGTATATGTATATAGTAGGTCTCCATCATACAAACTCAGGGGCCACATGTTCATATATACTGTACAGTATATATATATATATATATATATATATATATATGTTTCATAATGATGATGTCATGTAAAGTTAATTAGAGTAATTAATACAAAAAACATTGTGTTTAGTACGAATATCTGTGAACAATCTTTCGTATCTTTGAATTTTGTGGGAATCATTCTTAGGTGGTGAAACTGCTTGTCAAGTTGAAGGTCATTCATTTACTTAAATCCAGACAATGGTTTGCCTTGTTTCCTGCCTTTTGCTAAACGTGCGTTTATAGTTGAAATGTCATACTGTTATTGTGCATATGAAGATATCCTGACATGTAACAGTGCAGCGCAAATAGATATATACAACATTTACAAGTTCAGTAAACAACGACATAAACATTTAATTATGATAAAAAAA
This sequence comes from Channallabes apus, assembly GCA_030522415.1. NCBI lineage: Eukaryota > Metazoa > Chordata > Actinopteri > Siluriformes > Clariidae > Channallabes > Channallabes apus. The sequence continues at coordinate 3,771,238 of CM060117.1, read as the reverse complement.
AATTAAGAAAGTTTCGCCAGGAAAACAAACAAAAATTCCTTTTTAAAGAATTTTACACACATAAAGAAAGTTGGACAAGACAAGAAGGAGTTCTTAAGCATTAAATGATAAAAATCCAAGCTGTTTAACCAAAACTGGTCACTTTTATACAGAAATTATACAGTTGTTACTTGCACAGTAACTACAAAAAAAAAATTAAATTATAAAAAAAGCCCCCCCCCCCCCCCCCCAAAAAAAAAAAAAAAAAAAAAAAAGATTTCAATATAGTATATTTACACCACACACATGGTCAGCATATAGCCTGCTGAATAAGTGACTGCTCACACACACACACACACACACACACACACACAGGTTTGTTCCTACCTGCTCCAGATGACAGCAAGGTGTCTAAGAACAAGACAAGAGTAAAGAGTTAGAATAAAGAAAAACAAAAGATAAAGGACGCTGACAACAATGCTGATTCTTCATCAGGTTAATGCAGATCCAAAAGTAGTAGGAATTATTAAAATATTAAGCAGTTATCATTTATTTAAAATTTGCCTTAAGGAAGCTCAAGCACTTGGTGCAATGGGGGAAAACTTACTCCCATCCAACTGGAAGGCACCTGAGCCGCCTCACATTTCTCATTTTAAGAGTCGGTGATTTAATAAACCTTACAAATACAGTGTTAATGCCAGAGTTGCTTTCCTGTAAGTTTATATTCTTATTCGAAGTCTGAATGGTGCACACAGACACCCGTCTCTGTTTAGGGGATTTGGTTCATTTAAACTGGAGAGCGCTGTGTACAGTAGTACCGGCTGGTACCGCGGTTCCCGACGTGGGTGTTTGTTCTGTGACTGTGAGGTCGTCATAATTACATTTGCACAAGTCCATAATTAAATACTTACAGTATAATTAAAAGTCTGTATAGATGACATGATTAATGCGTAGATTCGTTTATTCTTTTGCTTCGTCTATACAGTAAGTCCTGGACTGAGGTGGGGTTTTTAGTTTTGACCAGTGGCGCAGATGGTCTTAGATATACAGTAAAGGGAAAAAAAGGTTGGGAACCACTGGGACCATAAATCGTTCACACGTCACAGTTTTAGGAGACAAACAGAGATATTACGAGCTGAACATGTACATTTCCATTACTGCATGAACTACTGTATAACCTTCAGCAGGAGAGAAACAGCAGCTACTTATTACACAAATAGAATCGTAGTATTAAAGATGTATTGATTATGATGCTATGGAATTGCGGCCTGTCATAAAGATCTAATGCATAACACTTTTAAAGAATATTATTAAAGAATTCTATATAATCGAAATAAGTTCTTTCATTAAGTATAAATCCCATGCATACAACATTTTGTAGAAAAGTCTTGCATGTACTGTACATGCAAATAAATGCTGTTTAACAAGGATGCCTTGTTAAAAAACAATCTATTATACTTGATGAAACTAATTATATTTGGTATCTAAGGTACAATTAATGCAATTGTATGGGGAAGTTTTTTATTTAACTTATTTTTTTTGCATGCAAAAAACCAGACGGTTTTTCTATTTTGTTTTGTCTAAAAAGTGGCCACTTATATACTGGTGGAGTAATATGCTGCTTTCTTTTCTGGGATATAATTGCTGAGTTATTCGCACAATTAAAACCATTCACACTGTTTCCACACATCAAACTCACATCAAGGCGGCACTGCAATTAACTTCCTTTCTTGTATTAGTTATAGGCTTAATTGAAATGCCTCTAATACTGTATATCTTGTAGTTGTTTTGGTTTTGTTGTTGTTGTTGTTGTTCTAAGCATTGCATTAGTAACGTCCGGTCAGGTCTTACTGTGTATACAGACTGTGTATGTAAAATATACAGTGTGGAATCACATCTTAAACCTTTAAGTCTTTGTGTTACTGTATTACTGAATTTTCTTTGAAATCAATAAAGTATCCATTAAATATTACATTTTCTGGGACGGTGGGAGGAAACTGGAGTACCTGGAAGAAAAACAAAACAAAACAAAGACGACATAGAAACTCCATGCACACAGAACCCGAGGTGGGAATCGAACCCATAACATGTAGGTGCTAGGCGACAGTTCTAACGACTAAAGCAGCGTTCTGCTGGGGCGGAACACTGATGTTATCGCCCAAATCAGGATGGGTTCCCTGTTGAGTCTGGTTCCTCTCAAGGTTTCTTCCTAATGCCTTCTCAGGGAGTGTTTCCTTGCCACCGTCGCCGTCACCCTTGGCTGCTCATCAGAGACATTTCATTCATTCGTCTCATTATTATTATCTGCACATTTTTCTCACACATCCACACTTCCAATTATTTTCTCTTCTATAATTATTATTATTTATATATATATATATATATATATATATATATATATATATATATATATATATTTTTTTTTTTTTTTTAATTATTATTATTATTATTATTTATTTTTATTTTTTTATTTTTTTGGGTTAAATTTCTTTCATTTTTGTGAAGCTGCTTTGAGACAATGATCATTGTTAAAAGCGCTATATAAATAAAATTGAATTGAATTGAATTTGATGTTTGGAAATAAGAAACGTTTTTGTAATAAAGTCATATTAAAAAAAAAATCTCTAACACACTACTGTAAGTCTCAGACTAACACTCTTTTTAAATTAATTAATAGGTGACTTTTGAGACTTCAAGGCAACACTGCTTAATATATTTAGTAACATATCAATGGTCTGTATTTAATGTGCCACTTGCTTATAAATAATTTACTTTTTAACCTTAGAATCCCACTTTTTTTTATTATTTTTTTTTTTTTAAGTGACACCTAATTTGCTTAACAGCGACGACTGAACCCAACAAGACATGACAACCTCACTTCACACTTCAGCTCGTGTCAGGAAGAAGTGTGAGGTGCAATGTGAAGCGTGTTGAAATCCTAAGAGTTATTTAGGTTTAAATGAAGCGACAGGAGATGTGACTCAGAGGTAAAAAAAAAACAAAAAAAAAAACGTATTAATCTGTTTCTAAATGGTAATTCTTAATGGCAAGGTGAAAACAGCGCTGACACCAGCCAAAAAAACTTTGCACAAACAAGGAGTGACGGAGCTGAATAAAGTCTGTGAGGGAGGAAAACAGCCGCGCGAGTGAGAGAGAGAGAGAGAGAGAGAGAGAGAGAGAGAGAGAGAGCGCAAATACTGTAAATCTGGATTATTGTTGCTGTAAACCCTTTTTACAAGGACACTGTTTGTATACTCCCCCTGGCTTCATCCTTATTGAATAACTCATCCTGATAGGAGAAAATCATATATTACACGCCCGTCTCCGCGTTGCCTGGACATCCTCAAGCGATTTCTACGCTGGCTCAAAGCCTAAAAACAAGAAGTCACGAAGGAGCGGGAGAAAACAAGAGAGAGAGAGAGAGAGAGACAGAAAGGGAAATAGATTGAACGCTAGCGTTTCGGTGCCAGATCACGTCTTCAACCTGCCCAGATTTCCCACAGCGTCTCCGTAACTGAGATTCACCAAAATAGACACGGCGCTGCAGTTAAATTATGGAGATGATACTCAGAAGAGATGATTTTGTAGCGGATTAAATGTTAGCGCATGCCGGATGACCTCATGACCCTCGCAGCATGTGCTGCTTGGTCTCTGTATGTGTGTGTGTGTGTGTGTGTGTGTGTGTATCGCACTCCCATCAGGCTTCAGATCCACAACACTAAAGACCTGAATACACCCACGCTGACATGCATGGCATCCAGTAAGAGACAGAGATTTCTCTTTGTGCGCATGCATGTGTACGTGAGCGCGTGGATATAAATGTGTGGTGTGGACTGTATACAGTATACAGTATATCAAGGCTAGATATGACGAATCACGCAAATAACGCGTGGCGGTTTGACATTGACAAGCCTGATCACGTCTGTTTAGGCTCTCATACTGGCGGCTCTGTCCTTTAGTGAAGAATAGTTGGAGAAATTGTAGAAATCATCAAAAGGTTGTCTCGGTAGAATAGAAACAATGTATTAAGAACAACAGATTTGATAGAACAGATTAAAACAATAGGATACAACAATGTGCTCGAGTAATAAACGCGATTGACATTCGCAGAAGACTCTGAGCTCAGTACGGTGATGAGACTGTGCAGCGTTTTTTAAATTTAGGACGTACGTCCGTGGATGATATGACCTGACCTTGAAAATCTATGAAAGTCCTTGAAGATCGAATTTTTTTCTCTTATATTTGATCCATTAAAGGAGTTCCTGGGAGGCCAGCGTTTCCAAGCATGGCGTCCTGAGAAGACTTTCTGCAGTACCTTGACGGTGTCCAAGCACTAGTGAAACACTGGGATGAGTGCATTAGAGTATCAGGGGATTACATAGAGAAATAAAGGGAGTTTTTACTCTCATAACTGTGTTCTGTCATTCTGCACAATCAAAAGTCCCGGGTTGACTTGAACGCCCATCGTAGAAACAATAGAGTAGAACAATTAACAAATTAAAAAAGTCAAACAGAGAGAAAAGAAAGTGAATAGTACTGGATAACATGGACTAGAGCTTGACGAGTATTAAACAACTTGGACAGACCTGAATACAGAGTAGAAGAAACAATGTAGCTGAAAGGAAAGAATAGAAAGAATAGAACTAAAGAGTAAAAGTAACAATGTAGCAACTATTTGTACTATTTATCATATATGTGGTTGCTGAACCCTATCCATGGGGCCTCACGGTACAAGGCACGGTACGCTCTGGATGGAGGGACAACCAATCAAAGGGCACACACACACACACACACACACACACACACACACTACAGGGAATTTGGAAACACCAAACTTATGTCATACAGTATGTCTTTTGACGATGGGAGGAAACCAGTTTACCCTGAGGAAGCCCACTAAGCACGAAGAAAAGTGGAGATTTTTTTTTTTTTAGAACAAAAATGTGCAATAGAATAGGACTAGAATAGTTCGAATAAAGAATTAAATAGAATAGAGTCGAATAAAGTGGAGAACATAAACAAAATCGAAAGCAATAGAATAATGAATAGAGTGGTGTGTGGTGTTTGGCTGCCGTGGAACTAACCAACATAATATCTTTTCTTTATTCTCTAAGAGGAGACAAAACAGAGTTACATTACCTCCCTCTCTCTCTCTCTCTCTCTGTATCACGCACGCTCACACACACTGTACTGATATGGTGATACACTGATGCACTGTTTACTGTAGAAGCTTCTTAAATGAACGTTATTGATTAGAATAGATACCACCCAGTTAATTAAACGGCAACTGAAGAGTAAATAATGTCATAAAGTAACTTAATATACAGTAGCTGTGTGCATGGAAGAGAGAGAGAGAGAGAGAGAGAGAGAGGGAGGGGGGCATAGAAAGACAGAAAAGCATAACAGAGAGGTAGACAGAGTAGGAAATAAAGACAATGTCATTTCGGGACAGAGAGGCAGAGGAAGCACGAGGGAGACAAAACAGAAAAAGGAAAAAAAAGAGGAAAAGACAAATAAATAGATAGAGAGAGAGAGAGAGTGAAAGAGTGAGAGAGAGAGAGAGGTCTTTAATGCTACTGTAGATACTTGATCAGCATAATTTGAACGTGAATGTGGTGAGTAATTTAGTGTGTGTGTGTGTTTGTGTGTGTGTGTGTGTGTGTGTGTGTGTACGCGTGTCCACGCGGCCATGCTGTAATCAGAACGACAGAGCTAGCGACTTGCACAGAGCCAGATGTGTCCTGGCAAGAACACAACAGCAGGGGGTCTGATCTCACTTACTCTCTCTCACACACACACACACACACACACACACAAACCGTTCCAATGTTCCAGCGTGTCATTATATTTCAAACCTCTGCACCGAAGAAATAAGTAAATGTGTGTGTGTGTGTGTGTGTGTGTGTGTGTGTGTGTGTGTGTGTGTGTGTGTGTGTGTGTGACGCAATGACTGACAGCAAGACAGAGCGAGATAAAGAGAGAAAGACAGTAGGAAAGTGAGAAAGTAGCAACCGGGAGTGTACAGTATGTATTAATTTTATTGTATTAATCTATAGTAACAGGTTATCACTTATGTTATAGCAGCTATAAATAACGCTTCCCTCACCAACCTTGCTTTTTTTTCTCATTCTCATCAAACAAGCACACACTCTCTCTGAAGCTTCCCCTGCATGTTCTATGGACTGTGGGTGGAGGAAACCCACCAAGTTTACAGACTCGAAGGCAGGATTTAAACCCTCAATCCTGGAGGTACAAGTTCACAGTTTTCTCAGTTTTTAGTTTTCTCTTCTCTATCACACCTACGCAAATTAAGAAAAGGCTTTTAATTAGTTGATTGGTTAGGCAAGGCAGTGGTCCTCCAGGACTGGAGGTGAGAACCACTACACTACCCCACTGTGCTACCATACAATCCCATGTCCTCTGGCAAAAAACTTTTACCAATTCCATGTCCTATGGGAGAAGGGTTGACCAAGCCCACCCGCTCCAAGGAAACCCCTACACTTCCATACCCCGTATTAACCAATAATTGACACAAAAGGTTTGACTAATAAAACTCACTCCTACAGAAGGTTTTATGAATTCCAATTCTGCATAAACTCTTGACCATTTCCTTCACTCCTGCTGACATATTTGACCAACTCTTCCACTCCCACACACACTCTTTACCATTCCTGCCACTCCCGAAGACACTGTTGACCAATTTGTTCACTCCCACACACACTCTTGACCTGTCCTGCCACTCCCGAAGACACTGTTGACCAACTTGTACACTCCCACACACACTCTTGACCAGTCCTGCCACTCCTGAAGACACTGTTGACCAACATTTACACTCCCACACACACTCTTGACCATTCCTGCCACTCCCGAAGGCATTGTTGACCAACTTGTACACTCCCACACACACTCTTGACCATTCCTGCCACTCCCAAAGACACTATTGACCAATTTGTACACTCCCACACACACTCTTGACCTGTCCTGCCACTCCCGAAGACACTGTTGACCAACTTGTACACTCCCACACACACTCTTGTACACGCCCACACACACTGTTGACCAATTTGTACACTCCCACACATACTCTTGACCAGTCCTGCCACTTCCGAAGACACTGTTGACCAACTTGCACACTCCCACACACACTCTTGACCATTCCTGCCACTCCCGAAGGCACTGTTGACCAACTTGTACACTCCCACACACACTCTTGACCAGTCCTGCCACTCCCGAAGACACTGTTGACCAACTTGTACACTCCCACAGACACTCTTGATCATTCCTGCCACTCCAGAAAACACTCTTAACCAAATCCTCCACTCCTGCAGACACTCTCGACCAGTCCTGTTAGTCCCAAAGACACTTTTGACCAATTGATCCATTCCTGCAGAAACTCTTGACCTGCAAATCAAAACTCCCCAGACATGCTTATTTACACCTTTACTCCAATAGAAGGATAGTACTCTATAACATCCTTCACCTATGCAGACACTTTTGCCCAACCCCTTCACTCTACAGACATTCTTGACCAAACCAACATTCCTAGGTGACAATCCTGGCCAGCACTCCTCTCTTGTACACACTTTTGACAAAAATCCCTCAAACAAACTTATCTATCCAACCCTCCATTCCAACAGACACTCTTGGCCAACCCTCCACCACCACTGGATATTGGCCGTCCAGGATTAGATTTGAACAGTCCTGCTCTAGATCAAACCTCTATTACAGTACGTCAGACACATTTGACTGACTCCCCTTTTCTTGCTGGGACTGTTAATAAAACCGCCCCCTGCAGACATGCAGGACATGGTTGGGGTTCCCCATTGGAGAAGGAACTCCAGTGTTCCATGAGAAAAGCAGAGATCACTTCGGTGTACTTATACTGTAGGGCTCAGGGTGCCACAATAAAAGCCAAAAAGAAAAACATATTAGACATGGCAACCTCTCTGCCTGCTTTTTAACCCATTTAGTAGATTGAGTAAATTTGCAATAATCCCTACGTAAAAGACCACCTGCACTTCTGCTTGCATTTCTAGATGCCTATGGCTTCCTTCCAAGAGGCTAAAGATCCCCTCATTCCTACACTACATTTCTTTGAATGATGCTACCACAAGCAGACTTTTTCACAATACAGTAATTACATGATACATGATGACTTCCTGTGGCAGTGGGTGCTCAATTCAATTTAATCAACGTAAAATTTTAAACAGTGTCACAACTTGGCTTTTTAAAAACCTGAGTCTTGAGCTAGTTCTTTAATGAGCAATCCAGAGGTGAGAGTGATGTGGAAAAATACGCTCAAGGATGACATCTGGAAGAAACCTTGAAAGTAACCAGGGTTTTGTGGTTAACATCCTGACAGAGTAACTGGAGTTAAATTCACAGGACTGGAACGAAAATTAGCTTAAATCCTTAAATGTTCAGGGGAACAAGCCAGGGTACACCCTCGATGGGGTGCCAGTTAGGCCTTGTTCACACGGGCATTAAATTTTTTGAATAAACGAACGCACTCTGAACGTCCTAGACATTTATGTTGTGTTTTGTAGGGGCGCTCGATTGACTTCTACACTGGCGTTCGTTTGTCTCCGTCTAACGCCAGCCTGCAGCCCAAATTGTAGTTTGAGTGTTAACCTGTGTAAACGCTCAGCCGGACAAATGCACGTCACCAAAGCCTGTGTGAACACTCTCATTGACTATGTGTAGATGCTTGATGCTTGGATTTGCTTTCTGGCATGTTGGTCCTCAAAGTTTCCTTGGTTGGATTAAGTGTTCTATCTATAGGACAACAACTCTTCTAACTATGATTGGAAAACCTCTTCACCAGAAAAATCATACATTCTTCTTGGTACTTAACGAACGTTGTCTTTAAGGGGACAAACAAACAACCCCCCCCCCACACACACACACAAAAACCCTATAAAGTGGATAGAATTCATGCCGCATGCTAGACAAAAACTTGTTTTTCTATTGGTGCTGTTTACCTATGCAGTGAACATAATGTCATTGAACTCCGGTGTCATCCTCCTCACTGTGGTTATTTGGGCAAGTGAAAATGCTTTGTTTGTAGTCAGGTGCAGACCAAACCAATTAGTCTGAAGAGTGTCTGAGAGAGGTGGTCTCGCTCTACCTCCAAGTGAAGTGAATGGGAAAATGATGTGACTCTAAATTGGCCCCACTACAGCAAGTGAAGGGAACACGTTGTATGTTTTGGGTTGCAGCATTTTTATTCTATTTTTTCATTTGTATTTTTTTGTGGACATGATCTGCTAAACTGAGCGTCATGGGGAGCCAAAGTACAAAGCTGCAGAAATGCCATCTGTTCTAGAGATTTGGGCAAGCAAAAAGAGGAAATAAATGCTAAATGCGAAACATTTGAAACTAGTTATTTATAGAATTATATCATCAAATAGTAAGGGTCAGCTTAGTGTTTTTTGTAGGCTGATTTTTGTAATTTCCACAAGCACTTGTTAAAGCTTTGTTTGCTCAGTAAGATTTCCACTAGGGTTGCACGATATTAGCAAAATATGCGATATGCGATATTGTTGTTGAATATTGCGATAACGATATTTCTTGTGATATTTCCCTAGAGAAATGCATTTTTTTATTATTATTATTGCCTATTATTATTTTATTATTTATTTATATGTAATGATCATACTAAAATAAACAGGTAATAGATATTCGTCTGATGTAATTAAATCTAATTCAGGCTAAAAAGAAACTATATGTCAAGGAAGTTGCAAATATTTAGACTTCAAAACACTATGAATGACTTAAACCCCTCAGCAGATATTCTGACTTCTGGTTTGCTGTTACTATAAACCTGCCAACACAATATGAATTACTTTCAAACATGACTTTATATTTACGTGTAACCGTACACTCATCAATAGTGTCTTAAAACAAGAGCATCTTTTAAACAAAATATTCTCTTTGGCTTTCCTGTTTTTTTTTTATAAAAATAAATATTATTAAACAAAAATTGAATGAAAAAAATACTATTTGTCACACACACACACACACACACACACACTCGCTCCGCGACCGGCACTAGGACCCGGAAGTAATGCGGGCGTGAACCCGGAAGTATAAGAGGAGTAAACAAACCATCACATACAGCTTAGTCACTGAGTTCGCGCATGTCGGTTCAGATTGTTTACTTTCTGATCCGAGTGTGTGTTTTTAGGACGCGGGTTAAATGTGTGTTTTTCCCTTGCTCCTCTTCTGTGAAAGACCTGTGACTAATTCGCGTGGTTATTCTGCCTACTCGCTTGCTTCCGCGTTTGGGTTTACCGTCCACGCTAAAAAAGGGCTAACGGCTAATCGCTAAGTCTTCTGATCATCCGGTCTTAGTTCGCGACAGAATGAAGTATAAAGATATTGAAGGGTATAAACATAGTAAGGGCCCATCTGATTGGTCAAATTTGGACACACAAATGCTTGGCAAATAAAGTATTTATCGCAACTCTTTTCGATATGGTTATCGCGCATGCCATTATCGCGATAACGATATTTTTTCGATATATCGTGCAGCCCTAATTTCCACCCTTGCTTAGAACCATCTATTCCCTAGATATACATTAAACTAACTCATTCTTTATAAGTATATGGTCATGTGAGGCCTGAAGCCTGTCCCAGGGGAACAAGCCAGGGTACACCTTCGATGGGGTGCCAATCCATTGCTGGGTACCAGCATGCTAGCATTCACACAGTTAGGCCTTGTTCACACGGGCGTTAAATTTTTGGATAAACGAACGAGCTCTGAACGTCCTAGACGTTTATGTTGCGTTTTGTAGCGGCGCTCGATTGACTTCTACACTGGCGTTTATTTGTCTCTGTCTAACGACAGCCTGCAGCCCAAATTGTAGTTTGAGTGTTTAACCTGTGGGGGCAGTGTGTCGGGAACTGGATATGAAAGCCCTTGTCGTTCTATTTGAGGTGCCTCCTTTTAATATGGACCATTTTGCTATATTAGACATTAATCTTCTTGTTTAAAAAATCGTAATACGGCGATGTAAGGAGATAAAAAAAAATATTTGCCACCGCTACTGGGTTCACTCTCTGACTGCACAACGTCGGATTAAAGGATGTTTTTTTTGTGGTTTATGAAGTAGTGCGAAAATTTCCGGGCAAGTTTTTCAATTACTGTCGGATGTCAGTTTCCACTTTTGATTGTCTGCTGCAGCTGGTGCATTTTATTTAGCTTTTTTTCCACATTTCCCTCTGTATAGCAGTATAATAG
>CM060117.1:3575017-3755017 GCA_030522415.1 Channallabes apus | reverse complement strand
GATGGATTGGCACCCTGTCCAGTGTACCCCGCCTCATGCCCTAAGCCTCCCGGCCCTGTAACCCTGTATATGTGGTATAAAAGAATATATATATATTCTTACTGAACACCTATTTCGACTTCTATTTATTAAATTTCACTTCTACATAAATGTTTTACAAATTTTCTCTAAAACTAAATGTTGTACAATTTAAAAGTAAACTTTAGAAATGAATCGAATAACTGAAAAACTAACTGAAGTAAAGGAACAACGTTATTACTTCGTTGTGTCTCGGGCTGTGTGACATGACCGCATGTTTAACACCGGTGTTTGTTTTAGCACTGCCGAAATGATATTCCAGCTCGAGCAGTGAACAAACTCAGGGTCACCGCGGGGTCTAAAGGTGGGTCAGCGTTTTCATCGCGCTCGGCTGAAGAAATTGAGATCAGCCCTCGTTAACGGCGTTTTTCCATCGCGGAGTGGCTTTACCACAGATCTGTCAGGTAACTGGCTTGTTAGGACAGGATTATTTCTGCCTGCCGGACGAATAGTTATCACGAGCCGCCGCTTGTTATGACAGGACCTACATGACCGTCCGACCTGATGATGATGCATGCTGCTCTTTTCTTCTTCTCTCCCTCTGTCTCGCTTTCTCTCTCGGGAAAAGGTCAGCTGGTGATGCTCAGCACAAACAAGACTCAACCTCCATTTTCCGCTACGGGAAGCACTCAATTACGCCGCTGATGAAAGTTCACCAAGCAAAAATGGCACGCCTGAAAGGAAAAACACTGAGCGCATGAGCGAGGTCATGCCGAACACGCGCAAACACGTCAGCATCGCTGCACAGACGGACCACTTCTTCTGGTTTAAGTTGAAGGTCTGCCGTGGATTTTTCTTTCATTATACACAATTAGGCATCAAGTTTCTCGTTAGAGACACAGCAGCAGTCGGACATTTCAGCCAGACGTCTTTTATCACCTGTGTGGTAAAGCCTTCTGAAGCTGTATGAAGTGAAAACAGTTTACCTCGGAACAGAAAACGTCTCATTATGGTTTTTTCGCCATAGCAACGACTAGCTACTCTGACTAGCGTGGGGTCCTCGGCGGAAAGAGTTTATAGCAACGAAAAATTTAAACTGGGAGTAGATCAGGAAATCTTTACTTCAAGAAACAAGTTGTAAATATTTCAGAATTGACCACAAAAGGTTTCAATTCTCAAACTCATATTTAGAAATTTCTCTTCTCGGTACTTCCTAGCATGATTAGCACCCTTTGCTTTGGTGTGTTTCTGTCTATTATCTACATCAACACTAGCTTGTCATTATCTATCCACCTTTCCTCTTTATTTCTGCTTCACGTTCCTGGTGACTGTGTGTTCTTGCTTCCTGGTTTGATGATCCTGGCCGAGGTGACTCGGAGCCCACAGCGGTGACCATTCGGCGAGTGGAACGCCTGATCATTAAAAATCGACGTTGCCAGCTTATGGTAGAGATCTGTCTGTTGGAAGTGTACAAATGCCTACATGTAGACACACAATCATTCACCAACACCACTTGCACGTTACAGCTAGAACTTATTGCCACATCGCCTCTGCAGACCTGACCGCGCTCCAAGCCATTTGCACATATTTGGGCCATTAAAGGAGTTCCTGGGAGGCCAGAGTTTCAGATGTAGAATCCGACTGGTGGTCCGATCATGGTTTCGGTGTACTGAGAAAACGTTCTCCCTTGATGGTGTCCAAGCACTAGTAAGACACGGGGATGAGTGCATTAGTGTAGCAGAGCAGTAGCACACTCAAAAGTCCTGGTTTGACTTGAACGCTCCGACATACTTTTTTCCGGCTGATTTTTTCCCACCAAACTGTGGAGTAGTATGTGAGTGATGAGTATGGCGATTGATTTCGTCAGGATATAAGCTCTATGGGAATAAGGTATCTAGGCAAATGGAGTCCATAAATGGTTACAGCTGTAAGAACAGATGCTCCATTACACACAGCACAACCACAATAAGAAGTTCTTGGAGTCAGAGATGAAAACTGCAAATTATTATATAGTTTGAAGAGATGAATTAAAGCAGGACGAACAAAACTATAGACTGGATACAGATCTATCTACATTTAGGCAGATGCTCTTATCCAGAGCGACTTACATTTTTATCTCATTACACATCTGAGCAGTTGAGGGTTAAAGGCCTTGCTCAAGGGCCCAACAGTGGCAACTTGGTGGTTGTGGGGTTTGAACCTGGGATCTTCTGAACCGTAGTTCTATCTACCTACCATGATGCAATCATTTACAGATTTCTGTTGTTCAGACTATGTTAATTGACAACTGATTAATTGTCAGAGAAAATGTAAAACGTAATATAATGTAATAAGTGATGAGAAAAACCCACTTGGGTCATTTTCTGAAAACCGATTTTTACTGTTTAAAGCTTCATTTAGAAAACTGATTTTACACCTGGGACTTAATAAAGAGCATCATTGCCAATGATATCTGGTCCTTTGTTGTGTGTTTTAATAAAATACAATAGTCCTGCACCATGTGGTCACTCCACAAAAAAAAATTAAATAAAATAAAAATTATTTATATATACATACATACATATATGGTGCCGCCCAAATAAAAAACATTTTTCAAGGTGGCACGGTGGTGTAGTGGTTAGCACTGTCGCCTTGCACCTCCAGGGTCTGGGTTCGATTCCCGGCCAGGCTCGATTCCCGTCTCTGTGTGCATGGAGTTTGCATGTTCTCCCCGTGCTTGGTGGGTTTCCTCCGGGTACTCCGGTTTCCTCCCACAGTCCAAAGATATGCAGATTAGGCTAATTGGCGTTCCCAAATTGCCCGTAGTGTGTGAGTGTGTATGTGTGTGTGCTCTGCGATGGATTGGCACGCTGTCCAGGGTGTACCCCGCCTAGTGCCCGAAGTCTCCTGGGATAGGCTCCAGGTCCCCCGCGACCCTAAATACAGGATTAAGCAGTATAGAAGATGAATGAATGACTATATATATATAAATCTATCTACATTTGCACGAATTTGGAATTTTCGTATCTCAATTATTTTTGTACAAATAATACGGTTTGTGTGCATGTGCATGTCACTTAAACAATTAAGTACTGACCATTTTGCATCTAAGTTGATTCTACGTAAAAATAATTTTTTTTTCTCTAGTATCAATTACTCACCTTAAATGGTACAATCAACAAATTCATGTCTACAGTCTACATTATTCTTCAAAACCAGTCAATGGTTTTTATTATCCTGTTTTTATTCAGTTCATCAAAATACTTAGCCGCTTTCATCTCTGAAGCAACGCGTCGCAGACCAGATGCATGTGAGTCACCACTGCATACAAACATGGAGAATGAGAACTACAGTTCCCAAATGAGATCAGCAGTGCTCTACAGTAATAACACACACACACACACACACACACACACACACACACCAGTGGGCAATTCCACATGCAGTATAAATAGAACTCCAAAAGAAAAAAAAAAAGCATGAATATGCGCCCTTATGATTTATCCAGATGTTCATTAAGCCTCTTCTTGTCTTTGACCTGTGATCGTAATGTCCAATCACTCCCTCGTCTAGTTTAAGTTGTTTGCTAATCACTTGTGACACCAATATTGATTTACCCGTGATTGTTCTGTCCGTTGCGAAAGTATCAATTAAACATCTTTTATTTACACGTGACAGACGGCACTGATGACATCACGTCTAAAAAGCGGTCTACAGTCCTTCTGTGCTCAGGTGCGATTGGCTTCTGGTGCTGATTCGTTCCGTGCCCGAGTATAAGTGTGCTGTTCTTACTGATCAATATTAACCAGACTTTGAGGTCAAGTGGAGTCAATGATCTCGGGGCCCTAATGTAAAAACGCCCTAAGAATACTCGTGCGCTATCCAAAAGATAAATAAAAATCAACTCAAGTAAACAGAAGAAAGGTCCTATTTTGTTTTTTTTCTGTAAATTGTTCCATGTTCAACCTTTCAGCTAGGCAGAGAGAGAGAGCGAGAGAGTCTTTTATCGAAGAGCATACCCTAAAAGATACGAGTACTACCTCCTAATGACTGCTTTTATTTCCGAGACCGTGTTTAGGCCTAAAGAGAAACAAGCAAAAGAAGTACAGCGCCTCATTTCCAGAGAGTGATGTTTTAAATCAGGTTTATGTTCCCTCACTTTGTTCCCCGACACTTATGAAAAAAAAAAAGAAAAGTGCAATGCTTCATGAAAGCAGAAGCGAGCCAGCACAGTGTGTCCTCTAACCGGAGGGAAGGGAAAAAGCGGCGAGCAGAAAGTGTCGGGATTGCGTTTTAATTAGATTCGGCATTACGCTAGCGGTCCGGGAAAAGTGTAGCTCGCACTCATTAGGTGCTAATGAGTTGTCTATTAATGAAAACGGAAAACATTTATTGTGCGACGCTGCGGGTTTTCGTCTGGATTAATTATTACCGCTAATGCGCCAGAATGGAAAGGGAATGGAAGGTAGCGTCAGCGTTAGCGCGGAGTGAAATCACCAGGCAACAGTTGTCAAGAGTGAGAAGATACGCGGAGAGGAAATCGCACAATCATTGCACTCATGTGGGCCATGTGGAGAGGGGGAGAAAAAAAAAAACACACACCACGCATACTAATGTGTTCACGCTAATACACACATGTTCTAAAGTACACAAAGTTGATAATTGGCGTGTGTAAGTAAGGCTACTGAACGGTAATTAAAAAAACAACTCATGTCGCAACTAAAACTACTTTTTACATCTTATCTGCCTTTAGACGAGGGCCGTTCGTGTCCAACTGGGACTTTTGAGTGTTATGTGAGATTAAAAACTCCCGTTATTTTGCTGTTTAATCACCTGCTATAATCGTAATAACTGCCCTGTGCTTCACTAGTGCTTGAAAGTTTTCTCAGTAAGTTCACCTCTAAAACGCTGGCCTCCCAGGAACTCCTTTTTCTTTGTCAATAACTTTTACACCTTGATTCGCCAAACATGTCATCGCAAACCCCATATGATTCTGTAACTAAAAGCCTTTTAATTACCGTTATTTGCACTTTAAGAAAGGCGGCGCGGTGGTGTAGTGGTTAGCACTGTCGCCTTGCACCTCCAGGGTCTGGGTTCGATTCCTGTCTCTGTTTGCATGTTCTCCCTGTGCTTGGTGGGTTTCCTCCGGGTACTCCGGTTTCCTCCCACAGTCCAAAGATATGCAGGTTAGGCTAATTGGCGTTCCTAAATTGCCCGTAGTGTGTGATTGGGTGCGTGAGTGTGTGTATGTGTGTGTGCCCTGCGATGGATTGGCACCCTGTCCAGGGTGTACCCCGCCTGGTGCCCAAAGACTCCTGGGATAGGCTCCAGGTCCCCCGCGACCCTGAACACAGGATTAAGCGGTATAGAAAATGAATGAATGAATGAATGTACTTTAAGAAATGAGCTTGAAATTAAAAGAAAAAGAAAAAACCTCGTCATATATGATATTATCTGAATCATTCATCTTGTTAATTGTTCATAATTTGCATTCATCTAATACCAATTGATATCTGTCTACTCAGAAGAGGCTAAAGAGGCTATCCCGCTGTGCTTGTTAGCCCCCATACTCCCCCGCCCGCCTTTTTTCCCCTCGAGTGATTATGCTAAGCTAGGCTACACAACATAAAAGCAGAATCCAACATTACACATGGTAGTCAAGACAAATAAACAGCAAATTACCTACCAGGGGCGTAATGGGTTCTACCTGGAACCTTCTGTAATAAAATAAGAGGGGAAGAGGGAGCGCACAGGACCATGGAGGCACATCGGAAGCGTGTTACGCGGCCCTAATGCGCTCGCTACATCATCATTTCTTCGAACATTTTCTTTCCATCCCACACATGTGACCTTCCACAACATCCAATTTCCACCCGGCGTCCTCATCAGCATTAATGAAACCTTTCCCCTCATCTCATCCGTTCTCTTCATCCCTCGCTTTCCTCCTCCACTCATGCGTATGGTGAGTGTTTGTGTGTGACCTTTACAGAGCCGAGGAAGGCCTTTTCCAAATACGCACGCAGCTCTGAGACTTAATAACCACAGAATGTGTGTGGCAAATGCGCGTGTGTGTGTGTGTGTGTGTGTTCAGAGAAAACCAAATGCAGGGTGTTTTTATTTCATCGGTTAGAAAAGACTAACACATCGATGTACACTGGCGAGTGACGAAGTGATGGGGCGCATGCTAGCAATGGCTCAGCAGTTTTAAAATGCTAACTCTGCTAGTTGTATAATATCTCGCTTACTGGTGAGCAGATGATGGGTGTAGGTGCTGAGGACCATGGTCCGTCCGAGACATAAGAGAATGATGTGGGGAACAAAAAGGAGATGTGTGAAATGTAAGAAGAACATGTAGAAAACAAGTCTCAGCACTGTTACTTGACACGGTAACAGTGCACGGTGGCTTAGTGGTAAGACCTGTTGCCTTGCATCTCTACGGTCCGGGTTCAATTCCCGCCCCGGGGTCTGTGTACATGGAGCTTGCATGTTCTCACAGTCCAAAGACATGCAGATTAGGCTAACTGGCAAAGTGCCTGTGGTTAGTGTCTCAATATCAATGAGTGTGTGAATGAGGGACTGGAGGTCCATTGTTGTGATGCATCTATCATGTGGTAGTGGTATGACCTGGGGTCAGAGGTGGGTAGCGTAGGCAAAAAATTTACTCAAGTAAGAGTAGCTATAATTCAAAATAATATTACTCAAGTAGAAGTACAGTAAAACGTAGTCATCAAAAATATGATATATGTGTGTGTCAACATATTTCCTCAGGTTCGAAGTCGAGTTTTTATATGCTGAAGTGTTTATATGCTGAAGTGTGTGTCTGTTTTGGCAGATAGAGAAGACACCGTAGTATGAAGCTGTTCTTTTGCAAGCGAAACATGCTTCATATATGATGCCTAGGAGGCAATTCCCGCTATCCCGCCAGTTTACATGCGGTCATGTGACATGTGGGTATTGTTACTGCATCTGATTGGTGAAACAGTCATGCAGTAGATCTGCCGGCTGCATGTGTAGAATAAATGGTTTGAAAAGTAACGAGTCGAGTGTAGCCGAATGTAGCGGAGTAAGAGTAGCGTTTCTTCTTCACAGAACGACTCAAGTAAAAATAAAAAGTATGGTGCAGTAAAACTACTTATAGAAGTACATTTAGAAGTACAAGTTACCGGAGTAAATGTAACTCGTTACTACCCACCTCTGCTTCAGTTACTCAAAATGTTATGTGGCAATAAAACGAAGCCAGCTGACGACCTGAATGTACTGAATCACCAGGTTATCACATCTATCGAGTTTTTTCTTCCCTGATGGCACGGCCGTATTCCAGGGCTCCAGGAGAGTGTGTAATAGCGGTTCTCGGAGCACGAGGCATCATTTTAACGTATCATCATCAAAGCTAAAGGCGTTTTTTTTTTCTTCCCGATTTTCTCCCTAATTTAGTCGTGGCCAATTCCTCCCCGTCACTAGGGGGCTCCCACATTAAGGCTACTACTACCATTCAGCCGGGAGGGCCGAAGACTATCACGTGTTTCCTTCGAACCACGTGACAGCTGCCGACCACATCTTTTCGAACTGCTTGCTCACGCACCGTTAGTGGCGGAGTAACACACTTGGAGGAAAGCGCTATCCGCTCCTTCCGCATGCGCGAGCTCACAGACGCCCCTGATTGGCTGTAGAGCCGTGATTAATGTGGGAGCACAAAGTACCTCTAATGCATCCCCCCTGAGAGAGCTCGGCCAATCAGCTCTCCGGCTGTGAGAAAAGCTAAAGGCAGTTATTGAAATCTTGGAGTGTGCAACTTTTTTTTTTTTTTTTTTGGATGTGAGGTTTGGCTATTTGTAAGCATCAGCATTTTGATGCCAGAGAGAAACACACTTGACTCTGAAGCCTCCTTAAAATGGCTACTAGCACCTAGCTGTTGGTTCGTCACACCACGGAAACTGTTGACACAAAACTAATAAACACAAAATATTATTTAACACTACTGTATAGTCCTTACTACATGAGGTTAACCCTGAGCTCAGACTAATCTTGATCTTGATCTTTTTTCAACCAGTAAACCAATAGCCAAAGCAGAGTACAAGAGCCCAATAATTAATAATGTATAACATTCATTCATTCATTGATTTTCTATACCGCTTAATCCTGTGTTCAGGGTCGCGGGGGACCTGGAGCCTATCCCAGGAGACTTCGGGCACTAGGCGGGGTACACCCTGGACAGGGTGCCAATCCATCGCAGGGCACACACACACATACACACTCACACACCCAATCACATACTACGGGCAATTTAGGAACGCCAATTAGCCTAACCTGCATATCTTTGGACTGTGGGAGGAAACCGGAGTACCCGGAGGAAACCCACCAAGCACGGGGAGAACATGCAAACTCCATGCACACAGAGACGGGAATCGAGCCTGGCCGGGGAATCGAACCCAGACCCTGGAGGTGCAAGGCGACAGTGCTAACCACTACACCACCGCGCCGCCCAATGTATAACATAGTATAACAAAATGCTAGTTTGGAACTGGAAAGAAAATCACACAGCGATACTTCACAAAGAGGTCACATGATGGACAGCTCTTGCGTTTATTTTCGTTTCGATCCTGGGATCATGTGCGCCTCGGTAGGTGAAAGATGGTGTTTAAACCTTGTCTCTTTCAAGTGATGTACTTTAGTCTGAGCAGGTCAGACTTTCTAAGATTCTTGTGATTTACAGTAGATTTAAAGGTCCCATATGTTACTCATTCTTTTTTAAGCTACCAAAAGCCTCAAAGCTCGTTCAAACTGTGTGTTAATGCTCCAGCCGAATTACCCCTCAGGTCATTTTTTTTCTTTTTCTTGTACCTCAAAGCTACAGTACTTCTGAGGCATGCCCTTCTTATATGAGGTCACATTGGGGAGGGATCTAATTGACTTGTTTAAACACTGGCCAATACAAAAAAATGGAAGTACTGTATAGGCTAAAAGTAGAAAAAAAAATTTTCCCCCTTTTTTTGTTCGTACAGAGACACACATTGGAGACGAATCTAAACACCTCAACATGGCACATAACACAATAGTAGAATTAACACAAGAGTACCACAGATACTGACGGCCATGCAAAGTAATGATACAATATTACATTTAGGCATTTGGCAGATGCTCTTATCCAGAGCGACTTACATTCTAATCTCATTACACATCTGAGCAGTTGAGGGTTAAGGGCCTTGCTCAAGGGCCCAACAGTGGCAACTTGGTGGTTGTGGGGTTTGAACCTGGGATCTTCCGAACCGTAGTCCAATGCCTTAACCACTGAGCTACACCTGGCCCTGAAAAACCAGGTCAGGATTTTTTTTTTTTCTTCTCTTCTTCTTCTGCTTTTGTGCTGCTTTTGTGAGTGGTTATGTCAAACATATCCGAGCTGATGCTCAAAAAAAAAAGGCAACCTTCCGAATCCAGCAGCTCCTACTGTAAATTGGTCATAGTACAGGGTTGTCACGGTGACCCACAGCAGCTCAGGAGGACTTTTTTTTTCTTCTTATACTTAATGATGCCTTATTCCTTTTTTTTTTTTTTAACAAAATACCAGTAAAAGTCCAGTTTCTTTAACAGGAAGAAAGCTAGAGAGGGCGAGAGAGAAGGAAAGACGAAGGGAGTAAATGGAAGCACAAGTTCTTAAAAGCATCTTAGTTCGATCCAGAGCCTTCCTCTTAAATAAAGACAAAGTGGAACCGGAGATAAGGCAGGATTCATTCATCTTGTTCAAACCTCTCAGCTCGGTGTCCTTTTCTCCTCTCTCTCTCTCTCTGTTCGTCATTCACTCTTTCCTTCCCCTTCCTCTGAGCTGTCCTTCTCTTTGTTTTCACTCTTTTGTTCGCCCAGCTTAGACACTCTCAGAGTTTTAACAGACCTTTGCTTCCTTTACAGAATTATGACCATAGTCTCTGTTATTCTTTGTCTTTCAATATATTATGCGCGCCGAGCTTTTTAACACCATTGCTACAATTAAAATGTACTGTACTATTGAACCTTTTTTGGATTTGTCAGTCTTTAAGGAATTGTTAGGATAGAAATCAGTTGGAGTCCTATAAGATCATGATGATGATGATGATGATGATGATGATGGTGATGCTGATCTAGACATGCAGCGTATAATAACATAATGTTAAACTGGTGGTCATGTTACTCGGAGCTCCAGGGAATAAAAGCGAAAGAAGAACCCTGAGCAGATTTACGGAGCGTGGTGTGCGCTATCGAAGGCGGCTTCATGAAGCAAAAAGCCAAGCTTTAATATAGATGTACGTAGTAGCAGAAGAGGGTGGATAGAGTGAATATATGAAAAGAAAAACAGGAATTTGGGGTCAATTTTGCTCCTAATAATAATAATTCAATAAATAAGTAAATGAATTAAAAAACAAAAACCTCAGACAGACTTCGGAGGGAACGAAGCAGGCAGAGGGACAAGGGTTTGGATCTCCTTGTGCTGGACTGATTAATTCCAGCAACATCTGGATCCATCATCACAGTGCAGAGTGTGTGTGTGTGTGTGTGTGTGTGTCTGAGAGAGAGAGAGAAAAACTAAATGTTCCTACAATAATAGAAAAACATGGCATATTTGATATAGAAAAAGGAGGCTGGCGTTTGAAGTTTGACCTAAATCACTCCACATCTAGTCGATCATCAGAAGAGACGTCTTTCCTAATGTAACTAATGAGTCATCAAACAAACTGTATTTGCTCTCTTGATTTTTGTAATAATGCTCATACTTGTTCTAGTGGTAAGACTAAAACATGCCATCCATGTCAGATTATGCATTACAATAACAATCGATCCTCCAACCGTAGAAAATGACATCTTCACCTAATTCCATCATCATCATCATCATCATCATCATTCTAACTGCATCATCCATCCTGGTCGAGGATTGTGCAGAAACCTAAACAATCCGTCGGTATAACAGTATCAGGATTACACCTCGAGGAAAGTTTTATTCTTTATAAGGCAAAGAATAAAGACGTTTGAGATAGATGCGAAAAACTTATTCGCTATTTTCTGTCCCGTCACCTTTCTGACCTGAGGTGAACGAGACGCCCTCTTTGCGTTCAACAAATCACTCTTTATTTAGTGCTTTTATACAGTAAGGTTTCCTAATATTGTTGTGAATCTTGTTATATGTCCATAGAACATCCCCGTCATTGTGCTTCCTCATTCCTTACAGTACAGTATATACCTTAAATACCTCCTATAGAGTATTTATGAATATGAATATTTATGGGCGGCACGGTGGTGTAGTGGTTAGCACTGTCGCCTTGCACCTCCAGGGTCTGGGTTCGATTCCCCGGCCAGGCTCGATTCCGGTCTCTGTGTGCATGGAGTTTGCATGTTCTCCCTGTGCTTGGTGGGTTTCCTCCGGGTACTCCGGTTTCCTCCCACAGTCCAAAGATATGCAGGTTAGGCTAATTTTAAACTTCATTTCGTATTAAACTTCATTTTAAAATTCATCGTATCGCTGCAGATGCCGTACCTATAGCTGTCCTCTGACTTACAAATTGATTTTTTTTATAAAGAACGATGTCATTACCAGTAGCGTTATTTCTCAGATGGACGATCGATTTTGCTTTAATCGGATTGAAATCGTTCAGTTGTTACAGTAAGATGTGTGTTTACATGCGCAAAGTATTTAATTAGAATATAACTTTTTTTTTTTTGCCATGTGCAAAGTGGTTGTGAAGTGTTTAATCTGCTACACGTATGAGAGAAGAAAAATGTTTTTCTCAAAATTTGAGGCTTCCTACAGTATGATTTCTGATAAATCCAGGACTTGTCTGTTTTTAACAATGAAGAATATGATAAAGAAAAGGAATAAAAAAAAAAGATGAGAAAGAAGGAGGAAAAATATTTAAAGAATGTTTTTAAGAGTCAGAAGAGACAAGAAAACATCTGAACTGGAACAGACGGAGAGAACTTGTAAATACAAAAAAGAAAAAAAAACATGAAAGAAGATGGTGAAGAAAGTAAAACTGGGGAGGAGGAGGAGAAGAAGAAGAGGAATTTAGAGGGTAAAAATAGGACAAAATAAGAAAAACACATAGGAATTTAAAAGAAAAGAGACAGACAACTAAGAAAACAGATGAGAGAAGACTTTTTAGAAAGTACGAAATTGAAGAAAAGAAGGAAATTAGGAAGGAGATGAAGGAGGAAAATAAGAGGTTGGTGAAAAAGAGGAGATCAAGTGGAAAGAGGAGGAAGTGTAAAAGAAAAAAAAAACAGGAAGGGAGGAAGATTTGTGGGGGAAAAGGTGAAGGAGAGTTGAAAAAGAAAGAATTAAACAAAAAAGAGGCCAAAGAGAGACAAAAAATATAGAATACAAAAAAAAACAAAAACAAAGGAAGAAAAAGAAGAGGCTTCTTTTATTAGGTTAGGCTTTCTGTGTTTTCTGTGTACAGGAATTCGGTCTCAGATATGATTGGTTAGACGCTTTACTACATGAGAAATGTGAGCCAATCAGAACTCCTTCTTCAGCCAGAGCTCCAGTGGATGAAGGGTGACATCACCTGCCACAAAATGTGCACAGAAAGAGTTCACATGCCTAATAATTACCTACTGAACAGATTTACACACACACACACACACACACACACACACACACTACAATTGAGCTGCAAATCAGATAAGCCTGTTCTCATTAAGGTGTTGACATTATAATTGGCCAATTATTCCAATTAACAGTGGAATATTAGGATCCATGTAAAGGCAACACATGTGTACGTTGGGTCTATTGAACTGTACCATAAATTTTATATACAGTATACTGTAGGTTAAAATCATTAAAATCATCGTTATTCGAATTTCAGACACTTCTATACACTTTGTATAAGTTAAATAATTATTACTCCAGATATATTGTGCTGAAAACTTGCTATCACATACAGTACACTGTGTGTGTGTGTAGTGTGACGGTGGCAGTGTTGGTGTGTGACGCAGCGTGTGCTGATGAGCTTTAGTGTTTATGAGGCGCGACACAGCTGTCGATAATCTGGTGTTGTTTTACATGTTACTAATCCCAGAATACAGATGAGTCCATTACAGTCCAGAGCATGAACACAACACATTTAAAGTAATGGGCTTCTGTTTCATCACACTAACCTCAAACGAAATTGAATGCTGACACACACACACACACACACACCTAAAGCCTGATTATGAAACAGACGAGCGAGGCTTTTAAGCAAATGGTGGCCGTGTTTGATTACTGAAATAGCGCAGTTGAAAGTAAATGCAATCATCAGCAAGGCCATTAAAACCTTGTCATTAAAGGGATTAGAGCCAAACCAATTAGACACTCCGGGATCGCTACCGGCAACCAGGAGGCTAATATAAAAAATGCCTGAGAGAATGTATGAGGTAAGCAGAATGAGAGAGAGAGAGAGAGAGAGAGAGAGAGGAGGTTTGGTTAAAATGTACCCATTTATGCGTTTCATACAGACATGAGCCAAAGGAAGCAAATTGGCCATGATCTCTGATTTGGAGGGAGGAGTCTACTCTCTCTTCTCTATCAATCATGGAAACGCCGGCCAATCATATGCTTCCGTGAGCTCATGTATATGGAAGAAAGCAGATAGTGCTTTTCTCAGAGTGTGTTACGATGCCCTGTGACACATCATGAGCAGCGACTTAGATACGATACACTTGAACGGCTTTACGTGTCTCAGTGGAAGTCCACATTAACCTTCACCCGACTCGTCTAGTAGCACTTTTACTGGCTGGCTGGTCGGTGAGCAAAATGTGGAGAAAGAAAATGTTGAAAACACTAAAATGGAGAAAGAAAAGCATGAAAAAAGACAAAGAAGATGTGGCTCTAGAGACTGAAGAACAAGAGAGAAGAAGATTCAGAAGACAGTAAGAGAAAAGAGTAAGGATATAAGGAGAATATGATAAAGACAATAGATTAATATAAAAAGGAAAAAAGAAGTTGAAAAAGGATTTTTAAGAGGCTGACGAGACGAGATGAAATCTAAAGGGGGCATAGAAGTATAGAGACAAAAAAAAAGTGAAACAGGATAGTGAAGAAAAAAACGAGAAGGAGGTGAAGAAGAAGAAGAATGTAGAAATGTAAAATGTACTGTAGGAATGTAGCAGAGGAGAAAAGTAGAAAAGTACAGTAAGTAGGAATATGAAAGAAAGGGGGAAAATGAGAAGAAAGAAAAATGAGAAATATTAGACAAGAATAACAAAAAAAAGAAATAAAAACTGAAGAAAAGAAGGTGATGGTTGAGGAGAAAAAAAATAATGGTCAGTGAAAAAGAGGAGATCAAAGGGAAAAAGAAAAAGATGCAGAGTAGAATAAAAAAAGCTCACACAGATGACAAAAAGAAAGAAAGAAAGAAAGAAAGAAATACACAATAAATCAAATTTAGAATGGGGACAAAAAGTGAAATACAGAAAGAAGAACTTGTGTAAACAATAGGTACTGTTAAAGAGAGACAAAAAGCTAAGAAGAAGAAAAAGTAGAAGATACTGTAGGAAGAGACATAAACAAGATGAATCTTGAAAATTTGATGTGAGGACAAAAAGTAAAACAGATAAATAAGAACTTGATTTAAAAAAGTTAAAAAAAAAAAGAAAGAAAGAAAAAACAGGGTATATAAAAACAAAAAAGAAGAAGAAAAAAAGAAAATGGTGGGAGAGAAGAGAAGAAGAAGAGAGAATAAGAGGCCAAAAAGAAGGTCATGAAAAGGAAGAATGAAAAATAATTTAAAGTCAATTAAATAAAAGTCAAAACAGAATGGAGAAAATGATAAACAATGACAAACTATAAATAATTTAGTGAAAACAATGCAGAAATGTGGCAGAGGGAAAGAACAAGAAAAGGGGAAAAATGAAGGAGAAGAGACAAGGGTGCGTAGAGACCAAAATAGTATAGAGTGAAGAGGATGTTAAATGGATGTTAAATGGAAAAAAAGATGTAGGAAAGAGATGCACGGGAGAAAAAAGACAGAAACGACTAAAACAAAGTGTCCAGTGTTTCCGAAACCCCAAATTTTTTAAAGCTGACTAGTGTGTGTGTGTGTGTTCTGAGTATGTCTTGAGGGTGTAAATAAGGCCTCGATTTAGGTCTTCTAACAAGAGAGAGAGAGAGACAGAGAGAGAGAAGAAAAATGTCTCCAAAGAAAACGACATTCCTTCCATTCCTGAGGAAAAGGACGGATATTTGGATTTCCAAGAATAAACACAAGCTGGATCCTTTCTCTTCTTCAATACAGATTTTAAACAAATGCTGGAAACTCTGGTCTTCCATCTTTCCCTTTGTCGTTCTTTATCAATTCATCACATGTAGAGATGTACAAAGGAAGGATTCAGTTGGACACACAGTATAAACACATGACACACTTCTCTGCTCTTAGATACTGTTATATTAAACTTCCAGCCTCAGTATGACTGCAATTCCTGCTGTCTGTTATCACCCAGATGAGGATGGGTTTCCAGGTGAGTCTGTCTCCTCTCAAGATTTCTTCCTATTGCCATCTCAGGGAGTTTTTCCTCGCCACCGTCGACCTCGGCTCAGTCATCAGGTATTATCTAATCATTTCGATTCATACACACCTTTCACATTTCATACAAATTTCCATAATTTTCTTTTGATTGTGTAAAGCTGCTTTGTGACAATGACAATTGTTAAAAGCGCTGTACAAATAAAATTTAATTGCTCTGATGTTTGCCATTCTTCAATTTATCTATTTTTAGATTTAAATTGCTCATGTCTATTAAAAAATAGTAGAAGATTTCTATTCAGTATGCATCCAGTCACACTGTGTGGAGCTAGCAAACATGCTAAGTAGTAGTTTGGTTTTTACTCATTTGAGCTGTAACTCTACTAAAACATTACGATCTCAAGAACAGCCCAAGGTGTCTATTTTTGAACAGCATTAACACTAATATTGGTTTTCTTAAAAACAACTAAACATTTGAGAACTCGATTAGCAATGGCTAAGTGTCGTTTAAATAAAGCAACAGCTGTTTATGAAATGTGAAACCACAACCATATCAGGTCCTATCAGTTTACATCGAATTAGCCATGTCGCTAGTTAGCTAAGATAAAATAACTAACTACCAGCTAGTCAGTTAAGATAATAAACCCCTAGATATGATTTTCTATCAAATATCCTGTCAGATTAGCTCATGTTAGCCATCTCGCTAGTATCAGTTAAGATAACGAAGACATAGATTTTATTTTCTATTAAATATCCTGTCAGATTAGCTCATGTTAGCCATCTCACTAGTATCAGTTAAGATAGTAAACACTTAACTTTTTCATTAAATATCCTGTCAGATTAGCTCATGTTAGCCTTTATATTTACCACAATTTTAATCAATCTTAAAAGAATCTTTAATCTTTAAATCTTAAAAAAAAAAAAAAAAAAAGGACTATTATTTTAATCACTGAAGCTTAATGACATGAACTCATGAGCATGACTTTCTTGGGGATGTTGTCATTAAAGTATGGTATTAAGATAAGACAAGAAATTACACAGCTAGCTCATTAGCATTACAATAAAACATATGAAAAAGCTAGATATTTATATATCTAACTTGCTAGTTACTATAACTTTAATAATTCTGAGCTAGCATAACAGTAAATGGCTAGACATTTTACTCTCTTTCATGCAGACAGATTAGCTTTGATTAGCCAGATAGCATAAATATAACTAATTATGAGCTTTCAAAAGAAAGAACAAAAAAAAGGCTAAAATATCCAGCTACCTAGCATTATAGGTAAGAAAAAGAAAATCAGAAATCCTGTCAGATTGACATGTTTAAGGTAGCTAGCATACTTTGTCAAGAAATATTCATTCATAGAGACATTTCATTCATCATTCATTCATTCAACTCATTATTATCTAGATACTTTTTTCACACATACACACATATATTGATTTCTTTCATTTTTGTGAAGCTGCTTTGAGACAATGACCATTGTTAAAAGCGCTATATAAATAAAATTTAATTGAATTGAAATTGAACATAACTTATAAAATATTAGATTATCTCAAATTAGTAATTGAAACACACATTATTTCCATCTGTAAAAACTTGAACAATGAACAAATTATATATATATATATAAAAAACAAATGATTAAGTTAGAAGAAGCTAGACAGCTAGCTGTAAAGGTTCTGAATGCTCATGTTTAGCATTATTATTGAAAATCACACAGAGAAGGCTAGAGAATGAATATTTTAGACCTCGTACTTTTCTTTGTCTCGTTGCCACAGGAGTCACTTTAATCCAGCGGCATACGATGCTCTTAATCCCGCACAAGCTCATCGAGCTCACTCTAGCGGCAAATTGAACAACACGGCAAGGGCTAATATACCTACATCATCTCCATTCCTCATTCTCATTCTCTCTTTCTCTTCACACTGAATACATGATGAGAGGCATCATCCAGAGCTGGACGTTTCCTCTCCTCTCCACTTAGCGTCTGATTAAAATTTCTCCTTACTGTCCCAAAATACTCATTAGTTCGACCAGAGCCGCGGCTGTGTGAGCCGGAATAAATTACAGCAATTTGCGTATACTCAGAAAGGAGACGGGCTTCCCTCAAAGATCCTGACTCTGCTGGCGCTGCCGAGATGTACACATTGGGAAATAACATCAAATAGGCGTCTCCATGGTTATCGAGCACACGAAACAAAGCTAAGTAAGAGTCATGTGCCATGTTGCTTCTCGTGCAAAATGGGCTTGAGACCAAACATTTTATTTATGTCTTATCCCTAATGCATTTAATCAGGCATGACACATTTCATATCCAAATTGAGACTTTAATCTAGCACTGGAGGTATAAGCAGCAGTGGACAAATCAGTAACTGGCCACAATCAACTGCTATTGACTTTTAATTATAATTTTTTTTGTAATAATGAAAAAAAATAATAATGATGCTAACATGACTAAAATATTGTTTTATATGGGAGGCAATGAATGACCATTACAACTCATAGCCAAAATGTTAGCCAAAAGCTTGTTACCATTTAATCAGGTGCACAAACGTGTTACATCACAATTTCCCTGTTGTTAATATAGTCACCAGCCATCCACGTAATAGAAGGAGGGAAAAAAAATAGCTACACATTTGCTCCTTTCCCAGTTTCTATCCATTATTAGCTCACTCTTCCCTATCACCCATCAACTACAAACAAGGAAGGAATAGGCTACAGTGTGCTTCCTGGACAGAAGAAAGTACTATCTGCCCTCTTTTGCATACATGGGCAACCACAACATGTTTTCCAGCACCGTAAATCCCTTGCAGTAGCACCTCTGCCCAATACACCAACAACTCACCTACAGTAACCTGCAATTTCAAACCTTTATTTATTGGGTTTCCTGGTAATTAAACCATGGGGTTATCATGGCATTTGTGGCTTTATTATGGTCGAGCCCAGCAACAACACTTCACCTACAGGAGATTTTCCATCAACACTTGGGAATGAATCAGATATCTGAGGGGGGAAAGGTTCAGATCGATGTGTGTGTATATATATGCCTATGTCTCCATTTGTCGTTATAATGTGATCTAGCACCTGGCTAACACCTCAGCCGCTGGAGATTTCCCATCAACACCTGGGAAGGAATCAATGTTTCCGAGTCGACACTTTTAGATCGATGGGCCAGCATCGAAATAGGTGACAATAGAGAAATAAAACCACGGCTACAATGTTGTCACCTCAGCCTTGGGGTGAGATATGCAGTTTCCCAGTGAGCGACATAAACGACAACTTTTCAGACTGGACCAACTTTGTGTTTTCTGTCATGCTAGAGCTGAAGGGTACTGAAAGTCAGGGCAAAGGGGGAAAAAAAACGAGCAAAAAGAGAAAATGGCCAGCCTATAGTTTGGTGTGTGTGCGAAAGGAATTGAACTTTAGTCACAAGGTATCCGACTGAATGTGGCTTTTGTGGAAGACCTGCTAGCGAGAAAGAATTCAAAACCGATTCACCAACTCAAGGTCTGGCCTCGCATCCAAGTTCATAGGTATGTAATGGCAATAACGATTAAGTGCAGCTTTTCATCTGCGATATCCGTACATATATTACTCAGACCATATTTTTGGCCTTGATAGAAAGCTTACACTGGCAGTGCTTATAGAATTCAGTCATTTAGACTGCAAATCATTTATCTGTTTATTTATTATTTTTTTCAACAAAAATATTTCTTTCTTTTTCTTTTCAAGAGGAATTGCATTTAACAGCTGTGAAAAGCATGAGTCAGTAAGATATCTAGAGATGTTTGTGTCCGACATCATCCATCCATTGTCTATACCTCTTCTCCTGTTGAGTCTGTCCAGGGTACCTCAGGGCACAAGGTAGTCACACAGTGTACGTGGAGGAAACCCACAACATGCAAACTCTACATACAGTACACACAGACTGGAGGCGAGATTTGAGCCACCAACCCTGGAGGTGCGAGCTAATCACTAAGCCTTACATTTCCATTGTTCTGTTTCATCATTTTAGCTAAATGCCCTTGGGATCCCCCATCCAACGAACAGCCATAGAATCTGCAACATGGCAGAAGGGGAGAATGTACTATACATTGCCCAAGATGCAGATTGTAAAAATATCCACCTCTTTCTACTGGATAGAAATATCACTGGGTGGAAAAAAGTTGTATTAATAACAGGTATTTTGTACTTTGAATATGAACACACATGATATTTATAGATCTTTAAAAAAAATGCTAATTTAGCATTGTGCCTCAATGGTTAGTGTTGCCCCTTCTCAGCTTCAGGGTCCCCAGTTTTGAACCAGAGCTCAGTTTACTATCTGAGTTTCAGGGGTTCTTCCTGTGGGATTTCCTCCAGGTTCTCTAGTTTTACTTAAGGGCCCAACAGTAGCAAATTAGTGGCGGTATGGTTTGAACCCGAGGCCTTCCAATCGATAGTCTATTGCCTTAACCACTGAGCCGCCCCTGTCCCATGCACACATTTACAATTAAAGCCAATTTAGAACAGTCAGTTGAAACCAGAGGAACCAGAGGAATGGCGATTCTGGTTGGAACAAAACCGACTGTTCCTCTTAATTTCCTTTAAAACGGTAAATACTATCATAACAGCGCTGCACAGTCAATTTAAACCGTGTGATCAATACACACGATGTAAAAAAATAAGGTAAGGAGGTTTTAAAAAGCTGGATTGCTGCACAGTAATAATTAATATCCATCAGACGCTTTGGCCACTGATGGGATCTGACTTAATGCTCTCCCTTGCTTTTTCCTCTCCTGAGGTCCCCAATGCCTTTGTGCAGACTTTGACCCACTTTGGCTGCAGGTCTTTAGTTGTGTGTGTGTGTGTCTGCAGGGAATTGGGTTCAGTCAGGACTGGCTCTATTGATGGAGGATCCCCGAGCTATAATTTTACTTACTCTCCAACCATCAGCTGCCCCCCCCCCCCCCGCCAATCCCCTCCCACCAATCCCCCCGTCACATACAGAGGAGACAATACGTCTCGCCTAAACCTTTGGCATGTACAGTAATACCACGAAGGCCTCAAGCACTAGCACTAAAAATAAACACAGAGGGAATAGACATTAATTTTAAAAAAGTTTAATAGCCCCAGAAATCTACATTCAACCAGACGGCAATCTTAAAAATTTCTCCTCCGAATATTACACCTCAAATAAGCAGCTCGAAATATTTCCCATGCGACCCACAGACTAATATTCAGAAAGTAATTTTGATAACCTGATGGTGAAGTTCTGACTCTGACAGCTAACCAAGATATACGCGTGAATGACAGACGGTGGGTCGAACCTTGCATTAAAAAGAAATAAATGTAGAATGTTTTTGATAAGATGAACACATACTGTAATTACACACCCTTACTGAAACCCCATCATTTACAGTAGAGACGGGGGAAAATATACAGTAGGTTTAGTGAGGTACAGTATCACGATTCTTTTGTGTTGCGATTCATGTATCACAACTCTGACTTCAAAATTGCTTATTTTGTTATTTAGATTTGTTTATTTAGTTCACATATATATATGTTTACATTTGAACCGGCAAAATGTTGCCATTCCTCTATAATCCTACAGGTGTTGCTCTAAACTATTTACACGTGTGTAGTAGGAGTGAATTAACTGTCATGGCTAACCCATTGGGTCCAGGGGTAGCTCAGTGGTTAAGGCATTGGACTACGGTTCGGAAGTACCGTTCTGGCTTTTCTGTGCTTTGGATCCCACAGGCATAGATAAGCTCGTGATCCTGTCACTAGTTTACTAATATATACAGTAATTGGTAATGTGTCAGTGGTACTGTGTTAATGTTATGGCTGATAGGTGTATATAACTCCTGCACTAGGATTGTTTTAGTTTTAAGTTGCTAAAGTGACATGAAAGCCTTTCCAAATGTAAACTCGTCCAGGTCCATTTGGGTTTGTTTCTATAGAAGATGTTTAGAGATATTTACATTATTTGTATAGTTCTCTACCTCCATACAGTATACAGTGTCAGTGTATTTACAGAACTACAACTATTGGTCTTATTAACCAAATCTGCATGTGTTTTGGACTTTTGAACCGGAGGAAATCCACCAAGCACATGGAGAACATGCAAACTCCTTACACAAAGAGGTGGGAATCGAACCTGAGTGTGCCGTCGGGTGAAGTTGTATTATTTAAAGATGTACAGTATACTGTCCAGTATGTTTAATAGTGACTGGAGAAGCATTTCCATACTCCTACAATGTGATAAGAGCTCACAGGATTGAGACTAAATGCTGTGTGTCCAGAAGAAAACCACTTATTAGTGAGAATGATCAGAAAAAGTGAAACATCTGAACCCGGAGCGTGTCATGATACAGCAATGTTCAAAATTCCTTCAACTGGAATAATATAAATAATCTGATCCGCACTACTGTCAGAGGCGCTATTCTAGAGAATTAATCAACACCCTGTTTAGTTTTCTAGCAAGTAAGCTAGCAAGAGATAAACGAATGTAGTGTGTTGGTGTGTGTGTGTGTGTGTGTGTGTGGCATAGTTAATAACTTAAATATAATTATAGAGTAAAATAATTGACCTAGCATTAGCTAGATGGCTATAGACATTGATGGTTTGATAGAAAGCTCAGCAGTTGCTGGTTATTGTGAGTGCAATGCTTCTGAAAGACTAGCATAATTCTAGTTTTTTTTTTTTTTTTTGTAATTTAAAGCAACAATCTTTCGTGTTTGTTTTGAGCTTGCATGCCCGCGGTATTCTCAATAATTTTTTTTTTTTTTTAAGAAACAATTAATGAGTATCATGAGACCTGTTTTAGACAACTAGCACAACTTTACTAACACGGCATGTTACTGTAGCTTTCAGCTTAAAATAAAAAGCGGACTTTAAAGATTTTTATCCTCCCTCGGGCTCAAGTGTACTAACTAAAGTTTACACCCAATAATTGCAAAAATAAGTAAAAAAAAAAAAAAAGTAAGAAGTCTGTTTTTTTTTTTTTTGTTGCATTGATTTCTTCCTCTTATTGCTGACATTAATTGTGTCCCAGAGTTGAGCGTATTGTTTTTTTTTTTTTAACTCGGGAGCATTTTCCAGAGAGGGCCATTAACCTCGGCTTTGAAATATCAAGCAAATTAGCGTCGGCTCAGGACAAAAGCAAGCGCACCCGGCCTTTGTGTCACACTCGTCTTCCTTATCATTAGCCTTTAGCAAGGAAGCACAGCAATTATTTGACATCAGAGGGCCAGAGAGCTGTTCGGCTAAACAACGGCGGACTCATTACGGCACTTTTTCTTTCAAAATAATTAGACAACGAGGGGCGAATTTGCTACTGGACGGCAGAGCGGTGCAGACAGAATGACTAAACACACAAAAATGGGTTTCCAGGCTTGACCTCAGCTCGAGTCGTTCAATCCGGTGTGAGGATTTCAGTGTCTTTGATCAGATATTTTCCATTTTTTCTTTTGCATCTTGTTATCTTTCCCAATTAAAATGGTAGTCGAGCCAATCGACATGTGACTGTTGACTATTTGACCATCGTATTGATCTTGTTTTCACTCTCTAATTTGTCATCTCGAAGCCCCGCCCCTTCCCATCATATAATCTTATAATAATATAATCCCATTTTTTTTTAAATTTCTCCACAAACAAAATAAACATCAATTCTCTTTTTTCCTTTAAAAAAAATGTCCTTCAATGTGCTTGAACACATTTAAAATTTCGTTAAAATTTCCTTGCCTGTATCATTGTAGACGAAAAAAAAAAGGGGGGGGGGGTGTCCTGAATTGACTTCAGAGCACCATTTTTTTTGGAAGTTCCATTCCCTGCGTTCTGATTGGTTAGAAAAAATGCACTTTTAACAAAGGGATTTCGGGAGCGGTGGGGCAAATCATTTGCATCTAAAGCTACAGACAGTAGTGATGGGACGTTTGAATCATTTTAGTGACTCGGTTCTTTGAATCTCATTCATCAAAATGAACAAATATTTTTTGAGTTATTTAGTTCATTTCGTTCTTTTGATCAGAAATAAAATAATATGTTACATTTTCAATAAACAGACCCCCAATACGTATGCATAAACAAATTTTGTCTATAATTCCAGTAATGAAAAATTTACAATGCTGCTAAGAACATATTATAATGAACAGAATGAGTAGCTCACCTCTTATATCTTCCAGTCTGAGTAGAAGAGTCATTGAGAAAGAATCGCCCAATTCTGTTTCCTGTACATAACCTACGGAGGTGTTGCTATGATTTGCACATGCGCACCCAGTAGAAAATGAACGAATCACTCTCCGAGACGACTCGTTTTTCTGAGTCATGTTAAAGATTCGTACAAAAAGAATGAATCATTCATGAACGACCCGTCACTAACAGACAGTGAAACAGGGTGTTTGAAATAAGAACTAAAAAAGAAGATGTTTTTCAACTGGAACATTAACATACACATTTTGAGGACCTTGAAGAGTTAGGTTAATGTGTTGAGGAGCCTAATATGGTACTTTTAATTTAAAATAGATTAAACGTAGCTAATGTTAGATCAGTTCAATTTATTAAAATTTTATGTTTAATATAATTCATTTATTCAAACTAAATTAATAATTTTTATTACATAAAATTTAAATATTTTCAGCCACGAGTCTTAAAAAAAATTGCTACACTTATTAAGTATCAAATCGAACATTTAACAAATAATTTAAACTTTAATCCTTATTTGATCAAACACACTGTTTTTTTCTTTTTCTTTGCTCTGTTCCACTGCTCAGCATAGATGTGTTTAAACAGTTTAAACAATGAAAAAGCCATCCATCTGGAAATGTTTAATGTTTTCTAGAAGGGATATTTAAACCATGATTTATAAAATGACGGTAATTAAAGTGTGCTTTTAAAGTCTACTTATGGTTTTTGTTAAATGCATCTTTAGTTCTCAAAGACACAAAGAGCAAAGCATAAGAATAATTTCAGCCTGTGTAGAAACAATTAAAATGAGTCAGTATTTTAATTAAAAAATGTTTTCCGGAGAAAGGAGTGAAATTTCCTGCGAAAAGCGAAAAATAAAAACGAGCCAAATGAAAGATGTGTACTTATAAAACTGTTTAAATTAGGAAATGGATTCTTACAATCTCGGCATAGGCATATGTACTGTATGCACATTAAGTTTATGCATTGTGTTTTTTCCCCCATTATATACAGTACACTACCAGTCAAAAGTTTACTTTCTGAAAAAACCCTTCCCCATGGTCGTTCCTGATTATTATTTCTTTCTACACAGAAGACGTTCATCCAAAACACACAATAATCTCCTTTGAACAGTTGATATTGAGATGTTTATCTGCTGCTTCTGCTCTGTAAAGCTTCATAACGGCTCTAATCTGAGGTGCTGGTTGTTAATTGGTGATTTCTGAGGCTGGTGACTCTAAATGAACTTATCCTCTGCAGCAGAGGTAGTTTTGGTCTTGCTTTCCTGGGAAGGTCTTCATGAGAGACAGTTTCATCATCATGGAGCTTGATGGGTTTTACAAACACACTCGACACAATACTGTTCCTGCAAGAACTATTCTGGAACAGCTGACCTTGTGTCCAAACTTTTGACATCAGGCAACGAAAACAACTAAGGATATTTGAAATGACTGGATTTGGGTTAAGAACCTAAATGACCAGGTTATTCACATCTATGGAGTGTTTCTTCCTTTCTAACCCAGGTGTATTCCATACTGCCTGTACAGCCAGTGTGTGTGTGTGTGTGTGTGTTATACATCATCCACCTAGTACAGTATGGTGTCATTATCTGAACGGGTCTCCCCTGCCATCAACAACTTCACCAATCATTATCAACCATATCATCAACACAAACACACCACTTGTTTCAAAATGATAGGTTTAGCTGTCAGATTATAAAAAAAAAATAAAAAATCTTTGTCCACTCTTTTTTCACTCTAAAGCAGAACGCCTTGGAAAAACTGTTTAAATTTGTGTTTATTGTTAGAAATTGCTCGGCCTTTAATGTTACACTAAGATCAATGGTTAAGATGTCAATGACATCATCTCAGCTAATCATACCACTAGACACAAAAGCAGAGAAGCTAGCAAAACTTGTTATTAGTAATATTTTAAGTATTTGTTTAAAAACATTTTTGATGGTGGAGTTAAAAAGGTTGTGATTTAGGGGCGAGTCGCTATCCTGAAGAGCCGCACTGTATCTTCTTTTATAGTTAATTGTTAACTAATTTCTAATAATGTAAAAGATATGAATAATAACGCAATGAACAAAATGCAAGCAGGGAATTTAATCAACACCGAGTCAGATTCAGAACCAGCTCCACTGAGGATGGTAAGATGTACGTGTAATTCAAGCATCATGAGGGTTTGATAACGTTTGTATTTTTCCAAATGAGAGCATTTTGAGTAATTGGATCACAGGCACCGAGACTGGCAGAATAATTTATGTGGGGGGAAAAAATGGCATGGAGCCACAGAGATGCCATACGAGTTCTGATCCGGTAAAAAGAGATGAAGGTTCAGTCTCTGATCAAATCACGGTCTGAACCAAACCATCTTACAGATAAAGGAAAACCAACATGGAAGACAGAGAGCACTGGTGATGGAAAACTGTGAGGTTAGTGAGGGAATGTAAGATGATTTATGAGGTTGGACTTCAGAAATACTTCAGAAATGTTTTTTGGAGAAAACCTCAGGATTATTCAGCTATACTTTTTTCATATGAGGAAAGATTCTCTGGTTTAAAAAAAAAAAAACATTGCAGTGTGAAAGCAAGCAAAATAAGTAGGATTAATACAATACAGTAAAATCGTATTAAATACAGTGTGTATATATATATGGCGGCGCGGTGCTGTAGTGGTTAGCACTGTCGCCTTGCACCTCCAGGGTCTGGGTTCGATTCCCCGGCCAGGCTCGATTCCCGTCTCTGTGTGCATGGAGTTTGCATGTTCTCCCCGTGCTTGGTGGGTTTCCTCCGGGTACTCCGGTTTCCTCCCACAGTCCACAGACATGTAGGTTAGGTTAATTCACGTTCCCAAATTGCCTATAGTGTGTGAATGGGTGTGTGAGTGTACTCCGCCGTTGCCGGTTCCCAAGTGCTGGATGAGAAAGGAGAAGGGTTGGGTTTAGGGCTAGCAACCCGCCCCGTAAAAATCAACTGCTACAGAAACAACAAGAAAAAACACTTGTTGCCCTATATATACATATATATATATATATATGTGTGTGTGTGTGTGCACGCAGGACTCTTATCACGACTCCCAGATTACTGACAGTGACTAAGAAGATGTATCTGGCATTTTGCTGTCACTTCAAAGTGTGTGTGTGTGTGTGTGTGTGTGCTAAAGCCATGACTCATAAACAGATCTCAGGCTTCGTGGGTGTTAGCATCAAGGCTACGGTCCACCATCCAGGCACAATCGCTCGCTACTGCACATCCTTTGATCCCAGCATGTTCTGAGGTGTGTGTGTGTGAGAGAGAGAGAGAGAGAGAGAGACTGTGAGATTTCATGGGATTAGTGGAAGCCTCTGTGTGAGTGGGATAAGTGAGTGTAGAACACACTACCTGACCGAGCGTACGCTCATGCTTATGAAACATAAACAGCCACGCCCACTACCACACCCAGTGCTCGTATCGCACAAGGCGGAGTTATGAAACTATGTATAAAGCTGCCTGCAAATAAACACCGGTGCTTGCTTGGAAATATCACTTAAGCTGAATGATCAGTTCATCGAAAGGTCTTACATCTGAACCTTCCGCTGAGTTCGTATGTCATTTACAAGCTGGCTATCTGACTGACTCGCCGCTCTTCACTATCTCTATCTGTAGCTTGTCCTTTTTTTTTTTTTTTTGACAAATTGACAGATTTGATTGGTTGATTAATTCTACTAAAAGTAATGTATATGTGAAATAGTCAGAGAAAATTCAATTTCATTTTGTCCAAAGTTATGTATAAATTATTTGTATTAGAGCATTAAGTTTGATATTTAACCTTAATATGGTTGCGTTCACGTTACCAACCTGTTGTTAGTCTTTTAGCTGCAAGGAGTCGCCACAGCGGACCATCAAGTCTACACATACAAGCTTGGCACAGGTTTTTACTCTGAATGCCCTTCCTGACACAACCCTCCCATTTTCTCCGGGCTTGGAACCGGCACTGCATCCACTGGCTGGGAATCGAACCCAGGTCTTCCTCATGGCAGGCGAAACACATTACCAGCCTGATGTCAATCAAAATGTTCTTTCCCTAATGCAGTGGTTCTCAAACTTTTTCTGTCATTCCCCACTTAAGGGGGTGAGCGAATTTTCAAGCCCCACTTGTCAACAAAATAATAACGAAATCGGCCAAGTTTACTGTTTATTGAAATATCAATTTCTAAACCAATACGATCAAACAACAAGAAGTTAAAAACAGATAAAATACACGTGCAATTGTTATAAAAGACTTACGTTGTCACTTATCTTTGCATAATTGACCCCATGTTTATTAGCTGCTCAGCAATCGTTTGTAGTTTTTTTGCACTGGTCAATTCTGTATGCAACTTTGAATGAAGCCATTTGTGCTTTGCTGTCCACTGATTCAGATGTTACCATGCGATTATCACAATATAGCAATTTTCATTCATTCATCTTCTATACCGCTTAATCCTGTGTTCAGGGTCGCGGGGGACCTGGAGCCTATCCCAGGAGACTTCGGGCACTAGGCGGAGTACATCCTGGACAGGGGGCCAATCCATCGCAGGGCACACACACATACACTCACACTACGGGCAATTTAGGAACGCCAATTAGCCTAACCTGCATATCTTTGGACTGTGGGAGGAAACCCACCAAGTACGGGGAGAACATGCAAACTCCATGCACACAGAGACGGGAATCGAGCCTGGCCGGGGAATCGAACCCAGACCCTGGAGGTGCAAGGCGACAGTGCTAACCACTACACCACCGCGCCGCCCCCAATATAGCAATTTGTATCTGAAAATGCATAAATAAAAATTCAAACACAAAGAAACTGTTTTACATAATTTTATGAAAAATTTTAATGTAATTTTATTGAAACTGTGAATTGCTGAGGTTTGCCGCATTTTTTTTTACTTTGGCCATATTCGTTTGGATGTTTGGATTTCAGATGATAGAAAAGGTTTGACGTGTTTCCACCACTTGTTAAAACAGTGCACTTGCGTACCTTCCAAATCACGTTCGTCTCA
The DNA here is from genome assembly GCA_030522415.1 of Channallabes apus. Classification (NCBI taxonomy): domain Eukaryota; kingdom Metazoa; phylum Chordata; class Actinopteri; order Siluriformes; family Clariidae; genus Channallabes; species Channallabes apus. Next base: position 3,726,352 of record CM060117.1, on the reverse strand, counting down.
TTCGTATCACTTTTCTTATACCCAATTCCACACCACTCGTTGTTGGTTTCGTCACATGTAAGCAAACTCACTGCTGCTGCAGCGTCTTCTTCCATTGTCGAAGTGTATGTGAAGCCAAACACCCAAGCGTGGACGAAACCGCGGCACCCGATTGAACCAAATATCTGCGCAAATACAGCGCAGTGATGATCTGGTTTATTTGCGCAGCCCGGTGGATCGCGCAGCGCTGCTCGAATCACAAACCTGCGCGACTCACTGTGTTTTTATTTAAAAACAATTCATTTAAAATGTCAGGACTGTTTAATATTGTTTCCGCCTTGCCACGCCTGGTTTGTACTGTACATGCGCATCCCAGCGGGGTAAAATGTATTTTGAAGGTCGGCGCGGTTTATTTCTGTCAGAGTCGCGCAGGGCTGCCCAGTGGCTCGCGCAGGTTTGTGATTTGAGCAGCGCTGCTCAAGTTTGTCCGACGTTAAACCGTTATTGTTCCACTGTGGTTCCACTTTTTCTCCCGGCCCACAACTGATGTTATTTTAAATTTACTTGTATTAATGATCCATTTATTTGTGTGTGATTGTTTAGTTTTGAGCGTACGCTCTTCATTATCAATAAAGAAAAGCATGAATTAGAATAGGTACTTTCCTGTTTTTCCTCCCGTTCATTGCGCCCCACCTGTCATGTCTGTATTCCCCACTAGTGGGGCGCGCCCCACAGTTTGAGAACCACTGCCCTAATGTGACACAGATCTGAATTTTTTAGGGAACACATAAATCTGATGTTTTTCGATCACATCTGAGTCACTTTCATATCTGGTCCTCGATACACAATCATGTTACTTGAATGAGAATGGGATACAAATTGAAATACATGTGACTTTTGGCCTTTGAGCATGTGGAGAAGAACTCGCTGATGTCATCAGTCAGCACCGACATGGACGTCATAGCAGCGCTAGCAACAGCAGATAAAACAGCTAAACCTAGGCGTCTAACTTTTTTTCTTTTTTCAGGACAAACTGATTGTTGCTAAAATCACATCCACTGTTTTAAGTGTCAAGTATGATGTGTTTTAACTCAGATCAAAGATGTATTGATGTGTGCGTGTGTGTTAGAGTCTGCATTTGAATCATGACGACACAAATCCTATCTGCCCTTGAACAAAGCGGATTGTAACGTGAATGTAGCCTAAACTATTCAGAGTAGGAAAGGTACTATAAATAAAATAATAATAATAATAATAATAATAAAAAGATCCTGGGTTCCTACTTTTTTTTCCCTTTACTAGAAAGTGTAACAGGTATAAGAAGAAAAAAACCTGTGTGAGTGTTATTATTATTATTATTATTATTTACAGTATTTAACATGGTGGACCTTAGTGTGATAAATGTGTTGCTCTATGCAACGTGTCCAATAAATCAGCTCCAAATCATGAATCATGCAAACGTATTGCGACAAATTTGTAGTTTTGCTGTTTGTTTTCCAGGAAAATGTCATTCCGGGTTATTTATGTATTTATGTTTAATAAAAAGGCAAGCGAGCCGTGGACTGGATCACTCTCATTAAATCATACTCGTGTATCTTCCATGCTAATAAAGAAGGATTTCCACTCTTATTTATCATCAGCAGTATTACTGGAAATACACGCTTTCCATTCGGACACAAGGCGTGGACTATTTTTATTCATTCATATAGAACCCCCCCCCCCCCTTTTTTTTTTTTTATATTATGAGAAACACTCTTATTATGCTAGATACGTTTAAAACTGCTAAATATGTAAAACACAAACACACACACATGCACAGACACACAGGGCCTGAACAGACGTGCAGTTCCTCTCAGGAGTCAGGAGAAGTTCACCTTCAGCACCTGCTATGCAAATAACAAAAGGGTTTTACACACACACTATACAATATATAAGAAAAACAACACTCAGGGTTTGCTGTTATATAGAAAATGTAGTAATTGTGAAAGAGTCAAGACTGTTTTCCCCCCGAATCCTCCAAATCCCTGAATCACACACAGCGCTACAATGCTGCAGGCTGGATTTATTTTATTCTTCTTCTTCTTCGTCTTTTTTTTTTTTCTTTTTTTTTGACCGGGTTTTTCAGGGATTGCAGGTTTTGCATTCGTTGTACGAATTTTATCAATGTTCTGCATTCCTGATGCGTAAGCCAGAGGATTTTTCCAAACCAAATAGTACATGCGTGGTCTATTATGCAATTATACATGAGCTGCAATTATGATCAAAGGCTAGAGAATGTGATGTAACAACTGTACTGTAAATACATCTCACATAACAACGGTTACTGGTTTACAGTAATGTGCGTGTTAGAATACAATAGCAGTTCTATTTCTCTTGTAACTTACACAGCGACTTGTACCACGGAGGCTCTGTGTAATATTAAAAACAAACGACTATTATAGCGGTTTAACGGGAAAAAAAAATCCGGTATTGTATAAAAACCTCAATGACTCCACTCTTTTCTTCACACCAAATAAAATGAAATGCTGTAGATTAAATAAGAGAAGCAATGTTTTACTGCGAAAGTGTGTAAAGAATTTAAGAATTAGTTGTTTATGTAACAGCCTCAGCAGCGACCTCATTTCCCCTCTCGTCTGTTCCAACCACTCAGCATTCAGCATCAGCGGTATAACTGATCATCTGTACATCATCTGCACCTGTTTCTCATTGGTTCATGCCTTATGAGATGTGAGATGCTTTATTACTGTATGTTTTGAATGATGCTTACTGTAGGTCACAGTGTGGCTCAACAAACAAACACATTCCTCTGAACCCCTTTGATGAGCTACAGGGACTGGACTGAAAAACGAGAGACAAGAGCGTATTTCACGAAGCCTGGAGAATGATTCGTCAAGACTACATTAAAAATACAAGAAAGTCTGGCTTTTTGGAAGGAAAATATAAAGAAATGAGTGGAGCTCAACAGTTGTGCACAGTATTGTGTATATATAATTTGTAAAGTTTTCTTTACTTGTCTGTGTGAAACATAACAGCAAAAAGCCCCCTACGATGTTACTTAGGGCACTTTCGCATTTTCCTGAATACGGTCCTGAACTACTGCGATCTCGAGATTGTAGAAAATCAAAAAGCCTTCACCAAGAAGTTTGTCAGAGTTTAGTATAGTGCCTGGGGGAACCAAAATAAAGTTTCAACCATGCTTGAAATTTTAACTACGTAGTCTGAGAGTAAAAAAATCAGATGAAATAAAATAAAATCTAACAGCAGTTCATAAGTTATTCGAATGATTCGTATTAATTCAATTCAATTCAATTTTATTTATATAGCGCTTTTAACAATGGTCATTGTCTCAAAGCAGCTTCACAAAAATTAAAGAAATTTAACAAAAAAATAAATAAAATAAAATAAATAAATAAATAAATAAATAAATAATAATAATAATAATAAAAAATTATAAAATAAAAAAAATAAAAAATAAATAATAATAATAAAAATAATAATTATAGAAAAGAAAATAATTGGAAGTGTGGATGTGTGAGAAAAATGTGCAGATAATAATAATGAGACGAATGAATGAAATTTCTCTGATGAGCAAGTATTAGTTTATGGATTTGTAACAGTTTCTGGATGGTTCGTAGACTCCGCCGGTGGTTCATATTTCTGTAAAATAGATCTTAAAGTAAAAAAATTATGTCGAATGACTTGTTTGGAGCAGATCTGCTAAAATGGCGAATTCTGACCCTGCACACTTAACCGTTATTACAGATTTATGCAGCCGGTTCTTATCTCCTGTAGTCACGGGTATCTGTAACATGGCGGTCCAGGCCGCTGTTAGCAGGTGAGAAATCAGAGCAGGTCTCGAGAAGTCTTCACAGTTCATAGCACACAGTTGTGAGATGCAGTAACAATTGGTAGAGGTGCATCAAGGCAGCTTTTGACAGTTGTATGACTTTGATACGTTGGTAGATGGTTGAAAAGCCCAATTAACTGCTTTCTAACATCCCTTCGGTCTGTTTTCAAAAACAACATGGTTTGACATACTGAACACACATTTCTAAGAAATCGTTTTTATTTTTTTTAGCTTTTTTAAATTAATTATTTCCAGCAATTTGAGATAAGCGCAGATTAGATAAATGAGCTTAGATTGAGGTTTTCTGCTAGAGTGCATCAGGATGCATTTGTTACACACACCTGGCAACCCTGCTTAAAAACGTCAGCATCCTGCGTGTTACACGGCTAAGTACGTTCTTCTTGCGCGGTTTCGTGCTTTTAAATTACTAAGCACTCCCACCATGAGCGTGATTCAGCTTTTTGTTAACGATTCGCAGCGGGCGAGTGTGTATATGTATGCGGAAAACGTGCGTGTCTTTCTTAGCAAACTCCATTCTAACGCCAAGCATTTGTCTCAGGCGAATGGCTTCCACATTAAAAGCTCATTAAACGTTGAAACAATCATAAACCTTCCAAAGCGATTGTCATGAAAAAATGAAAAGTTCTCCTCTGCGAGACAAAAACCTCAACGATGAGAGAATAAACTTTTTCCCCCACCGTTTGTGTAATATAACGCCATATTCCAAAAGGCAATCTTTCGCTATTCCATTTCATTTTCCATTAAAAGTGACATTTCATCTGGACGAGACCCTCTGGGGAAAACTCGGCAGTTAATGTGACTCTGTGCGCGTGTGTGTGTGTGAGAGATTCCCTGCTGACTCTGATAAAAGAAAATACCATTATTTGCTGCCATCTGAGAAAACTCTGTGTAATTATGTTCGGTATTCCTGATTGCTATTCGTGTAATGTATAATTGCTAAAGTCATGTAATGTTTTGAAATGTTGTGCCTCGCAGCGATCCGACTGCAGCCACGAGTTCTTAACTCTTTCATGCTCCACTTACCCGAACACCACTCGAAACTATTTTTATCCATTTGGCCGATTGGTATTACTCTAATAAGACCTCGCGCATCCTTTATCTCCAGTCTTGAATAGTGGATCATGGATCATTGAACGGTAAGAAGCGGGACAGGTGCTTCAGTGGTTAGTGCTGTCGCCTCGCACCTCTAGTGTTGAAGGTTTGCGGAGATTGCGCGTTATCCTCTGCGTGGCGAGTTTCCTTCATGTACTCCAGTTTCCTCCCACAGTCTAAACACTTGCTGTGCAGCTTGATTGGCTTTTCCAAATTGGCAGAGTGTATGATTGTGTGGGTTAATTTGTGTATGTGCCCAGTGATGGGTTGGCACCCGATCCAGGGTGTACCCAATCTTGTGTCCTGAGTTCCCTGAGATAGGGACCACTTCAATGCAACCCTACACAGGATAAGTGGTGTAATATAACGGATGGATGGATGGATGGATGGACGGATGGATGGGTAAGTCACAAATTTCATACTACACCACTAAGATAAATCATTTAAATCGAAACTGGTTATCTGAAGCTGTTCTACTGGCATGAGTTGATTATAACCACACTGTATATAAGTGTGAACCGATGAATGTCTGTTGCAAGTAAATACGCCATCATTACCTTAGAAAAGAATGTATAAACCAAAATGTGTTGGCATTATTCTGACTAGTAGAAGTTTCCTTCTTTTCAGATTGGTGTAAACCCATCTTTACGTAAGCCTAGAAGTGACGATGGCAATGAAATGTCTGATTTAGGGCTCTCGAGTGGAACAACGGAAGCCCATTCCCCGTATCCACAGCGATTAGTACAATTCCTGAGATTCCTGAGATTCCGAATCATAGCCAGGAGTCTACAGAGTCTGGGCGGAAGATCGGCATCCCACATCAATCATGGTGGCACTAGCAAAGCCCAGGCGTCCTTGATGGACAGATAGTGCTTTATGTCAAGTGTGTACAGTAACACCGTCCACAATGTTATTTAAGCAGCGGTTCAAGAAGATGCAGTCAACTGGTGCTGACTTGTCTCAAAGGAAGCATGCGTTAGTCTTTTCTCTGGCTGGTTTGTACTGTAGTTGTCGCCTTGATGGGAGAGTGCCCTATGAGACAGAAGGGTAGGAACTTGTTAGGGTGGAAATCGGAAGAAAAAGGGTACCAGATTGTTGGTCAGTCTGAGAGTGAACAAATAGCTTGATGGATTCTTAAAATCCTCTCTTAGTGGAATTCGCGCTCATTGTAAAGGACCGAGTAAAGCATCAATGGAGCCATGACTTGGTTGACCTGGACCTTCTGAAAGATGTCTTCGTACTGTTTGAAGATTTCCTGAGAAGAAATCCCTTTAGAGATTCCAAATTATTTCAAGGGCATCAATATATTATCTATAACAGCTTGCTTATGATGACTGTAAACCCATGAGGAAGCCACTTCAAGGGTAAGTTGCTCTTGATAAGGGTGTTTCCCAGAAATAGCACCATAAACAGACAAATCTTATTCAACCGTCATGTATATAGTTATCAAACAGGTGGCATGGTTGGCCTTTCCGGGTTTGTGTGCATGGAGTTTGCATATCCTCCCTGTGTCTGGTGGGTTTCCACCAGGTACTCTGGTTTCCTCCAACAGTCTAATGCAGCCATGCAGAGTAGACTACAGTAACTGGCATTTCCAAGGTGCCCACAGTATGTGAGAGAGTGTGTGTTTGTGTTCCCTTTGATGGATTTGCACTTTGTCCAGGGCAATGTGCCCCAGGTCCCCTGCGATAGTCTCCTGACCTCCTGCGGCACTTTACAGGATAAGTGGTATAGAGAAAGAGTGAGTGAGTAGTTATTAAGCCTACTGCCATGGGGAAGTCATGAAAATGGGCTAAAACTTTTGACAGAGAACTGTTGTTTTATAACTGCTATAAATGTAACTGATAGCAGGAAGCTACATACTTTAGGGAAAAAAAAATCTACAACATTGACTATAATTGCAATCTGCTAATATATATGATGATCATTAAAAAAAAGTGCCATGGTGACGGGATGGAAGAGATCTAAAACACTTCAGGACATGCTGTTACGGGGAAATAATCAAGTCTGTGATGCTGACTGTAACTGCGATCTTAAGCGGACTGTGTTGTTACTTACTCAGCTCAGTGAATATTGGATTAACGTTTGATAAGTTTTGAAAAGAAACAGAATTTGACGGCATAGATGTGCAGGCTAAAAGCAGGACCAGTCCAGGTGGACCGAGTGTGTGTTTGTGTGTGTTTTCACTTCAGGCTGTGTTCTGAATTCTGTATCATGCCAGCGCAGACAGATACTTGATGAGCTGAGACATGACAGCAGAATAGAAGAGGATGAAAGCAGAAACAGATGAGGTGTGTGAGAAGTTTTCTTGTTTGCCCTGAGGAAACCGAGACCCCGTGGCACTGGTCTAAAGACGGCCGTGGTGGAGGTGGAGGTGGAGGTGTGTGTTGGAGGTGGATGAATAAAGAGAATGTAATGGGTCAGAGATGTTTAGGACGTAAATGTCTGGGTAAAAAAAAACAAACAAACAAGAAATAGACACATCCATTTTTAAAGCAAGAGACAGAGCGAGTGAGAGAGACAAGAGCCAGACACACAGGCCAGAAGTGATAAACGCAGTCGCCTGCCAACAAGTCGCAAAAACTAAACCTAGCACTGAGCTTTACGCAACACACACACACACACACACACACACACACACACACACACACACACAATGAAAGCCAAACGATGTAAAAGGATGTTGGCACAGGTGGGTTGTACACTGTGTGTCTTCAATTTAAACACAATACTGTGTATTACACATTAGCGTTCCTTAACCAGGCAGCGCTTTTAAAGATTTCACCATTAAACATCAACAAGTAATCGTTATTTAATAATGGAAATGATCACAAAGCAGCTTTACAGAAATCTAAACTTATGGGAAATTTAAATAAAATAAAAAAAGTTACATTTAATATAAAATTAAACACTATTAGGGCTGCAACTAACGATTATTTTGGCAATCAATTAGTTGGCCGATTAGTTTTTTTTTCCTGATTAATCGATTAATCGGATAAAAGCTAACCGATTTTTGATGTTTTGCTTAACTATATAAAACCGTAAATCAGGGTATTATTTATGTATAAAAGTAAACTTAAAAAAAATGCAATAGCCACATAGAGTTTAATGATCTTTAATTTTGACATTTAAACCTTATTTTATGTAAATCAACATTTTTGTTTTTAACAATAATTACAGATGGCAAGTTGACAGTGTATATATATATATATATATATATATATATATATATAGTTTAAAAAATACACATTCAGTTGTTAACAATGACCTCAATTTTAAATTCTCTTAAATTAATTCAATTCAATTCAATTCAATTCAATTTTATTTATATAGCGCTTTTAACAATGGTCATTGTCTCAAAGCAGCTTCACAAAAATGAAAGAAATTTAACAAAAAATAAATAAATGAATAAATAAAAAAAAAATATATATATATATATATATATATATTAATTCAACTTAATAAGAAGAATAATAGACTTCTAGATTATTATGATATTATTTTTAATTGAAGTGTCTCTTGCTACATCCTTTTCACGGTTTATACATTATTCCTCTCGTGTATTTTATCCTTTTTTTTTTTTTCTCAATAAAAAGTAATAATAAAATAAATAAATATATAGACCATTTTGCTATAGTAGACATTCTCGTAATACGGCGATGTAGAGAGGGAAAACGAATTCATTATCGATAATTATCGATTTTATCGATTAGTTAGTTGTTGCAGCCCTAAACACTAACATCCACTACTAATCTCCAACATCCACATCCACAACACCAGTAATAAACCCTTCGACGGTCAAACACAGCAATACCAGTCACCACTGAACACCAACATTCACCGACAAACCTCATGAAATATCAACATTTATCTACATACACACACCAAACATAACCATCAGATAACAATACACACCATCACGCAACATTAACAACAAACCATCACTCCATCAAACACTCTAATAAACACCAACACATGCCGACAAACACCAAGACATCATAGCACTGTAACAAACAGTAACACGCCAACAAAACAACCAAAATCTCCAAGTCACCCCAACAAACATCAAAACAATTGTCATCACACTCCGGCAAACACCAACACGCTCCAACAAAATTCACCAAACTGCAACAGCAGCACATGCCATCTATCTATCTATCTATCTATCTATCTATCTATCTATCTATCTATCTATCTATCTATCTATCTATCTATCAAATTCAAAATAATCTGTATAAATATATATAAACATTTAGACTCTTAAACACACACACACCTACACACACACACAAACCAGTGCAGTGCACCACCAGTGTTTAATAGGGAACATCGGGTCGGCGTGCTCTGCGTTTAAAATAGCAAAGAGATGAAATCCGTTTATCCCAAATTGGCATCATTATGATGCTTTTCACTAAACGAGCCGGAGCCATCAGGGACAACACAGAGATCGATAGAGGAAGCGTCCCAAATTAACCTCATCTGCACGCTGCTGAGCCTCTCGCTCGCTTTTCCCCTTTCCTCTAACCCTCAGTCTTTCTGTAAAACGCTGACACAGACAGGAACCCGGGCTGCTGTCTATCAATTACTGCATCTGCCTGTCAACTTACATCTGTCTGAGAGAGACAGACAGGGAGAGACTCGGAGAGAGCGGAAACAGAGGGAGAGAGACTGAAGCGGAGGAGAGAAGAGTTGAGGACATGCCTACGCAACAACTGGAGCTTGTTAGGGTTGATTTTGTGTAACTGTTATAGTGGTTTGAAATACAAATGTGTATACCGAGGTATGTTATGTGGCACAGTGAGGGTCACATCACATATCACACACACATACACACACACACACACACACACACACACACACACACACCTTGTGTACAATCCAAAAAAAACCTTAATCTCATAAATAAGTCCAAGGCCAAACAAAAAGGGAGATAAATATATGTAATATATGTAACAATAAATAAATAAATAAATAAATAAAAATTTAATAAAACAGGAACAGAAGAGGAAGAAGTTTGGACAGTGTACAAAACTGAACAAGTACATTTAAAATCACTCTCACACTGGGACAACCTTCATCTAGCTTTATATTAATAATAATAATAATAAGAAGAAGAAGAAGAGGAAGTAGTAAATAACCTGTTAACTAACTCTGTCAGAACAAACAATACCATACAACACACAACACACTTAACTGAATGGCAAAACAGTTCAACAAACACCAACAGACTCCAACAAACACCAGCAAACTCCAACAAACACTAAACCACTCCAACCGACATGACACATACTTCCACAAATACCAAAGCTTCTAACAGAAAACAACAAACACCAACACATGTCAAAAAACACCAACACATACAAACACCACCACATTCCAACAAACACCAACACACACTCCAACAAACACCAATGCATACAAACACCAACACAATCCAACAAACACCAACACATGTCAACAAACACCAACACATGTCAACAAACACCAACGCACTCCAACAAACACCAACACACGCTCCAACAAACACCAACACAATCCAACAAACACCAACACACTCCAACAAACACCAACACACGCTCCAACAAACACCAACACAATCCAACAAACACCAACACATGTCAACAAACACCAACGTACACTCCAATAAACACCAACATGTCAACAAACACCAACACATACAAACACCAACACAAACTCCCACAAACACCAACACAATCCAACAAACACCAACACATACAAACACCAACAGAATCCAATAAACACCAACACATACAAACACCAACACAATCCAACAACCACCAACACATGTCAACAAACACCAACGTACACTCCAATAAACACCAACACATACAAACACCAACACATGCTCCAACAAACACCAATGCATACAAACACCAACACAATCCAACAAACGCCAACACATGTCAACAAACACCAACGTACACTCCAATAAACACCAATGCATACAAACACCAACACACTCCAACAAACACCAACAACACAATCCAACAAACACCAACACATACAAACACCAACACAATCCAACAAACACCAACTCTAGGATATCTAGGATAATAATAATAATAATAAGAAGAAGAGAGAGGAATAAAAAGAAAAAATAAATAAATATGATGATATACAGTATGTACTACATTGTATGTAAAATATATAACATTTATATTATGCTTCATAATTATTTAAATACAAATAACTAAAATATTACATTATGCTATGAAGTACTTTGTTTTGTTGCCTTTTATTTTGCTGACAAAAAGCATCAAAGGCAGGAACTGAATTAGAACTAGGATTAGAATTTAGTTTTAAACTATTATTGCTTTTTGTGTTTAAATTCAACGCCCTCAAATGAAACTCGTTTGTCTTAACAGTTTCATTTTCCTGCTAGTTATTAAAAAGCCTTAAACTTGGGTCCACACAGTGTTTATATTCACCTGAGGTACTTTAAGAAACTCGGTCTAATCCTATAGTTGTGTAAAACTGATTAAAGCTCAGGCAGCTTTTTCAGATTTCAATTCCCGTCTGAAACACTCCTAGTCTTTTAATTAGTTGTAATTATTCCCGTGGTTGAGACGAGAAATGAAATGAAGATCCAGTGTGTTTGGTGATAAGCCAGCTTTAGCTAGTACGCACTGTTCAAGCTAACGTCCTCGCTTTAGTCTCACCGAGCGATCTTTAACTCTGATCAAGACTGCCATAAACTCTCAAACGGAACAGAAGCATGCAGGGGGTCAAAGGTCAATCTAAACAGCAGTGATAAAATTAACCAAGGTTGTTTGTGATATGTGGCATAACTTTTTTTTTTTTTTTTTTTTAGATCAGTCAACATTTATCTGTTATTTTATAAGCCTTATAAAAATCCATTTTCATAAAAATAAAAAGCTGTTAATGAGACAGAAGGAGGACGAGAGGAAGGGAAATATGCAAAGAGACAGTGAAGCGATTCCAGCTATTTCAGCGAGCACACACCAGCTCGCCTTTAAATGTCATCGTTCCCAAGTGATGAACGTCTCCACCTTCATTTGATTACATCTGATTCATCTCTCTCTCTCTTCCTCTCTCTCTCTTTCTCTCTTTCTCTCTCTCTCTCTCTCCTCCAAATGAATAAATAAAGCTGGCTCTTGAAGGTTAGCGCTCGGAAAAAGGACGCTCATATTAGGGACTTATTAGAGATATGAATGCAAGATGAAGAGCTCATATCGGATGATTAGTGAAGTGCAGAAGTGCGCTTCGGTTAGAACGAGTGCGAATTCAATTAATCCTGCTCTCCCCGATGAGCCTCTTTCGACTCCTGTGGGGAATTTACAGAGAAAACACAATTACTGATTATGCCTTACACCTTCGCCGAGTCACAGAGACTGTTCTGTAGACAGCATGTGTGTGTGTGTGTGTGTGTGTGTGTGTGTTGTTGTATTTGTTTCTTGGCATTCCGATGTAAAGTTAGATAAAATCCAGATGCACTCATTTTGTCTTCCATCATTCTCGACCAAAATTTACTGTAGATGTTTCTTAGTTGAAGTCAAACGTCTCAGAAAAGCAACTGATCAGGAGTTAATTAAAGAGAGTTAATCGTAGGAGGAACTAATAACAGTATCATTAAGGCAGTACCAGGGACTCCCTCATCGCCACTGTTGATTATTTTCCCATGACAGCACAACACTAAGTGTTTTATTCCGCACTTACAGCAGACTGTAGAAGACCTGCACAAACCCTCTGTGACATCACCTTCAGGTTTTCTGAAAAGCAATTTCGAAACTCAACTGTGGGAGCTCTGGTTGTCGCCATCTTGGAAAGCGCTGACTTCGCCTAAACCTTGGTTAATCCATCAATAGGCCAAAAAGGCACAGAACCAACCGGCTTTGTTTTTGGAACCTACCTACTTACCTGAGTTACAATAAACTTTACATAAATTTTTTTACATGAGACATTTTTAACATGGGGTTTTATTGGGATTGTCTTGTATTTAGATCCACCTCCTAGTGGTCATTTGCGGAACTGCATGTTTTGCCCCTTCCACCTTGGAGTCATTTTTCCAGAACCAGAGATTTCCTCTTAGGCCTTGTTCACACGGGCGTTAAATTTTTGGATGAACGAACGAGCTCTGAACGTCCTGTACGTTTATGTTGTGTTTTGTAGTGCCGCTCGATTGACTTCTACACTGGCGTTCGTTTGTCTCAGTCTAAAGCCAGCCTGCAGCCCAAATTGTAGTTTGTGTGTTTAACCTGTAGGGGGCAGTGTGTCGGGAACTGGATATGAAAGCCCTTGTCATTTAATTTGAGGTGCCTCCTTTTAATATGGACCATTTTGCTATATTAGACATTAATCTTCTCATTAAAAACTTCTCATAATATGATTACGTAGGGAGAGAAATATTGCCTCTGACATTTTATTTTGCTTTTTCCCCGCATTTCCCTCTGTATAGCATGTAGGATCATGGGATATATCCGGTCCTCCGAAGTGTAAAATGAACGCGGAGAAAACGGACTAAAAGCGTTTTCCTTGCGTTCGTTGGGATTTGAGCGGCGAGAAAAAAACTGCATGCAACGTTTTTTTTTTTTGACGCAGTATAAACGCGCAGCCGGACAAACGCACGTCACCAAAGCCCGCGTTAACTCTATCACTGACTCCTATGTGTAGAAAACCCTCGGCGCTTCATCCGCGCTCACCGGACACCACGAACGGCAGAAAAACGCTCGATTTTATCGCCCATGTGAACAAGGCCTTACACTTCTTGAAGAATGTATGTACAGTAGATGTTTTCTCGTTTTGAAGCTCTGCTGCATGTTTTTTGTATATATTGTAATACATTCTGAACTTTACAACAAAGCTGTTGATCATTTTGAGACGTGTACTGTATGCTGGTTGCTAAAAACTAAAAAGCCTAGCTATTTATTTCAGTGCACACTACATACTACCATTTTAAGGGCACAAATATCTTTTAAAATTGGAAATACTTTCTTTTTTTGGCAAATATTTGAGAATGGATGAAATTTAAAACAGTTATTAGTAATGCCTCCAGGCTTCTGGATCCAATGAATCTGGTCAGCTCTGAATATCTGCCTATTTATTTGGCTATTTAGTGATGCAGATTGTGTGTGTGTGTGTGTGTGTGTGTGTGTGTGTGTGTGTGGAGACAGATGGAACCTCACGTCAGCTCAGTGTGATGGTGGGACGGATGAAGACTTAACGCCAAATCCATCTCAATGAGGGAAACAATAGCGGCTCTGTGTGATAGATCTGATTTCTGGCTTTCTCTTGAACTCGCCCACACACACACACACACACACACACACACACACACATTAAATCCCATTTTTTACTAGCTGTTTGGACTTCCACTTTATTTCACACTCGTTTATCATAGCATATTTGCCGTGTATGGTAGTGCAGAGTCTACAACATTATACCAGGCTCAGGGTAAATCGTCATTTCTGATTGGCTGACAGGTCTGCATCCATCCCTAACGTGAAGTTAGAGAATAGGGTTGTTGGCTGAATAACATGAGAATTTTTTTTTATTATTATATAGCTTACGAGGGGTGTTCAAGTCAAACCAGGACTTGTGGTGGAATTCTTCATGAATGAAAGCATCTGAGCGATTAACATCACAAGCGATGAGACTCATTGAAACATTTGAATGGTGCAATGAATTGAATGGTATGTAATTTACAAGAACTTTTTTTTTTTTTTTGTTATTGCCCCATCCCCCCGTACAGTCCTGACCTCACTCCAATCCAATTCCACATGTTTGGAGTTCCTAGGAGGCCAGCGTTTCAGAGGTGAAGCGGCTAGTCCAATTCAATTCAATTCAATTCAATTTTATTTATATAGCGCTTTTAACAATGGTCATTGTCTCAAAGCAGCTTCACAAAAATTAAAGAAATTTAACCAAAAAAAATAAAAATAAAAAAAAATAATTATATATATATAGAATAATTATATATAAAATAATAAATAAATAAAATTATAATAGAAAATAAATAAATAAAAACAAATAATAATAATAATTATAGAAAAGAAAATCATGGCTTCAAAAAACTTTCTACCTTGAAGGTGTCCAAGCACTTGTGAAACACTGGAATAAATAAATGCATTAGTGTAACAGGGGATTATATAGAGAAATATGTTTGTTTATTATTATTATTATGCACTTTTAGAATTTTCAGAATTTGGTTTGACTTGGCCATCCATTGTAATATTATTTCTTAATGAATAATGAGCAGTTACATATTTAAAACCTTGGTTTTTAGATGTGATGGAAGCAAGATTTCTCTCTCTCTTTCTCAACTTCCTGTTAGTGACGATGAGGACCTCCAACTGGGAGCTTCTCTGTTTAGCACTCATTGAATTGACCAACACACAGTACAATGGGAACGTCCAAGGAGATCCGTCTAGATTTCAGAAAGTGGATGGTAGATTTATATAAGTCTCAAGATCAGCTCAAACAGTTGTACGTAACCACACGTTATTGGGAGGCAGAGCCACTTTGCCAAGGTCTGGAAGAAGATACAAACTGTCACCATCAGCTGAGCGGTCAGGAACATCCCAGAACCCACCAAGACACAGGAATGTCATGAACTGGAAGCTGCAGGAACAGCAGTGTCACTGTTTCCAGTCAAGTGAGTTCCATGGACATCACCATGGACTGAAAGGCTGCCCTCCAAAAAAGAATCCACACCTTCAGTTTAAAGTGGTAAAGGTGAGCCATTCGACCCCAAGAACACTGTGCAGTACCATGTGTTCAGCCTGGTGGTGGTGGCATCATGCTCTGGGGCTGTTTTGCTGCCAGCGGAAATGGTGCGTGGATGGAATAATGAAGAAGGAGAGATGGAGGATGGTCTCTTTTGGAATTCCTCAGCATAACCCTAAATCATCAGCAAGGCAGTTGAAACTAGGACATAACAGAGCAATAACCTCAAACACACATCAAAGGTGGCTGTGGAAGAGATAAAGCAGGCGAACGTTCAGCTTTTGAAGTCTACTGAAAATGTGAGTGATGTGATTAAAAGTCAGGTCTGCACCAGGAAACCAAGAAGCCTAATGTGTGTGCGCCATGAAAAGAGCTCAAATATCGAACCTGAATTACAGCAGATATGAACAAAAGCATTTGCTAAAAGTGAAGCTCACTAAGAGACATTCCACCAGATTTCAGGGTTTGTTGTAGGTATAAATTTGACCCTGTGTTCATTCCAGGAGATCCAGAAGAACGTTCTCTACAGTAAATTCTTGATGTATGTTGTACAAGAATTCAACATAACAATGCACTATGCTTTATACTAAGGGTCGAGTTACAGTAGAAGCGCATAATGAACTAATAGTAGTATCGAGCTGATTTGAGTTTGGACCAGAGATGTTTGTTACAGTAATTACGAGCTCGGATTGAGGCCAGTCTTCTTGCGTAATGTTGGCTCGAGTGACAGAGAATCGGCACAAACCCTGACAGTTTAATGTAACCACAATATGTCGTGCTGTTGGGCTGTAAAGACACTCAAAAACTGTAGAATGGCATTAAATATAAATCATCTGTTTTGGAGGCTGTTTTTTTTTTTTTTTTTTGTGCATTGATTTTTTGTTTGCTTTTATGGTACATCATATTGCAAGTGACAGCAAAGAAAAAAACAAAAAAAAAAAAAACGACTGCTTTCTGGCAACCCCGGAGGCATGAAGTGCGTGTGTGAAATTTTAAGAACGTAAATGCACTGGCCAGAAATTCAACCTAATTCCTCTGCGTAAATACTGACTTTATGTTTCGAACTTTAGTTTCCGACTCTGATAAAACTTTCATTAAGCTTTAGGATTTTACAAAATATAAGTTTTTGCTGGCGTTACAAGGACAAAAATCATCTTAAATATGAATGAGATGGATTGGGTGTGCCCGTGTGAGTGTGTGTTTGGCGGGAGGTTGTATTATACTTCTATACACACTGCGTCCCCTGCGTTCCTGATCCTTGGCCAGTTTATAGAAAAGCACACTGAAAGCACAAAGTGGTGCATTTCTTTTTTTGACACGTCTAACAATGACAACACAAAGCCAACCTCTGATAAACGCCGGGTGTACATGTGTGCGATTGCGTTCTCCACCCACACCGATGACATCTTCACTCGGCGAGTGTACGGATGTTTACGGACGTCGCCGCGAAACGGCAGCGTGTGTCGACAGCATCAGGCAGCGGGGTTACAGCAGCCATTGTGAAGATATGACATGTTTTCTTATCACCATGTCTAGCTTTTTCTCTCTCTCCCTTTCTCACTTTTTCCTTTTCCTGAAGCAGACACACACAAGATGAATCACATTGTCTTGTGCTGAAGTTGGACGTTTTGAAGTTTTCTGGTCATATGACAAGATGATGACTTGTGAAATTTTATGAAGACTTATGGCAGGTTTTAATATACATTGCCAAGATATAATCTGAGCACCTGACAATCGCCCTTGAGACATTTTATTAAGGAAGAAAGAAAAGACTCGGTTGTGCGGTTACAGGAAAATAATCAACAATATGAAACTGATGTGATGAATTTGAGTTACTGTTACTCAGAAACCTCAGCGTAATCCCATCCGTCACAATATATATAAATAAACTTTCCTACTGTATGTTGGAAAACATTAAGTACTAACACTGGAGACTCCTTCCAAAACATGATCATATCAATACTTACATGCAGCAGTTTATATGAATAAATTAATTAATGAATACATTTCTAGACAATCAGAATGCAGAATTGCAAGGCTATGCATTATAAAAGAAATACCTGGATGTCAAGAGAAAGAACTCATGACTGTTATTCGAATCGATTTAAACAGAGTAACGTGGTGGCTCAGTGGTAGGTGTTTCGCCTGCCATGCGGACGGCCCGGGTTCGATTCCAGCCAGTGCCCACACCCCAGCCGCTGGATACAGTGCCGGTCCCAAGCCCGGATAAAATGGGAGGGTTGCGTCAGGAAGGGCATCCGGCGTAAAACCTGTGCCAAGTTGTAGTGCGGACTGGATATTCCGCTGTGGCGACCCCTTGCCGGGAGCAGCCGAAAGACCAACAACAACAACAATGTGTAAAAAATTTATTTAAAAAACATAAAAAATCCCACCCTGCACACTAATCTACTAAATGGTATCCTCTAATAAATATTTAATCCACACCTGGATCCCACCCTCTAAAAAAAAATCCAACCCTGCACACTAAGGTATTTAATAGTATGCACTAATAGGTACTAAATCCAACTCTTTACACTACAGTATTAAAGAGTATGCACTAATAGATACTAAATCCAACCCTGCACACTAAACTACCAAATAGTACGCACTAATAGATACTAAATCCAACCCTGCACACTAAACTACCAAATAGTACGCATTAAAAGATAATAAATACAACCCTGCACACTAAACTACCAAATAGTACGCACTAATAGATACTAAATCCAACCCTGCACACTAAACTACCAAATAGTACGCACTAATAGATAATAAATACAACCCTGCACACTAAACTACCAAATAGTACGCACTAATAGATACTAAATCCAACCCTGCACACTAAACTACCAAATAGTATGCACTAATAGATACTAAATCCAACTCAGCACACTAAACTACCAAATAGTACGCACTAATAGATACTAAATCCAACTCAGCACACTAAACTACCAAATAGTACGCATTAATAGATAATAAATACAACCCTGCACACTAAACTACCAAATAGTACGCACTAATAGATACTAAATCCAACCCTGCACACTAAACTACCAAATAGTATGCACTAATAGATACTAAATCCAACCCTGCACACTAAACTACCAAATAGTACGCATTAAAAGATAATAAATACAACCCTGCACACTAAACTACCAAATAGTACGCACTAATAGATACTAAATCCAACCCTGCACACTAAACTACCAAATAGTACGCACTAATAGATAATAAATACAACCCTGCACACTAAACTACCAAATAGAACGCACTGATAGATACTAAATCCAACCCTGCACACTAAACTACCAAATAGTACGCACTAATAGATACTAAATCCAACTCAGCACACTAAACTACCAAATAGTACGCACTAATAGATACTAAATCCAACTCAGCACACTAAACTACCAAATAGTACGCATTAATAGATAATAAATACAACCCTGCACACTAAACTACCAAATAGTACGCACTAATAGATACTAAATCCAACCCTGCACACTAAACTACCAAATAGTATGCACTAATAGATACTAAATCCAACTCAGCACACTAAACTACCAAATAGTACGCACTAATAGATACTAAATCCAACTCAGCACACTAAACTACCAAATAGTACGCATTAATAGATAATAAATACAACCCTGCACACTAAACTACCAAATAGTACGCACTAATAGATACTAAATCCAACCCTGCACATTAAACTACCAAATAGTACGCATTAATAGATAATAAATCCAACCCTGCACACTAAATTACCAAATAGTACGCACTAATAGATGCTAAATCCAACTCAGCACACTAAACTACCAAATAGTACACACTAATAGATACTAAATCCAACCCTGCACATTAAACTACCAAATAGTACGCATTAATAGATAATAAATCCAACCCTGCACACTAAACTACCAAATAGTACGCACTAATAGATACTAAATCCAACTCAGCACACTAAACTACCAAATAGTACGCATTAATAGATAATAAATACAACCCTGCACACTAAACTACCAAATAGTACGCACTAATAGATACTAAATCCAACCCTGCACATTAAACTACCAAATAGTACGCACTAATAGATACTAAATCCAACTCTGCACACTAAAGTACTAATGAGTATGCAGTAATAGGTACTAAATCCAACCCAGCTTACTAAACTATCAAATAGTACGCACTAATAGATGCTAAATCCAACCCTGCACACTAAAGTACTAAAGAGTATGCACTAACAGATACTAAATCCAACCCTGCACACTAAACTACCAAATCATACACTCTAGTAGATACTACAGTAAGTCCACGGCTGTATTCCACTCTGCGCACTAAACTACACTAATCGTACAGTACACTCCCGTATGCAGACAGAGGTTTTACAGCCTAATATACATTTTGCTTTATCCTTCTCTTTTTTTTTTTTTTTTTTACATAAATGAGTTCAAACAGCAAAATGTATTTTTTTTTTATTTAGCTTACTGTGCAAACTTTATAATCTTCAAATGTGTAAATAGAGTCACTGGGTATTAACCTGCTTTGCTCTAGCTCACTCTCTTCCTATCTTTCTTTTTAAGCTGTCTGTCTACACACAAGTCCAGAATTATTGGCATCCTTGGTGTACATACTGTAGAGATTGTTTCAACCACTTCTGATGCAGAAGTAAACTTGCACAAAAGCACAACTGCACTGAATCGACGTAAGGTGCTTGGGCTAGCTCTAGTGACTCACTAGTTAAGCAGAGAAGATTGTGGGTTCAAGTACCAGCGCTGCCAAACTGCCAAGAGCTGGTGCCTTCAGTTCTGTTGTAAACCGCATCCTGTTTCTTCTTCTTCTTTTTTTAACAGCATATTATTGTGAATGTATTTCACATACAGTTGTATAATATAATGTGTCAGAGTTATTTATTTATTTATTTATTTATTTATTTATATTTTAACATGTATTAATCTTTTTATTGTGGGTTTATGCAGAATGATCCAAAACTATTTACACACCTGCATTTAA
Organism: Channallabes apus; assembly: GCA_030522415.1. NCBI lineage: Eukaryota > Metazoa > Chordata > Actinopteri > Siluriformes > Clariidae > Channallabes > Channallabes apus. The sequence continues at coordinate 3,705,696 of CM060117.1, read as the reverse complement.
CATTACAATGCCTGATGAGATTGGAGGACAAATATGAACCCGGGAAACTCCTCACTACAGAATCTCTCCACATCCTCCTAACAGGTTTTTAATGGGTTTTAATGCTGACGACAAAAGTACCCGTTTCAAAAGCTTAATTTCTCGCTCATTAAGCCCCTTTCTATAAGGATTTTGGGCCAATTACAGCATTCATATAGTATTGGGTGGAAGGAATTCGCACAAGGCGGCACGGTGGTGTAGTGGTTAGCACTGTCGCCTTGCACCTCCAGGGTCCGGGTTCGATTCCCGGCCAGGCTCGATTCCCGTCTCTGTGTGCATGGAGTTTGCATGTTCTCCCCGTGCTTGGTGGGTTTCCTCCGGTTTCCTCCCACAGTCCAAAGACATGCAGATTAGGCTAATTGGCTAAGTGTGTGAATGAGTGTGTGTGTGTGTGTGTGCTCTGCGATGGATTGGCACGCTGTCCAGGGTGTAACCTGCCTTGTGCCCAGAGTCTCCTGGGATAGGCTCCAGGTCCCCGCGACCCTAATACGGGATAAAGCGGTATAGAAGATGAATGAATTCGCACGAGTGCGGTGACGCCATGGCAGATGGCTGGGTGCAAATGGTGCATGTTTCGGCTAATTAAATGAACTTGTTTAGCTTTGTACTTTGGCTTATACTAAATTAAAGTATAATTTACAGTATACTTTTGTTTTTGTTTTGTTGTTGCTCTGCACAAGCATTTAATCTCTAATTTCATCTGCAGGCTAGTTTGGTCTTTGCCTTATATTTACGTTCTGTCCGTCGGTTGTTCATGATATGTGATGGCGCTTTTCAGCATGAATAATCACCTCCATTATCTCTTGTATATCAGACAATAAAGCTGCCTGGACACTCAAGAGTGCCTCTTCAATCTGGGGATCATGAAAGTGAACAACATTGATCATCAACTATACACCAGTAAACTGGTGACAGGATCATGAGCACCCAAGGCTCAGCCATGGCCACAGGGACCAAAGGCCAGCTCGTCTGGTTCGATCCCACATAATAGCTATTGCAGTAGTGCACTACAGCCCAGGGTGCCCAGGGCTAGTAGGCCAACAAGCCCATGGTCACCGACCTGGACTCCAAACTCACAACCTGATCGAGCTCCAATGGGATGTGCTGGACAAACAAGTCAGATCAACTGAGGCCCCACCATGCATCCCACAGCACTCAAAGCATCCACTGCCAATGTTCGGGTGCCACTGCGCCATACACCAAGGGGCCAGAGCTGCCCAGATGGCATAAGGGGAACCCAAAATCTAGCTGGATTTAATGTTGTGTCAAATTTGGTGATATACTGTACGTCCATCAATCTAGGAATCTCTGTAGTCCAACCAAGGAGGCCAGTGGTGATACCCATTGTATTTATTCCCATTTTACGTCCATGGTAGGACCTCCTGTAAACATTCACACACTACGGGCAATTTAGGAACGCCAGTTAGCCTAATATGTATGTATTTGGATCGTGGGACGTACATGCAAACTCCAAGCACACAGACCCAAGGCGGGAATTGAACCTGGACCCTGGAGGTACAAGGCGACAGTGCTAACCACTAAGTCATCTCGATGCCATAAATAAATAATAAAGCCTTTTATTATTATTATTATTTTTTATCTCAGTTAGAAATATGGTTTCCTTTATCATTTTGCCGCAACTCACCCTAATGCCGTTTCTCCAGGAGCGGGAGCTTCCTTTTTTGTATTTCAACGCATGAGAATGAAAATAATAAATCCACGTCTAATCTTTTTGATTTATGTTCCTCCCCTCGCTTCCCACAGGCGCAACAAGCCTGAAATTTTTAACCACTTTTATAAAGATTAAAAAATGCTTCTAACATTTATTTTTACACAATTTAGCATAAAAAATATATTTCTTTGCGCATAGACCAGAGTCACACCATAGTGTTTATATTTCCTCATTCCACTTACACAGATCAATTCAGTGTCACGTTTTCACCATACGCTGTGTATTTCCACTCAGACTACCAAAGACCAAATAGCTACCAAATAATTCAGTATTTCTAAAGACCAATCAGGAGCATTTTGTTGACTTTTAATGATGCTAGAGCTCTGGGACTTGACAGATGATTTGTTGGACAGCATGATAACGATGTCTGCCGACTGTGTAGGAAAACTCAATATAATACATAAGATTTTTTCCCATGTACTTGACAAATAAATAGAATACAGTATATAAACAAACACTTTGTTAAGATTGGTTTAAATTTGATCATTTCAGGACATAGAATAAGTGTTAAAGGCATGATTTGACATCTGAAATGAAGATCTATTATGACACTTATGTCTCAAGGTAATTCTTAAATTTAACTCATAATTAGATATATACTGTACACCTGATGCTATTTTAGCCTTAAAACTTTTTTTCTCTTCTCGCTGCACTAATCAAGCATTGACGCCACATCACACAGGTTGCTAACTGAGATGGGACTCTATTTGAGAATGTTTTTTATTCATCAATGTTTGTCATGTATATTTGTCATGTATATCTAAATTCAGATTTATCATAGTATTTTAGCATGATACTTCATTACTCCTAAATTAATGTGATCTTGTCCGTGATTTGGTTAAATTTCTGTGCTGAAGTTATTCCAAGGTGAACTGTAACAGTTTGCAGGTGTTTTTTTAGACTTTAAAAAGGTGGTTTGCGCCTCTGTACAGTATAGGGAATCATAGCCTGAAAAAATATCCAGAATTTCCTGTTTAGAGTTAACGTGGACCGCTTTAAACTGGAACTAATATTGGACTACTGGAGCGTCTGTAACGCTGTATGCTCTGTTCACTAAACTACTAAAGAGTATGCTTCAATAGACACTAAATACCACTCTGCACACTAAACTACTAAACAGTACACACTAATAGATACTATATCCCACCCTGCAAACTAAAATACTAAATAGTACGCTCTATTAGACATTAAATCCATGGCTAAATCCCACCCTTCAACTAAACTACTAAATACAACACTATAATAGATATTAAATCCCACCCTGCAAACTAAAGTAAAATACTAAACAGTACATTCTGATAGACACTAAATACAAGGCTTAATCCCACCCTGTGTACTAAACTATTAAATAACACCCTGCATACTAAACTACTAAATAGTATGCTCTAGTAAATACTAAATCCACACCTAAATCTGACCCTGCACGCTAAACTACTAAATAGTACACACTAATAGATAGTAAATCCAACCTTGCACACTAAACTACTAAATAGTATGCTGTACTAGACACTAAATCCAAGGCTAAATCCCACCCTGCACACTAAACTACTAAATAGTATGCTCTAGTAAATACTAAATCCACACCTAAATCTGACCAAGCACGCTAAACTACTAAATAGTACACACTAATAGATAGTAAATCCAACCTTGCACACTAAACTACTAAATAGTATGCTGTACTAGACACTAAATCCAAGGCTAAATCCCACCCTGCACACTAAACTACTAAATAGTATGCTCTAGTAAATACTAAATCCACACCTAAATCTGACCCTGCATGCTATACTACTAAATAGTACACACTAATGGATACTAAATCCCACCCTGCAAACTAAAGTAAAATACTAAACAGTACATTCTGATAGACACTAAATCCAAGGCTTAATCCCACCCTGTGTACTAAACTACTAAATAGTATGCTCTAGTAAATACTAAATCCACACCTAAATCTGACCAAGCACGCTAAACTACTAAATAGTATGCTCTAGTAAATACTAAATCCACACCTAAATCCAACTTTGCACACTAAACTACTAAATAGTGTGCTGTTCTAGACACTAAATGCAAGGCTAAAGCCCACCCCAAAACTACTAAATAGTACACTCTAATAGACACTAAATCAGTCCTAGATTGAGTTACTGTATGTAACATTGCATATACTGTATATCTATCTATCTATCTATCTATCTATCTATCTATCTATCTATCTACTGGTAAGGTGTCTAAAAGGTGTCATTGGAGACTCATTCAGGAATTTTTTTAAAACATCTTTCTTTACTAAATATTTATTCACTTTCCTTTAGGGAATAAAAACCCAGCCAGGATGTACATTATTGTACAGTAATACCTGCCTGTGTTCGGTGCATTTCTTTTAAAGCCACTGCTTTTGTTTTAGAAGTCTGGTAACAAGATTGAAGTGAGTTTAAATCTCTGTGACATTTCCATCCCAGTCTGTGTTAATGGACGGCAGATAAGAACAGATTCGCTGCATTTCTTCTTTTCTGTCTCGCTGTCTGCGCGGTTCCCGAAGGACTTTCCATTAGGCGTTCAGGTGAAATTTTAATTAAAGCTTCACACGTCATGTCAATCAAGCTCTAAAAGCAGCTTTGTGTGAATCCACCTTCTTTCCCTTCACAAAGAAAACGCAGGCTTGCGTCCGTAGTGCAATCAATCGACACGAACTGGATAAAAAAGAAGTTAACGAAGCCGTACACACGCCCTGCACCAAACTTCAAATCCCTGAAGTTCTCCTAGCAGACGGTCGACTCTGAAGTTCCGTGGTTCGCGCTACGAAGGGCGGAATTTCATCATTCATCAAACACTAGTATAATTGGATCAAAAGCAGATTTGCTTCTTGAACTTTCTTTTATTGTTTTATTTATTACGCCGAACACACAAACACACAGCGCTCTCGCCACAGTGACCCGGGTTCGAGTCTCACTTTGTCGATTAGTTTAATCTTAATATTGTTTTGCAGCTTAGTGTTAAGGAGAAGTGTTCCACGTTATCCCATCAGCATGAAGTCTACACTGTTGCGACATCATTCCAACCTTCAAAAACAACCTAATAACAACGTTCAAGTGTACTTTTCACTTTCTACCCCATGTTGTGCGTGTATACAGAGGACACAAAACATCTGCTTTGAAATGATGTCTAGGTCTTTACCTAATAAGTAGACTTCGTATGACGGTATATTAAATAAATAAAAAACTGCTAATTAAAAAATAACAGCTTAAGTATGTGCAAGTTAAATGTCACCAATTAATTAATAGGATAATAAATAAATCTATTAATTCATGCATGTGTTCCTATGAATACAGCTGTGGCAATAAAGCAGCAGAGTGATGATTGTCAGATTCACTCACCGTGTGTGTACAGTATGTGTGTGTGTGTGTGTGTTAAATTATTCCAAACGTTCTAGATGTTTAGATTACTCCCTTCCATGAGATGACAGTTCAATTCCTGAAGCTCTTCTTATAGGAAAGATTACAGTCACTCACAGACACACACACACACACAGAGAGAGAGAGAGAGAGAGAGAGAGAGGGATGCGTGAACATACGAGATAAAGAAAAAGACATGCCGAAATAAACAAAGAAAGGGAGACACAAGAATATGAACAGATTGATGAAAAGAGAAAGCTAAAAAAAAAAAAAAAAGAGTGATGGAAAAGTAGGCTAGTGGAATGAGGTAGAGAGAGAGAGAGAGATACTAATGAGAGTTAGAATGATGCAAGAAGCGAAATAAAAGAAGAGAAAGAGGATTAAAAAGAGGATAAAGGCAAATGAGTACATGGGTAATGTAATGAGAGGGAGAAAGGAACGGGGGAAAAAATTGAAAAAAGTAAAATATTGTGTGCGCAACAATTAATGAGAGAGAGAGAGAGAGAGAGAGAGAGAGAGAGAATTGATTGATGAAAGCAAAAATATCCCAGAAAAAGGAAAGGAAAAGAAATGCTGAAAGACTGGACAGCAAAGCAAACTGGGTAGAGAGAAAGAGGGGGAGAAAGAAAAAGAGATGGAAGAGGGAGATAGAAAGAAGAAAAATGGAAAAAGAGAAAGAAATGGATGGGGAAACAAAACATGACCGAGAAAGACAAAAAGGGTGAGTGATGAATGATGAAAAAAGTTTAAAAGAGAGCAAGACAAGAAAGATTGGAAAAGAGAATAAAAATGTTTTCAAAGAAAGAGGAAAATTAAAGAATAAAATGGGCAACAACATGAAAGGTCGAGAGAAAGGGAAAGCGAGTGAAAGAGAAATGATGAAAAAGAGTGAAATAAGGAATAGAATAGGGGAAAAGTTATAAAAAAAAAAAACAGCATGATGAGAACATAGGATGGATAAAAGAACAAGAGAAAGATAAGATGCAAGTGAATGAAGTCGAAGAATGACGATGGACAGAGAAATAGAAAGGAAATGAACGAGTGAGCGAAAGAGATGAATGAAGAAAAAGGAAGGGAGTAAGTGGGAGAAGTAGAGACAGAAACAGTGATGTGAACAGGTGTTCAAGCAAAGAAGGAAAGAGAAAGGGAGACGTCAGAGGGAATCAAAAGTGTAGAGAAAAATGAATAGGAAGGTGAGAAAAGAAGAAGGAAAGAGAGATGGATAAAAGGCGAAAGATCTCTAATTAAACCCCAGAGGTGTGTTTGTTCTCCAAGGAGCGAGTCTGTAATAGTAATTAAAGAATTCTCAAGTTCATCTATTGAGAGCTGATTAGGTGCTAATGAAAACAGAGAGAGAGGGGGATTGTGGGAAATGTGGCGCCGTCCCTCACAAAATCAGTATTACAGTTCATTAGAGTTCACACAGAGAGATTAGAGGCTCTTCCACTGGAGACAAGTCCTCACCCCTCTCAGCTATCCGCGCGTGTGTGTGTGTGTGTGTGTGGGTGTTTGTGTCACACACCCCGTGCCATAATTATACAGAAAAGAACAGACTTCCAAACAGAGAGCGTGTGCTTTTCTCAAAAATCCTCTCAATTTATAATCCGCACATGTTAATAAAGTAGTTAGTATTAGGAAGCTTATGAACAGAACGCTCGAAACCGTTTTACAAATCAACCCAAGACTTGCTAACATTAGACACTTTTATGAACTTTATGGCTTCTGTCAAAATTCAGTCCAAATATGTTTTTTTTTTAAATCTAAAAATCCTATAATTCTCATTTTACCTAGCATAAGGCTAACAAGCTAGCTGACATTAAAAAAAAAAAAAAACATTTCTAAATATTTTGATGGAAACATTTAAATGTCAACAATCCTGTCAGTTAGCACATTCGCTACCTGACTAGCACTTATGACTGTTATTGAATATTATTTTATTTTCTCTTTGATGGTTTGTCACATTAGCTAAACATAACCATTAAGATTTCTTACTATTTGAAATCTAATTTTCATTCGAAAGATTGAGACTAGGCGGCACGGTGGTGTAGTGGTTAGCACTGTCGCCTTGCACCTCCAGGGTCTGGGTTCGATTCCCCGGCCAGGCTCGATTCCCGTCTCTGTGTGCATGGAGTTTGCATGTTCTCCCCGTGCTTGGTGGGTTTCCTCCGGGTACTCCGGTTTCCTCCCACAGTCCAAAGATATGCAGGTTAGGCGTTCCTAAATTGCCCGTAGTGTGTGATTGGGTGTGTGAGTGTGTGTATGTGTATGTGTGTGTGTGCCCTGCGATGGATTGGCACGCTGTCCAGGGTGTACCCTGCCTAGTGCCCGAAGTCTCCTGGGATAGGCTCCAGGTCCCCCGCGACCCTGAACACAGGATTAAGCGGTATAGAAGATGAATGAATGAATGAATATTGAGACTATAGTATTTATAAAGATTCTGGTAGATTCAGCTAGGTGACTGACTAGCATTAGCAGTGAAAATTATGAACTTTTATTAATATAACCTACAACAGGTCTATACTACTATATACTATATACACATTACTATTATAGTACATTAACACATATACCATACGTTTTACCCTGGTACTTGTTCCATAGTACAGGGTTTGACATTGGCACGCGCCCACCCGCCAAATGGGGATAAAATTCGGCTGTGGCGGGTAATAACTTTAGTCTCACTAGCCACTTTGGCGGGTAGATTATTCTTTGGTATGACAATACTGTATATTTTTCTTGTAGTTTTCGCTAAAGTCATCCGATATAATAAACGCATTGCAACGTAATATTACGCGCATAAAACGTGCATGAATGTAATGAGGACATTTAATACCTCTCTCTACACATGTTCACACATGCATTGCACGCACACGCACACACATACTTTAACTTCCTGTTTGGTGTGTGTGTATCATTTCCTTAAAGGCCTATTGCTTCTCAGCAGGATGAGAATGTTCGCCCCTTTCGCAGGTTATTTACTGATTATATATAAAAGTAATCACTATTAAAATCTATTTAGATTTCATGTTGAATAATAGAAAATTCATCAATTGATTGAATTACCTCACACTATAAAGAGTCAACACTATAAGATAGACCAGAGTCCATTGTCCTATAATAATACATAATGAATAAATATGCCTGATAATAGTACACATGTTGTTGGTCTTTCGGCTGCTCCCGGAAAGGGGTCGCCACAGCGGACTATCCGGTCCGCACTACAACTTGGCACAGGTTTTACGCCAGATGCCCTTCCTGACGCAACCCTCCCATTTTACTGTATTTTTAATATCAGAATGAGTTCAGTTGTACTGAATCTGTTATTTTTCAATGTCATGTGATAAGAGGCTTGAATTTAAGTTCAATAAGCAGAATATACTGTTCATGTTTGCATGTTTTTATATTGGGATCTTAACAGTACTGAATACTTGACTACTACTATAGTGATACAGTGTATGCTGTCATTTATAAGGAAATCTAGATATAACAAACATTAACGTATCATGGGGAAGAAAAAAACTGCGATTTTCTGGTAACAAAATTGTGGCGAGTAAAAAGGCTGAATGGCGAGTGACTCCGGAAATCCACTAGTCACATTGGCCAGTGAGCAAAAAAGTTAATGTCAAACCCTGATACCATATCATAAGACATGTATCATTATACCAAAGTTCATATCAGGGTAGAACCATGTACTGTACCATAGTGTATATCAGCAACTACGTACCAGGGTACCATCACAAATGCCATGCTTTAGGTACAGTAGTACCATGGTGTTTCTGACAGGTGATATAGGATTTATTTATTTAATTATTTATTATATTTATGACTTTAAATCCCCTCAAAACTCCGTGTCATGTGAAAGGTGTTTACGAGATGATATGATTTGAAAAACGAAAAGCATACAGATTTTCTAGCAATCTGTTTACCATTAGCAGTGGATATTAATATCCATTCGTATTCTCCCGACTATGTTGCGTTTCTCCTTGCATGGGTTCCTTTTGGTGTCTATTGAGGCTACATACACTCCTGAACCCCCAACAGTTTACACCATTTTAAAACATTCTAGCTGATTACTGAAAGAAAAAAAAAAAAGGGACTCACATTACAACTCGCATTTCTCAGTAAGCATGCTATGTGAAGTCGGAAATTGCAAATAAGAACATTTATAGATAACGTTTGGGTTTCTTTCTTCTCCCCCCCCCCCCCACCCTCTCCCTTCCATTTATTTAATTTTTTTTGCAATGCAAATCTTTTTTCTCCCGCCCAACGTGGTTCTTCACAATTTCCAAACAGTCACGCTATTCCGTTTGCAAATCACTGCAAGCATTCTCAGTGCTTACAAGCAAAATCTATTTGTCGAGGAAATATTCTGTGTGTGCGTTCATCTCCTGCTGCCAGGAATTTGCACTCAAGCAAATCAGCCTTTGAAGAAAATTGTTCCGGCGGCTGTTTCAGACGAGGACGTAGCCGAGGTTAATTGGGAAAGGCTTCCTTGCAGCAGTACACGGCTAAGCTAAATCTGCATATACTGTACACCGACACAAGTACGATACGGGAGTCGCATTTTTCAAGGGTCCCCTGCTAGCCAGATAACTTAAAATAGGAAGCGACATTTGTTAATACAATTTTTAAGAAAGAAATCCTGTTTGGATTTAGCAAGCTAGCTGACCAGCGTTAACGATTAGATAAATTCTAAGTAAATGTGTTCATAAATATAATTACAGTAGCTATAACCTGTAGCCTGTTAAACAGCAATAGCAGTGAAATCTAGCGAGCTGCTACAATAGTAACAATAACGCATTAGAAGTAAATCATTAAAACGAGTCTGTGATTCACAGCTGCACTTTCCATCCACAAGGGGAAATTACAGTATATTATTATATATTAGTTTTTTGTTACAGGTTAAGTGCAATCAGTACTAAATACACATAAGAAAATGTAGGAAACCAGATACAAAAAAATTCAAATAAAAATTAAATGATGTATAGCGAAATAATGAAATACAAAGACTGTGAGGAGCCTGTGAGACATGATGTAATCGTCTTGATTTGGAGCGAGAGTCTGCCTCTCATGGCAAAAACATTTTCTTCATTTCTTTCCTCCTGCAGTTCATTAACCTTCTTTAAGTGGGATTAAGGAGAGAGAGATTCCGATAAATTACTGTAATATCTCTCTATCCGCGCTAATTACGGCTGTGAACCGGCGCTAACTCCTGGGATTCTCCAAGCGACCTAAAACACTGTCAGAAATAACAGCCTCAAAATGTTCATCTGAGACGTTTTCTAATCTATTAATTGAAGATGATGGGTGAGCAGAGGGATGGATAGAAAATATACGTGGTGAACTGAGCTCAAATGCTGACAAGTCACAGAAACATGTATTTTCAAACCAAAAAAACAAAACAAAAAAACAGTTTATTTTGTTTTTATCAGTTTATTTTTGTCCTTAGCTAAAGCTAACTTGATGTGTGTAGGCATATGTGTGCAGGTATGTGAATAGGTAAAGCTAACATTCGAATGCTAAGTCCACCTGACATTAGCGTATTTCGGTTAACAATAACTCCCTATGATTGTCTTATACTAGCGTAAGTTCGACTCTGTTTGTAGACACTAACTCTTTATCTGTATATTATTAGTTGAAGCTAAATTTAGCTCTAATTTGCTAACTCCATTTGCAATTAGCCTATTTAGATAAGATTAGGTTACACTAATGATGTAAGATGTGTAGTTGTTAACTCCTTATCTTTGTGTTATTACCCGAAGCTAACTTTGGCTCTAAAGTGCTACCTCTGTCTGAAATTAGTAGATTTAGATAACGCTAACTGCCTGTCATTAGCTTACACAAACTTCGATCGTGTTTGTAGACACTAACTCTTCATCAGTGTGTTATTAGTTAAAGCTTAATTGCGGATCTAAAATGCAAACTTTTTGTTTAAGGTAAACATGTAAACTTAAACTAACTGTCCATGATTAGCTCACAGTAAAAACATCTGTTTGTAGAAGCTAACTCTTTATCTGTGTCATTAGCTAAAGCTATAACTTTGACTCTAAAATGCTAACTTTGAATCTAAAATAAGCATATTTAGCTTAGCTAACTTTGACCCTGTTTGTAGATGCTATGTAATTAGCTAAGTTTAGCTCTTTAAATGTGCATAATTAGCATATAGTAATGCTGATTCTGTTTTAAGATGCTAACTCTTTTTCTGGTTCTACCTACAGTATATAGAACCACATATATATATTGTGTGATTAGCTAAATGTAGTAATCTTTAAGAAGTGAAGCTAGGGTTAAATTTGCTTTGCTTGATGTTGAGCTATGTAAGTATTCCGAACTGTAGAGCGTTTTTTTTTTTTAATTAGCTGGAGTAACTTGCGTGTGTACATGAAGAATTGTTTTTTTTTTTAAAGAATGATAACACACGCTATGTGGCGAAAGTATTAATATATGATGTACCGATGACGTACCGCGCTCGTGTAATCTGGGAACGCTCGTAGCCTGTGAGCTATAAGCAAGCAGATAGATTTCCTTTCACGCAGCGGCGGTTTATTGTTTTGTCAGTTTTTTTTTAATGCAGTTCATGATTATTATGACTATTCTTTCACATTTCACACCATTAAAAGTGGGGTCGTTTCGACTCAAGTTAACCCCGAAGAGCATTACCGATGACTCGAACTCCATTACGGTGTTTATGAAAATGAGTGCACTCATGCGTTTCTGTCACAGCGGAAAATGGAGGGAGAAATGGAGGGTAAAAGGGCTATAACTCGTTTGACCCGTTTGATTGGATAATGGACTTCAGGAAAAAAAAACAGCATGAAGCTGTGTGTGTGTGTGTGTGTGTGTGTGTGTTGAGAGAAAGACTGGTGTCCCTGAGTCTGCCACTCTTAAATCTAGCCTGGGTGATTTAGGTGATGAATCTCAATCAGAGAAAGAGAGAGAGAGAGGGAGAGAGAGGGAGAGAGAGAGAGAGAGAGATGCTAAACACTCATCCAGTGGGAGGTGATAAATTGCATGTGGCCTTGACGGGGGATTACCGAGAGAGAGAGAGAGAGAGTTCAATATAAGGTGAAAACATTTCAGCTGCTCTTACCTGAATTGGGTGAAGCAGATGGTGTGTGAGGTGGAAAACATGAAAAAGAAAAAAAGAGAGAGAGAAAAAGACTCAATTAATATTTACTTACACATAGACATTTAGGTTGAGTGCAATACACATACACTACCACTCAAAAGTTTGGACACGCCTCCTAATACTCATCCAGAACAGCTGACCTTTGTGTACAAACTGTTGCTGTTGTTGTTGTTGTTGTTGTTGGTACTTAATTAATTCCATATTTTCTAGTTTTTAAATCTCCAGTATTGTTTTAGCATGTAAAAAAAAAAAAAATTAACAAACAAAAAAAATAATTGAATAAGAAGGTGAATTTAAATGTTTGATTGGTACTGTATTATAGTTCTTATATATTATATTAGAGGCCTGAAAGTCACTTTTTAGTGAACATTTTAAGTGTTAGTGATAAACCAGCAATAAATAAAGCTTTCAGATTTAGCGGTTTAGTGAATACATTAACAGTACTGAAACAAGGCAGTGCATAAACACAAAATTACATTCTGTTGAGCTTGGTTCGGTTTTAAAATTACTACAACATTATTTTACAGGAATCCAGTATAACACAAAGGCCAGTTAAATCTGAATACTGGTACTGTACAAGCCTGTGTAAGAACTTATTTTCAGTGTACTTTGGTTTTAAATCTTTTATTCGTGTAGAACAATACGTATTTGAAAGGAAAAATACTTCCTTTTTGAATTCAGTACTTTATTTTCCAAAACATGCAACACTGGGGACTCTGGGACCCCAAACATCAAAGCACTAAACACAAAGTCAACAAAGCACCATGTTTCAATGTAAAGTTAAAAAAAAAAAAAAAAAGTCTTCTTAATTGACATTTTTTATTGTTCCCATGGTTGTAGCTACTGCAAGTGAAGGTTCTTGGAGTTTGGTGGTGAATGTGAGTGTTATTTTTATTTTATTTTATTTATTTATTTATTATTATTATTATTATTATTATTATTATTATTATTATTATTATTTTATTTCTTTTTATTTATTTCTTTTTTTTAATTTTATTTTTTTTTGCTAAATTTTCTTTAATTTTTGTGAAGCTGCTTTGAGACAATGACCATTGTTAAAAGCGCTATATAAATAAAATTGAATTGAATTGAGAATTTGAAATGGTTTGATGTGAGTCTTTGATGTGAGACATAGAAAATGAAGGTGTTTGCTCATATGAAAAAGTGTGTTTGATCATAAATACAGTAGATAGACAGATTCTTTATTGTAAATTAGGTGTCACTACTTAAGGTGCATAAAATAGAATAAATTAAGTAAAAAAAGAGTAAATGGTGTTTGATGTCCGTGTTCGGTGTTAAATTAACCTTGTGAAATAAAGTTTTATTAGCGATGCTGTTTGTTGGAAAATCTTCGGGTTTAATGTAAATTTTGTGTTTAATAGAGAATTAAGGAAATTAATATTAAGAAAATAAAGGTGTTTGATGATGTTTGCTCGTATAAAATGATGTTTGTCAACAATTTCAATACATGCAAAACTGGAAAAAAATGAAAAGATTATTCGAGCTGAACCAAAACACGTTGAGAAAGTTTTAGTCGTACATGTTGTTCTCTTTAATACCTGTCAAAAGTTCATGCCTATAATTAGTAACCAAAGTGAATGAATGGTGAAACCTTTTCTTTTTAAACTTTGGATACTATACACTTTTTTTTTCCCTTTAGCTTGTTATATGACCAACTGTATAATACTGTAGGTCAAATGTGCAGAATTTGTATATTTGTAATTGTTATAGCAAGTAATGGTCCTTAAATAATGCAAATTTGCATGAAATGCTTATGAGGTGCAAATAAATATTTATGAGCAGTTTGTTACTTTGGGTGGCTCACATCATGACTCAGCTTTCGAAGTTTTTTTTTTCCCCCTTACTGTACTTTACGATGATGTGTAAGCGCAGAACATACTGTAACATTCTCCAGCGAATCCTTTTTTTTGTGTGTGTGTGTGTGTGTGTGTGTGTGTGTTTATGTACCACCATTAATTATGAATGTAACGTCAGCTACATGCTGACAAGCAGAAAAGTTGAAACACAAATACACATCCATTAGAATGGCTCCCGGTAATTATTGCCTTCACTGCCGCCTTATAAGTGTTATTAAGCCTGGTCGTGCAGGTTTTAAGGGTGTACCGCGCGGAGAGGAGCGACGAGCGTTACGCAACAAGTGCTTTATATTTAGCATTAATGTTTAATGCTATCGAGTTCGCAAGGGCTAATAAAAGGGCTGCTTCTTCCATTAGGCGTGTCCAGGGAGAAACAGGATCACAATGAGGCTCAGTGTAAGTCATTGCCTGTCTATGGACATTTAAATTATTAACAGCAGCACAGAAGATCACACACACACACACACACACACATACATACACATACACACATTTATGGAGTTTGAGTCAGCAAAAGGCAGTGTGTTGCCAATATAAAGTCTTAAAAATCCATCTTTATTATTATTATTATTATTTTAACAAAACAAAACAAACAAACAAAATCTTCCACTTGCCGTGATTTACTGTATGGAAGGAGTCTCCAGTTCCAGCACGAAATGGGTCAAGCCAAAACCATAGCACTTGACACTACATAGCTATTTAAGTCAATGTATGACTGTATGTGTGTGTGTGTGTGTGTGTGCATGTTACTTCTCCTTTGTACGCTCAACTGTTCACGTTTCTCATCTTGATGACTTTGTGATATGGAAACAGCTTCTACGTATCTCTCTGTCCACTTAATAAATTGGTGATGTGTATCTTCACCGCTTCAATTGAGGCGGCAGCATTGCGGCGCACGTGTGTATGTGCGTGTGTGTTGCCGCACTGAGGGAGGCTGATAAAAATAAAAGCAAGACTGTGATCAGCTTTGACCACAAGAGACAAAACTAATTAAATCTTCAACCATCCTCACTCCTCCACTCCACTTATCCCTCGTTCAGAACGAATTCTCTCTCTCTCTATTTCTCTCTCCTTGTCTTTTTCTTGTATCGGCATTTCTATTCCTTTTATTCCGTTCTTTCCTCCTTCCCTCCTTCTCTTCATCTTTATCTTTTCCCTTTTATTTCTTTGATATTTTTTTCTTTCAGGGTTTTTTATTCCTCTTTTGGCACTTTTCCACTTTTTATTCTCTCTCTCTCTCTCTCTCTCTCTCTCTCTCCCGCCGCTTTCCTCCTTCCTATAATAATGTCCTCTATTTTTACATTCTCTTTATTATTTATTTATTTTTTTACTCTATCTCTCTATCATTTCGGCTCATCCTGTCAGATGGAGAATGTTAATGAAAAACGATGGAGTTCGATAAAGAACAAAGGAGTTCGATGGCGTTTAATATAGAATGATAGACTTTAATTGTGCTTAAATAAGGAATAATGGAGTTCGATAATATTTAATGAAGAATGATGACGTTTGGATGGAGTTAATATAAAATGGCAGCTTTTGATGGTGTTTAACGAAGAATGATGGAGTTTGAAGATGCTTAATGAAAACTGATGGAACTGGTGTGGTGGTCTTTAATTAAAATAGTACAGGTTTAATGGTGAGATAGTTGGAGGAACAATGAAGGTGTATGATGATGATGATTAATATAGAACTACAGTATGATGTTTAATGGTGGTTAAGGAAGATGGAAAGTGTGTTGGTGTTTAATAAAGAATGTAAAAAATATGATGGTGTTCAATAAACAGCAAACAGTTTTAATGGAGAGCAGTAATGATGCCCTTTAGTGGTGTTTAATATGGAATGACGGACGTCCCTGGATGTTGATGAATCATGGTTTCTTATGGTGTTTAATGATTAATTTATGTGCTGATTTATGAGGAAGGTAGAAACTTGATGGCTTTGTAATTTATGTTGTTTAAAGGTGTTTATTATAGAATGATTCATTCTGAAGGTGCTTAATGAAGATCATTGAAGTTTGAATTGTTAAAAAGTTAGAATAATGGAGTTTGATGGTGTTCGATGGAGAATGATGACAATCGATGGAGAATTATACTGATTGATGTAGAATCATGGCTTTTGTGTGTTAATGGAAAATTATGGTTTATGATGGTATTGAATGGAGAATGATCATGTTTGATGGTGGTTAATGGAAAATTATGACATTTAATGTTGTTTAAGGGTAAGTAATGGTATTTGATGGAGATTCTTAGAGCCTGGTGTGAATGTTGGGTTTTTAGTGAGACCGGGTGGTGTTTAATAGAGAATAATGCCATTTGATTATGTTCATTGGAGAAGGATGGTGCTCAATGGTGTTATGGAGAATTACTGTGTTTGATGTCTTTTAATAGAGATTAAAGGTATTTGATAGAGAATGCTGATGTTTAATGGCATTTGATGGTGTTTAATGGAGATTCTTAGAGCCTGATGTGGATGTTCAACTTTTCATGGTATTTGATTGTCTTCTTTGTCTTTCGGCTGTTCCCTTTCAGGGGTCGTCACAGCAAATCATCTGCCTCCATCTAACCCTGTCCTCTGCATCCTCTTCTCTCACACCAGCTAACTTCATGTCCTCTCTCACTGCATCCATAAATCTCCTCTTTGGTCTTCCTCTAGACCTCCTGCCTGGCAGTTCCAACCTCAGCATCCTTCTACCGATATATTCACCATCTCTCCTCTGAACATGTCAACCAACTCTCTTGCCTTCCCTGTCATGGTCCCTACTAACATTCAAGGTCCCTACTATCACTCCTAAACTCTTTCCTTCCCTCTTCTCTCTCTGCTTTCGAACACGCCTTCCTCCTCTCCTTCTTCGACCAACAGTAGCCCAATTTCCACCGGCACCCTGTAAGTCAACAGCACCGGTGGCGGTCGTTGTTAACCCGGGCCGCGACCGATCCGGTATGGAAATTATATTTCTGATTCGCATCATTGATTTGGCAAATGTTTTACTTCGGATGCCCTTCCTGACACAACCCTCTGCATTTATCCAGACTTGGGACTGGCACAAGAAGACACTGGATTGCGCCCCCCCATGGTTGCATTTCATGGTATTTGATTGTGTTTAATAATAATAAAAAAAATAAAAATAAAAAAAATAAAAATGGCATCTGATGGTGTTTATTAAAAAACTGAAAAGTTTCTTGATGTTTCATAAAGAATGCTAGAGTTTAATGGAGATCCTTGAGAGTTTTATCTTCTCAAGTTCCTGTTGCATCTGTTTCCTCTAAGCTTGACTCCCATCAGGGTTATTAAACCGACTGCAAATAATTTGAACAAATCAGCACCTGGAGCTCGAGCATCTCCACATCCCACACAATGACGGGTGCTTCGTCATGAACTGAAATTCTTTGCACTGATCAGAACACCGGTCTGCTTGATCCACTGCTTTTACACACTTTAATGACCTTGATGACTGTTTCATATGAAGACTCTTTCATACAGAGACACTGGATCTGAAAGTCACGAGCTGGTGTGTAAGGAGAAGATGTGATAAAGGAGATGTAAAGCATATAGTCTGGGGGTAAACCATGGTGTAATCTGTATACTCCGTGAACTTCAAAATGCATCATGGGTATTAGAGATCCTCCAGGGTACTCTGAAGATGGATAACAACATTCTGGAATGCATTGCTGGATTTTAGGAGTGATCTCAATATGCTATGTATTAGTGCACCATAAAGTGCATGAAGGTGTGATTTTTGGAGAGACAATGTGTGTTTTATGGCGTCATTGCTTCGAGAACATGGTCTGTAATAAAACAATATCAAAACCCATTTGTTTTCTGACTGATATATTTCTTTAAGCACAAAAACACACACAGACACACACACACATACTTCAATATGAGAATCGCTCAGTGGCTCTGGAGGGCTCCAGCTGAGTGCTTTCACACTTGTGTGTCTTTAATTCCGATTCTAATTTAATTTCTGTCTCTATTTCTCAGTCTCTCTCTCTTTCTCTCTCTCTCTCTCTTTCTTTGTTTTGTCTCTCTGCCTTTCTCTTTAGCGAGACACAGAAAGCAGCCCAGACAGCAGGGGAGATGATATCACGCTTTTATCTCTTAGGAGCGGTCGAGAAGATGCAGCGTGAGGATAGAGAAGACAGAAAATTCATTTTCTCCAATGAGCTGCACTCACAAACAGAACTCGTTTATTCTGCATTCACGCGAGCGACAAAGCGGCTAGCGGCGTTTGAATTCTGTGCAAATTATCTACAAAGTTAGACGCAGTAAAGCGGAACGACGGACTGAAACGAGTGACGAATCCTCGGTCCGGCTCTACGCCGCATGTGGTCCGCTACTTCTATTTTAAGAGGCAAGTAAAGCTTGAAAAGATGTGTATCATTGGTTCCCCTGGTGTGTGTACATACAAACTAAAACACGCATTGCTAATCTGCCAAAGCTAGAACAAAGCTTATAATAAAGGACATACGTTTTTAAAACAAGGCAGGTTGTATGGATCGTACAGTGGGTGATGAGGTATAAATTCTTTGCTTCTTAAAACAAAACAAACAAAAAATTCTCTCCAGGTTGGAGAAGATGCCATGATGGCGGTCATGTCGGATAGTCTCACGAGCCAGGCGTCTTCGGAAAAGTCAGATGTCCGGTGATGAAGTAAGGAAGAACTGTACAGTAAGTTTTGAAGTTCATTCATTCATTCATTTTCTATACCGTCTTGTCGCTCGCATGAATGCAGAATAAACGAGTTCTGTTTGTGAGTGCAGCTCATTGGAGAAAATGAATTTTCTGTGTTTTCTAACTTCTGCATCTAATTTCTCTGCATCTTCTCGACCGCCAATTAGCCTAACCTGCATATCTTTGGACTGTGGGAGGAAACCGGAGTACCCGGAGGAAACCCACCAAGCACGGGGAGAACATGCAAACTCCATGCACACAGAGACGGGAATCGAGCCTGGCCGGGGAATCGAACCCAGACCCTGGAGGTGCAAGGCGACATTGCTAACCACTACACCACCACGCCGCCGTTTTGAAGTTCAACCTTGTTTAATTCAACAAGAAATTGCACCAGGATCAAGTGGACGTTTTGAGTGACGAATGTGTTGAGCCAGCTGCTGAAAGCTACTCGAACAACCGGAACCGGGATTCGGCACGATTTATGATTTTATGCAAATTGCGCAATTTTTACGCTCAAACAGGAAACAATGAATTACAGCCAACCGACAAGCACCAGAAGTGAGAAAAATAAATATCAGAAATCATCTCCACAGCTCTATTAGGAGAACGAGAACCCACCAGGAACCATAGCGTTTGTATGACTTTGTCATATAGTTGGAAATACTGTAGGTTGTGATGTCATCCATCTGAAACAACATCTTTCATCTTTTAGAGTTGGGCAGTGGTGGCTCAGGCGGGCAGGGTTCTGGGTTGCCGGTTGGAGGGTCATTGGTTCGAGCCCCGTCACCACCAGCACACCAGTGTTGGGTCCATGATCAAATCCGCGGTTAGAAAACGGGAAATGTATCTGATACAAATGTAGAGGATCAAATGATTCCTTTTTTGTATTAGCCTGGGTTTAAACAAACCAACTATTATATCTCCTTAATGTGATCTCATATAAAAAAAAGAGCCCCTCCCCGGTTTGGTGCTCAGCTTTGATGTTGTCTGTGGGGGGGCGTGGCTCCGGAGTAGATCATTTCCATAGAAACTGAAATGCTGTGCGTGTAAGAGGAGTGAAATCAAGGGAGATTGAGGTAAGGTACGGGCACTAAAGCACTTCCAACACACACACACACACATGATAGATGCTCTGAGACCTTTTATATATTATTCATTTTAAATAATTTGTTTTATGGATACGTTATTTAAAAAATAAATAAATAAATAAATAAATAAACTTGTTTGTGTCATGGATCGATTTTTCCCCCATGCTTCTTTCCCCCTCCAATATCTGAACTGTGATATTCTGCTGTTATCAACCCAGTGCCTGAAAGAAAGAAACAATACACACACACACACACACACACACACACACACACACACACACACACCTACACAAACAATAGACCGCAAAGTAATACTCACAGACCTTAAATGCTCATTTTGTTCTTTGAAGAGATGGAAAAGACAGAGAGGGAATGAAACACACAAACACACAGACACACAGACACACACACACACACACACACACACACACACACACAGAACTCATGTCCTCCAGGGACCATAATGCACTTTGGAGCTGAAGTGGGCAATAATGAGCCACCAGGATGAAGTACTTTAAAACACACGCGCACGCACGCACACACACACACACACACACACACACACACACACACACACACACACACACACACACACACACACAGACAGATACAGCACACACACACAAAATCTGTCTCACACCCTTATTTTCCTTCTCTCTATTTTTATACACACACACACACACATATAAAAATCACACCTTACATTTGGTCCTCCTCTCTACACTTGTGAGATCACACACACACACACACACACACACACACACTGCTCTCTCACTCTCTGACGTTTCTTCACCTACCAGGCTTTAGATTACGCCTGACACTCCTCTCTGTCGTCAACACATTAGCATAATTACTTTTGCATACATCAGCACACACACACACACACACACACACACACTTCTACTCTAATGTGTACACAGAAAGTCAGAGAAAATTTGCCGTACAGCTTTACTAAATGAACTTAAGCTGCAAAAGAGAGTTTCAAAGCTAAAAGAGAATAAAGAGAACAGAAAGCAAAAGATGAGAGAGAGAGAGAGAGAGAGAGAGAGAGAGATGTGCTAATGAAGAGTAAAGTTAATACCAAAACACACATCATACTGTATCTCCAATTTCTTATTCAATTCATTAGTTTCATTAAAAATAATCCCCGGCGTCTTCACACGTGGATGTGGAGTGTCTGTGTCTCACTGCAGGGGAAAAAAGAAATACGCAGAAAAGAAGATATGTTACGACTAAAAGAGTGAAGAGACGCAATGTGACCAAAAAGAAGAGAAGGGAGGAGAAGACAGGAGACAATGTAATGAAAAGGATGAGAAGAAAAGAGAAGAAGAGAAAGGAAATGTGATGTGAAGGAAAGAAGAGATCAGAAAAGGAGATAGAAAGAGATGGAGAGAATAGGAAAGAAATTGGGAGGAGATACCAGAAGAGCTGGAGAGAAGAGAAAAGGTCATGTGATTACAAGCTGAAACAGGACGTTCATCTGCTAATCCTGTGTACAGGGTCGCGACCACGTACCCGGAGAGCATGCAAACTCCATGCACACACACCCTCAGCTGGGAATCGAACCCTCGACCCTGGAGGTGAGAAGCCACTGTGCTGACCACTACACCACTGTGACAAACAATTATTATTATTTTTTTTACATTACAAAGATGTAAGAACAGTCTGATAAGGTACGAGTTTTTTTTTCTGGTTCCACAATGAATATACAGTGGTGTGAAAAACTATTTGCCCCCCTCCTGATTTCTTATTCTTTTGCATGTTTGTCACACAAAATGTTTCTGATCATCAAACACATTTAACTATTAGTCAAAGATAACACAAGTAAACACAAAATGCAGTTTTTAAATGAGGGGTTTTATTATTTAGGGAGAAAAAAAATCCAAACCTACATGGCCCTGTGTGAAAAAGTAATTGCCCCCTGAACCTAATAACTGGTTGGGCCACCCTTAGCAGCAATAACTGCAATCAAGCGTTTGCGATAACTTGCAACGAGTCTTTTACAGCGCTCTGGAGGAATTTTGGCCCACTCATCTTTGCAGAATTGTTGTAATTCAGCTTTATTTGAGGGTTTTCTAGCATGAACCGCCTATTTAAGGTCATGCCACAACATCTCAATAGGATTCAGGTCAGGACTTTGACTAGGCCACTCCAAAGTCTTCATTTTGTTTTTCTTCAGCCATTCAGAGGTGGATTTGCTGGTGTGTTTTGGGTCATTGTCCCGCTGCAGCACCCAAGATCTCTTCAGCTTGAGTTGACGAACAGATGCCCGGACATTCTCCTTCAGGATTTTTTGGTAGACAGTAGAATTCATGGTTCCATCTATCACAGCAAGCCTTCCAGGTCCTGAAGCAGCAAAACAACCCCAGACCATCACACTACCAATACCATATTTTACTGTTGGTATGATGTTCTTTTTCTGAAATGCTGTGTTAGTTTTACGCCAGATGTAACGGGACACGCACCTTCCAAAAAGTTCAACTTTTGTCTCGTCGGTCCACAAGGTATTTTCCCAAAAGTCTTGGCAATCATTGAGATGTTTTTTAGCAAAATTGAGACGAGCCTTAATGTTCTTTTTGCTTAAAAGTGGTTTGCGCCTTGGAAATCTGCCATGCAGGCCGTTTTTGCCCAGTCTCTTTCTTATGGTGGAGTCGTGAACACTGACCTTAATTGAGGCAAGTGAGGCCTGCAGTTCTTTAGATGTTGTCCTGGGGTCTTTTGTGGCCTCTCGGATGAGTTGTCTCTGCGCTCTTGGGGTAATTTTGGTCGGCCGGCCACTCCTGGGAAGGTTCACCACTGTTCCATGTTTTTGCCATTTGTGGATAATGGCTCTCACTGTGGTTCGCTGGAGTCCCAAAGCTTTAGAAATGGCTTTATAACCTTTACCAGACTGATAGATCTCAATTACTATTGTTCTCATTTGTTCCTGAATTTCTTTGGATCTTGGCATGATGTCTAGCTTTTGAGGTGCTTTTGGTCTACTTCTCTGTGTCAGGTAGCTCCTATTTAAGTGATTTCTTGATTGAAACAGGTGTGGCAGTAATCAGGCCTGGGGGTGACTACAGAAATTGAACTCACGTGTGATAAACCACAGTTAAGTTATTTTTTAACAAGGGGGGCAATTACTTTTTCACACAGGGCCATGCATGGTTGGATTTTTTTTCTCCCTAAATAATAAAACCCCTCATTTAAAAACTGCATTTTGTGTTTGTGTTATCTTTGACTAATAGTCAAATGTGTTTGATGGTCAGAAACATTTTGTGTGACAAACATGCAAAAGAATAAGAAATCAGGAGGGGGGCAAATAGTTTTTCACACCACTGTATATATATTTTTTTCATAGATTCAATCTCATTATTGTTCAAAATATCTAGCCGTGTTAATGCCTTTTTTTTTTAAATATTATTTTTTTTTGTTTTTAACTGGAACGTTTCCATTTAGAATCATAAAAAAAAAAACACTCCCCTTATAAAAAAAATCTGGATCCCTTAAAGTATAAATTATTCTCATAATTTAATAACATTTTAAAAATGTGTTTCCAGTGTTGCTATTTTGTACAACGCTAATTAATTTGCATGTCATTTACATATTCCCATGCATACCTTTTGCATATTTAGTGAATTACCTAAAGCTGGCAGTGATGAAGCGATCCTGTTACTTTGATTACTTTGCCTCATATATTTATAAATAATAAAAGCCAGTGACAAAGCAGGTAGTCATCGATGGCGGTCGTATTAATGCGAGGAGAATTCGCTCGGGTTCTGGAGCGAGAGCGGCGAGCGCTTGGCTGCGAGTGTTATAGTTGGATATAAAGCCATCTGCATCGCAAAACGCTCCGAATACGTTCCAGCTCAACCACGTCAAACCCAGCCAGAGTTACACCAACCCCTTCTTTCCATCTTTCATTCATCTCCTCTTTCATCTGTCCATCCATCACTACTCTCACTATCTCTCGGTGGGTCCATGGACACCTGCTGACATTTCACTGCACCAGATTACCACCACATTACCACGAGCACAAGAGCTAGTGTTTATATCAGGACGGAGAGGACGGGGAAGGAAAGGACGGAGGAGAAGAGTCTGAGAAGGAGGAGGAGAGGCTGAGGAGGAGGTGGAGAGTCTGAGGAGGAGGAGGAGAGTCTGAGGAGGAGGAGAAGGAGGAGAGTCTGATGAGGAGAAGGAGAGTCTGAGGAGGAGGAGGAGGAGCGTCTGAGGAGGAGAGTCTGAGGAGGAGGAGAGGCTGAGGAGGAGGTGGAGAGTCTGAGGAGGAGGAGGAGAGTCTGATGAGGAGGAGAGTCTGAGGAGGAGGAGAGTCTGAGGAGGAGGAGGAGAGTCTGAGAAGGAGGAGGAGCGTCTGAGGAGGAGAGTCTGAGGAGGAGGAGGAGAGTCTGAGAAGGAGGAGGAGAGTCTGATGAGGAGGAGGAGGAGGAGAGTCTGAGGAGGAGGAGGATAGTCTGAGGAGGAGGAGGAGGAGAGTCTGAGAAGGAGGAGAGTCTCAGGAGGAGGAGGAGGAGAGTCTCAGGAGGAGGAGGAGGAGAGTCTGAGGAGGAGGAGAGTCTGAGAAGGAGGAGGAGCGTCTGAGGAGGAGAGTGTGAGGAGGAGAGTCTGAGAAGGAGGAGGAGAGTCTGATGAGGAGGAGGAGAGTCTGAGGAGGAGGAGAGTCTGAGGAGGAGGAGGATAGTCTGAGGAGGAGGAGGAGAGTCTGAGGAGGAGGAGAGTCTGAGGAGGAGGAGGAGAGTCTGAGGAGGAGGAGAGTGTCAGGAGGAGGAGGAGGAGTGTCTGAGGAGGAGGAGAGTCTCAGGAGGAGGAGGAGAGGCTGATGAGGAGGAGGATAGTCTGAGGAGGAGGAGGATAGTCTGAGGAGGAGGAGGAGGAGAGTCTGAGGAGGAGGAGGAGGAGAGTCTGAGGAGGAGGAGGAGAGTCTGAGGAGGAGGAGAGTCTGAGGAGGAGGAGGAGAGTCTGAGGAGGAGGAGGAGGAGAGTCTGAGGAGGAGGAGGAGAGTCTGAGGAGGAGGAGAGTCTGAGGAGGAGGAGGAGAGTCTGAGGAGGAGGAGGAGAGTCTCAGGAGGAGGAGGAGAGTCTCAGGAGGAGGAGAGTCTCAGGAGGATGAGGAGAGTCTGAGGAGGAGGAGGAGAATCTAAGGAGGAGGAGAGTCTGAGGAGGAGGAGGAGGAGAGTCTCAGGAGGAGGAGTGTCTGAGGAGGAGGAGAGTCTCAGGAGGAGGAGGAGAGTCTTAGGAGGAGGAGGAGAGTCTGAGGAGGAGGAGGAGAGTCTCAGGAGAAGGACGAGAGTCTGAGGAGGAGGAGAGTCTGAGGAGGAGGAGAGTCTGAGGGGGAGGAGGAGAGTCTGAGGGGGAGGAGGAGGAGGAGAGTCTGATGAGGAGGAGGAGAGTCTGAGGAGGAGGAGGAGGAGGAGAGTCTGAGGAGGAGGAGGAGAGTCTGAGGAGGAGGAGAGTCTGAGGTAATGCATTAAGGTACATGAGAGAACAGAGAGGGGAGATAAAAGGAGGAAATCTGATAAGAACGTGGAAGATGAGATCTTATTAAAAAAGAACGAAATACACGACTAAAGAATCATGCAGAATCAAATATTACAAAAGGACAAGAAAATAAAATTGGAGAGCAAGGAGAATGGGGGTGGGGTTTGATGAATGTCAAAGCAAAGAAGAGATCAAGAAAAAGAAGATACAACTGGGGAAAAAAACAAGACGAGAATAAACAAAAATAAAATATGGTGTATTATTATATAAATGATGGTGGTAAAGATGAGTTAGGAGAAAAGAGGACAAGGAAAAGAAGAGAAGAGAGAAAAAATAATAAAAATATAGTTAAAGAGAAGATGAAACGACTGGTGGAGAGAGAGAGAGAGAGAGAGAGAGAGAGAGAGAGAGAGAGAGAATGCGGGTTTAAATGTGAGAAGAGAAAAACTGGGAGGAAGGATGAGCAGTGAGAGAGTGATGTGGGAAGAGGAAGAGAGTCAATATAGAGTGATATTAATGTACATGTGAGGAGAGGACACTGGAGGAGATCAAAGGAGACGAGTAAAAGTGGGAGGATAGAAAAATAAATACAAAAATTTAAAAATTGTACTGCTAATTACATACTGAAGAGTGAAAATAAAAACAATAAGATTTGAAAAAAGAAGAGAAGAAAAAGGGAGAGAAGAGAACAGAAACTCATTCGAACTCAATTCAGCTTCAGGAAGAGAATATGTTGAACAGGGAAGAAGAAACGATAAAAAAAAAAAAATAACTCTTAAGACTTATTAAAAAAAATAAAGGTACGCAAAAGGAGAAAAAACACTCAAAAGAAAAAAAAAAAGATTAAGATTGGGAAGAGGAGGTGAAAATAAAAGAAAGAGAAGATAAACTAGAAAAGAAGACAAGCAGGGAGAAAACATAAACAAAAATAAGAAAGAAAATAGAAACGAAAACGATAAATACAGACTCTAAGTGTTGTTGCTATGGTTACGCAGCATGTTATCTCAAGGCCAGCTTCATGCTTGATGAAATTGGTTCCATGCAGCGTCGTCATTAGCATTAGAATCATGACTTTTTTTTATTTCCACAGGCGTTTACTAAAAGATTTACAATAACGCGTAACCATGTTAGCAATTTGCTAACTAGCTAAGTTACCAACTGAGGTGAATGTTTGAGCTAGCGGTAAAATCGTTTATTTAGCGATCAGCTGTATGTTGAAACCTCTTCCTAAAGGGTGTGGTTAGAGCTAGCGATTTTTGAAAATTGTGGACGTTTCCAGAAGCCCTGTGCGCGTCAAGATTAGCATGCGGGCGTAGAATTAGCATTAGCGTGAAGAGCATTGTGTTTATTAAATGAGTGTTTTCCACAGTTGTGCTATGAAGCACTTAGCGTCCAACGTCGCTGAACTTTAGCTTCGGATCGTAATAACCGTGAAGCGTTTTAGTTGCCATGGAGATGAATTCTTTGTTGGCGATGCCACTTGATGCGTTCTTCCTTCGGCGGATTTTTCCGTTCTAAATGGTTTTGGAGTGATACTCACGGCCGAGCGTCCTCTTCTCCCAGCACCACTCATTTTTGTTAGCCTAAAAGCCTGCCATTAAAGTACATTATACCGAGGATTGTTATGAAAGTAGCCCACGTCTAAACAGTGCTGAAATCTGAAACCAATTCATTCATCTCTCTCTCTCTCTCTCTCTCTCTCTCACACAGACATGCATCCAATAAACAAAAACACATTTTATTATTTCACATTGCATTCTCAAGCCACTCGCTCTTGATTTATTTTTATTTCATGTGGTTTCCATTCATGAATAAAACATCGCGACATAAACGATACCAACATTTTTAATGATCAAAAGTATTCAGCTAAAATTAATTCATTGCTTACCAAAAAAGCATTGAACATGACTGAATAATTATCTACCAGATCTAAATAACAAGTTTTGAAGAGTTTTGTTTCCTGGTGGCGTGCCACGTTACCGCCGCAGACTAGCACCACGGGCTCAACAGACAAGCCGTGTGTTTTCAATTTGAAGCTTGGAGGGTTAGCGCATTCTTCACTGCTTTCACAGATTTTCATCACTAACTTTTTCTTTCAAACAAGCCAAGTTCACAAATAAGGAAAAGGAAAGAAAAAGGCTATGAGAAAGATACAGTACTGTCAGCTAAATTAGCTAACATGTTTGGTAATAAAGTCCATATTTCTAATAATCATTTATTGAAAAGGAAATTGTACATGTACTTTATTACAAGGGAAAATGGAAAGTAATTGTTTATACTAGGCATGTGCTTGCATCTGTATTATCGATGCAGGAAATATGAAATACTATTAACTATTGTCTATTAATTTCGTTCATTTCGACTCCAGTGATATTACTAGTTCTATAGCCATTAAATATTGCCTAGTTAATTTTTACCCACACTGTAATAGCTTCCATTCCAGTAAACACATACTGTAAATCTGCTAAAGATGTTTAGGATGCCGTAGGAGATCACGGCTGTCGATCAGATGATGTATGTGGAAGGTGGCGGATAGCGCTTTCCTCTGATTTGGTTGTCTTTTAATCTTTTTAAAATTTGAAAAGAAATACTTCACACAATCCTCAACATAGATCACTCACCCTCAAATATTATTTACACATTCACTCACTGTGTATATCGCTGTATTCTGTGTACAGTGTCGTAGGGTGTCTAGAACCTATACCAGGAGACTTAGCATTCTGGCAACACCAATTTGAATAATATGGATGTCTTTGGACTGTGGGAGGAAACTAGAGTGCATGGAGGAAACCCATCAAGCACAGGACAGAACATGCAAACTCCATGCACACAGACCCCGAGTTGGGATCGAACCTGGACCATGGAGGTGCAAAGTAGTTAACCACATTTGCTAACCAGTGTTTATTGCTAACTCAATATTTTAAATTCTCTTTGCACATTATGTAGCCATTAGCGCTGCTACCTTTTCAGATCCCAAATAATCTAGCTAAGCTAGCAGTACCGGTTATTTCTGCCCGTTGTCATAGTTACGTACAATACAGTTATTGCAGCAACATACTTGAACACACTTTAATTAAATATAATCACATTAAAATGTTTGGAGTTATAAATACGCAACCAAGACACACATATACTGAGCATTAGCTTGGGAATGAGCTAGCAGCATGTGGGTTAATAAAAACAACCTGTTAGCATTGATTTAGCCCGTTGTCAAGGTTAGAATCCTCATTTAGCATTTACAACGTGCGTTTAAATGAAATAAGTGACTATTTTGTTTTCAACACAGTTTAACATACATTAATCAAATATGTTAAAATAAAGTACAGAGTATTAAACACTGTTACTAGGCAACCAGGGTGCACGGAGATGGAGCATTAGCTAGATAACAACCTGTTAGCATTGATAGCTGAATGAACGTTCTTCCTGCTAAGATTCTGCTTAGAGTTAACAGCTTACAGACATTTCCAAACACATGGTTTCTGAACACCTGTGCATGTATTTATGTGTAGAAAACTGCATACATTTCCGTTACTTGACCTCGGATGTTTGGAATGTTTCAGGAATAAAACATAAGGTGTAACTTTCAAGGAAGGAATCTCTGACAGAGTGTGATGTCTCGTCTCCTTTGTACGGTAGACATGTCTCAAACGCTTGCAGTAATTAGAAATAGCGTTGTCAGTGGAGCCACCAGAACAGACTCAACAAAAAGATGCCTTCGTTTTACAAGCGGAAAATTGCTGAGTGATACTGGGAGCTTTAACAACCCGCCGTACATCATGGGGAATTTACATCTTTAACATCGTTTCCTTCCTCGTGCGCAGGAAATTTTACGATGTCGGCTGATTTATACAGACAGTACATGATCAGATGAAAGGCGAGATCATACTATGACTTTTTACTTGGTTTGTTTTGTTTGTGTTGTTAGCTAATTTGCTAGTCACCAGTACCAATTCGAACCCTCAGCATACAGTACACCTGGATGAAATCCCTTTAAAGGCCTCTTTGGTTTTAAGTCGTGACTATATTCGACTGTGCCAGCTTAACTTCTCCAGTTCTCCTGTTGTGCCACCTCATATACAAGGTTAAAATACCCAGCACACACACTACGCTAACACGCACTTTCAAACTCACACCCTTATTAGAGTTATACGGGGTGTGTTAATGAGTTGAGGAGTTTAAAACGGTGTTAAAAAACTCACCTGTGAAGAGAAGCTGCGAAAACTGTAATAGCAGTGAGAGCAAGAGAGCGAGAGAAAGTCATATTAATAGTAAAGGGATGTGTGGTGAGTTTTCATGCTTTGTGGATTTTCCCATTTCCTTCTGTAAATTACTGTACACACACACACACACACACACACACACACACACACGCACAGACACGCACACACGGTGGATGTGGCCAAATGGTGCTTTTTCGGTGAAATGTGGTTATCAGTGTACACAAATGTAGCTCCAAACCATTTAACCATTCAACTAATTTGAATAATAGACTCCGTTCTTATTTGGCGAATCTGAAATGTTAAAAATGAAATGCAATTTATATATATGGAGGATATATCTTTGCAGGTTTCTCTTTTTTTGGTTTGTTTGTTTAACTCACATTCGTATACCATGACACGAACAGGTTTAATGTACAGCTTACATTTTTTTTTGTCCTAAAAGAAGAAGTATATAAAATTTGAAATCCTTCCAAGCAGCAGCGCTTCTGGCCTTGCCAATGGACTCGGGCAGAGCGCCGGCCAGCTCTAGCAGAAAGAAGCGGTGATTAAATTGCTTTTAATGCCTAATTATGGCAGCGGGTTTGGAATTCGCAGCGAGAAAGAGCCGAGAGGTGAGACGAGAGGATTTTCCTCCAGTCTGCCACCTGTCATAAGTAATAACCACTTCCCTCGTTCCTTTGTGCAAAAAAGAAAAAGGAAAAAAAAAAAAACGGTACAAATGCACTCATTTATTCGATCTGGTTCGCACTGGGAGGTGGAGACGACATCGCCCGGCTCGTCGACAACCTCGTCTCTCTCAGTTCTACACCCCAGATTTATTCATCACTCATATTCTGGAGCGTACACACACACACACACACACAAATCTAAGATTCTGTTCGAGGAGATTCACTAACTTCAACATTGATTAACCAACTCCATACTGTATGAGTATTGATGAGTTACTCTGATTTTATTTATGGATTACACTGCAAGTTTATATTGATTATTTTATTAGTGTAAATAACACACAAGTTTAGAAAAAATAAAGTAGCTCAAAGCAAATGATTGGCTGTTTGGGACAAAAGTAATGGATTAGTACGAATGATGTGGATGAAGTAATATATTAAGAGAGTGTTCTTTTTTTTTTTAGACAACCAGTTAGGAATGCAAAAGGAACCAATTTAGGATCATGTGTACTATAATAATAATAATAATAATAATAATAATAATAATAATGGGGGACTGGTGGTTCAAACGGCTAAGGCTCTAGGTTGTTGGTTTGGGGATCTTAAGCCGTGCCGTCGGTGGGTTGCCACACCCCATACTACCCACCCACTACATGCAGTGCCAGTCCCAACCCCAAATAAAATGGGAGGGTTGTGTCAGGAAGGGCACCTGGTGTAAAAACCTGTGTCAAGTTGTGATGGTCTGTTGTGGCAACCCATTGACAAGAACACCTGTAAGACTAACAACAATAACAATAATAATTTGGGCAAGTATGTAATGCAAACCATTTAATAAGGACAACATCCATTAAATTACCACCATTATTATTATTATTATTATTATTATTAAATGACCTACATATTGCCATTATTGGTAGCAGTAGTATTTATTTGTGTTTTGTTTTCTGATATAATATAATAATAATAATAAAAATGACATACTATGTATTTATTTGTATTTTATAAGTATGATGATTTACGTATGTGGACAGATGAACACATGTTTTATAGAGCACAATGTGTTCCAAAGGTCCAGGACCATGTGAGCGGAAACATTAACAGCGAAACTGAATAATCTTCAGAAGTTGCTCTGTATTTCTTCTGTTTTTCTCCACGTCCTGTGTGTAAAATTATTTGCTGTTGTTTTTCTTCCTGCAATATGCAATAATTGCAAAAATAAAAGCGCATTAACTCAGTAATGCTGGACTTATGGGACACGCTTATAATGAAATATACACAAATCCATTTTCTATATGTGGAGCAGAACAGGTATTACACAGGTTTATGGTCGTACTTAGAATCTAATATTGTCCTCTAGAAAGAAGAGTTGGAACTCAAAGAAATGTCACGTAAGGCCCGCAAGGCGCGGTTAAAAATAAACGTCCTCTGGAGTGGACAAAAGTGACAAAACGATCCGTCTCTCGGGAAGATATTATCATTCCATATTTTACTAACAACGTAAAAGATTGGCTGATGAAAATAGATGAGCAGGCAGGGTCGTTAAACCGTGACAGGAAGTTCATTGCGAGAAAGCTCTGAATGATGGAGAGAGAGAGAGAAAGAGAGAGAGAGAGAGAAAGAGAGAGAGAGAGAAAGAGAGAGAGAGAGAGGCGGACAGAATTGAGATGTAGGAATTGTCCACCCTCGTCTCTGTAAGTAACTCATGATGTCACACAAATGAGCTCCTTAAATCCCTGAGGTCACGACCCTGAAAGGCGTGTCAGTTCCTATTTCGCCCGTCATGACCGAGTCGGCTCAGTCGGACAGGCGTAATGGCGCTAAAATAATTTCACAGATTGCATTTTTCTGATTAGCTACACCTCGTTAGCCGGCGGAATAAATACATTAGGGCTATCAGAAGGTGCTAACGCTTCCTGTCTCACCCTCGATGTCTGGAGCAAGCGTGAAATCGGTCGGAGGTTTTGACATCGCGTGCCACGCCTAAATGAAGCGCTGTGTAAAATTTGACGAATTAACTTAGCATTCTGAAAGGACAGAGAGGTGACGGGCGTGTGGGGTGATGCCGCTAATGGTTAGGGTGATGCGTTTTCTACACAACATTAGCATAAATGTACTTGAGCGACCAAGACATTAACATTTCTTTAGCTTTGAAACTTGTCCAAAATACCGTAAGTTCTTTTTGCTTAAAATTCAATAACTCTCAATAATTGTTTTTTTTTTTCTTGCACGTCATTTAACGGAGAACCCAAGCACAACTAAGTCAAGAGACACACTTTAACAGTAAGCAGATATGACATTATGCTAACATTCTCTCAATTAGCAAAGCAACTCCATATGATGTCAGCGAGACATAATTATCTCTCGCTGTGCTGATATTGGCGAGGTGTGTGTTTATGCGTACACTATATGTTTGTGTTTGTGTTTTAATGAGATTGTGTTTAAAATGTCAGTATTTCTATTTAAAATTTAACGCTTGCATGGAATCAAACCAAACTAGCAGCTTGAGAAGAAACGGATTAATTTTCCTGAGTCGATCCCCGTAGAGTTTCATGCTAAAATGTCCAACTTTACAACAGAAATTAACATTTGGTTCATTGCCTCCAACCACTCCAAACACCTGGTTTGGTCTTCATACTGTAGCTAGATTTCCAATTCATGACAACTGTAGGGCTGGATTTTTTTTCTGTAATTCATTCATTCATTCATCTTCTATACCGCTTAATCCTGTATTCAGGGTCGCGGGGGACCTGGAGCCTATCCCAGGAGACTTCGGGCACTAGGCGGGGTACACCCTGGACAGGGTGCCAATCCATCGCAGGGCACACACACATACACACACTCACACACCCAATCACACACTACGGGCAATTTAGGAACATCAATTAGCCTAACCTGCATATCTTTGGACTGTGGGAGGAAACCGGAGTACCCAGAGGAAACCCACCAAGCACGGGGAGAACATGCAAACTCCATGCACACAGAGACGGGAATCGAGCCTGGCCGGGGAATCAAACCCAGACCCTGGAGGTGCAAGGCGACAGTGCTAACCACTACACCACCGCGCCACCCCTTTCTGTAATTCATCAGTTAAAATTATATTAAGGCATATAATTCTGCATAATTAGGGGAGTGGCTGATTTGAGTGACAGCTGCATTGCAGGTCAACAGTTGACTGAAGTTTAACTTAGCAGAAGAATGATGACGGGATGATGTGTAGGGTTGAGCTTCAAACCCGCTCCTCAGAAAACCTATGGGTCCCGTCACAGAGGGTTTGTCCAGGTCTTATACGGTCTATGTTGTTACCTACAAGACAAGAGCAGCTGTTTGGTCTACTGTACCACATTTGTCAGAACCTTCACAAAACACTTGTTTGATCAATTTTGGTGATTTGGTGATACCTGAAATTTGGTACATAGACAGTCAGACATGGGAAGGATAAGCTTAGGGTAATTCGGTCTTACGAATGAAGACGTAAATAAAATACCCACCATAACCTTATCCTTCATGAATTTTTATGAGACAGCGAGAAAGAGAAAGTAAGAGAGTAAAAGAGAGAGACTCCAAATTGCTGCTGATGAAATGTATTGCAAATAAGTGTTGCTGATGCATGCCTGTTTCGGTTTCACAAAACAACAACTGCAACTCCTTCTGTAGCAAACACTCCCCTGTCCACATCACTTAAACTTCACATTCTCTCTTCCACCCAATAAAGAAAGGAAGAGAGAGAGAGAGAGAGAGAGAGAGAGAGAGAGAGTTCATCCAGATGCAGTGTATCGTTCGAAGGCCTTACTGAATCCAATTAGATTTACAACACTGAGGCGGAAAGAAGCCATTAAACGCTTGGTGATGAAGCAGCACGATTTCATTAGCTCGCTGACAAAAGGGCCGAACTTTATTTAAACACCCGGGACGTGTCGTTTTCTGGCCTCTTGCTTTTCACTGCTGCAGCTTTAGCAGGGTTTGTAGTGGTTTACAGCCGGTACGATTCTTCCAGTAAACATAAACAGAACAAAATGTGGCTGAAATATATATTGGCAGCCTGAACTTTAGTTCATCATTATGTTAGCCTTATTGTGTAGCAGCAACTGTCAAAGCCAAAGTGTCAGCATCAGTCCATATCCATCCATTCATCCATCCATCCATCATCTTTACTGCTAATGCTGTGACGGGTCAGGAAGGGCCTGGAGCCTATCCCAGGACATGAGGAAAGGTACAGTAAACCCTGGATGGGGGTCAAACTCATCACAAGGCACAAGCACACATCCAATCACATACTACGGGAAATCTGGAAACACTCAGTGTCTGTCGTTGTCTGGCTTGTAGGAGAAAACCAGAGAACCCAGAGGAAACCCACCAGAAAATGGTGGGCGAACCAGGGAGAACATACAAAGTACCCAGGACAAAAGACAGCATTTGAAGAACCTTGGAGATTTGGGGCAAGAGAACTAACCACTAAGCTTCCTGTTCAGTTCTTATACAGTTAACGAGCATTTCTTCAGATTAATCCAACACTACATGTGGTTTGATGTGTCTTTACATTTACATTTTACATTTAGGCATTTGGCAGACGCTCTTATCCATTTTATCTCATTACACATCTGAGCAGTTGAGGGCCTTGCTCAAGGACCCAACTGTGGCAACTTGGTGGTTGTGGGGTTCGAACCTGGGATCTTCCGAACCGTAGTCCAATGCCTTAACCACTGAGCTACCCCTGGCCCTGGCACCTGGGGTCTTTAGTTCCCCACTCACAGCTTTAGCTCATACAGTAGATAACGTTTATTCCATGGAAAATGGGACTTATATCTGAGGTTTCATCTAATCTTGTTATATTCAGTGACATTTTATCAAACAAACCAAAAAAAAAAAGGTTTAAATGGAAGATCACTGATGAGTGCTAGAGAACGACCAGAATTAGGTTGTTTTTGCTAATCTAATAACAAGGCTAGAAAGAAGAAGAAAATAACATTTCCAAGCGGCGTTGAAATGTCAGATTGGTGCAAATAAATGTCAGTTGCAATCAGCGAAGGCTTTCGTTGTAATTATTTAACGCAGCTCCGATTGACATGTCATTTCAAATCTTAGCCAAGAAACAAAACACGTTGAAATGCCCGAACTCTAAAATGTCTCCATCCGAGTTAGTCTAAATTTTCCTTGGACAACATGTTGAGCAGCTGCTTATCGGCTTAAGTAGCTCGTAGCTTCAATTACTGCATCTGTACTGCTGCAGGATCGGCGCTGCATTAAGTTTTGGCACCTCTCTAAACAGTCAACGGGAAACAAAAATACTGTTTGAGCAAGATTCTCAGCAAAACATCTGACATTTCAGCACATCATGTTGGATGAGTTGCTATGGCGACCGAGTGCTGCTGATTCATCCCTTTTACTGACTTTTATTTGGTGTTTTTTGAAAGATATGACTAAAATTCCTTCACTTCATTGAGCAGGTCAAGTCGGAGAACTTCTTCTCCTTTAATTCAAGTCTCATTCTGGGTGAAAAATTGGTGTCACGACATACAAAAGATAAATAATAAAAGAAATACGTGGGCCAAGGCGGAGAAGGAGAAGCGTTTCCGATTTAGTTTAGTAAAACTCAATTACAGGCAGCGCGGTGGTGTAGTGGTTAGCACTGTCGCCTTGCACCTCCAGGGTCTGGGTTCGATTCCCCGGCCAGGCTCGATTCCCGTCTCTGTGTGCATGGAGTTTGCATGTTCTCCCCGTGCTTGGTGGGTTTCCTCCGGGTACTCCGGTTTCCTCCCACAGTCCAAAGATATGCAGGTTAGGCTAATTGGCGTTCCCAAATTGACCGTAGCGTGTGAATGAGTGTATGTGTGTGTGCCCTGCGATGGATTGGCACCCTGTCCAGGGTGTACCCCGCCTAGTGCCCGAAGTCTCCTGGGATAGGCTCCAGGTCCCCCGCGACCCTGAATAGAAGGATAAAGCGGTATAGAAGATGAATGAATGAATGAAAAACTCAATTACTTTTAAAGAGGAAATTATTAGCTGTAGTTGAGCTGTGGTTTTATTTTATCCTGTTTTCATAAGAATGTCTTAATGATGATGTTTTAATCATGTAGTTTTCCAGTTATACAGTAGCAGCGCCGACAGCATGAAGCTGGCAGACGTGCCAAAAGCTATTGACCCTCAGCATCGTGATACATTTATAAATAGATTAGTAAATTAGGTAATTTTTCATATGTATCTATTTAGATTTTTTTTTTTACAAACTTATTCATTAGAAAATACCTGGTGTGTCACTTTGTTGACCGTAAGATGTATATAAGGTTAAGTCGTTCTTTAGATGCAACATGGAGCTCTCCAATTTTTTTTTTTTACTTTTAAAGGTCAAAGATTTAAACGTATATTTATAAGAGATTACTTCAACACAACAGCAACTGAAGGGAAATAAAAGTACAACTGATCTGTTTACTGATTCAGTGAAAAAAGCCATTGAATGATCACTGAGTCAATGAACAAATAATTGAAATGAATCACTAATGAATTCATGGAACAAGTCAGTCCATGAATTAGGAAACACCTGATCATTTCAATGAACGAATCAGTGAATGAATGAGAGAACTATTAAATGAATCACTGAACAAATTAGTGAATGAATCAGTAAGTGAATCACTGAACATGTCAATAAAACAAATTTGTGAATGAATCACTGATCAATTTAGGCAACAAATCAGTGAATAAATTAGGAAACAACTGATCCAGTATCTGATTCAATGAAAAAGTCTATAAATAAATTACTGATTAAATCACTAAACAAAGAATGAATGACTCGGTGAATGAATTCAAGAGAAAGTCAAAGAATGAATCGCTGATCATGTCAATAATCACCAAATCGGTGAATCACTAAACAAATCAATGAATAAATTACAGATTGAAGTCACTTAAGAAATCGGTGAATGGCTCACTGAACAGCTCAGGGAACAAACCACTGGACCAGACAGTGAAAGAAGAAGTAAACAAATCAATAAACAAATCAATAAATGAAACACTAAAGAAATTTATGAACAAATATGTGTGCTGATCCGTGAATGTCAAAGAAATTGAACATCAGTGAACTCAAAGAATCAATTATGTAATGGTCAATGAATCAGTAATCAAATCAGTTCTAAAATGATTAAATCTATATAAATAAAAGAAAGGTTTCTTTCTATACATTAGTCAGAACTCTGTCTTTCAATTATATATTTATGTTTTATACATTAAAGGACCCGAAACTAGTCTCAGAAAAAATTCTGTCTGGACAGAATTGAATGAAACTTTTGCAGTCCTTTGATCTCTGCCTGAAGTTTAACCTGCACCATAAGAGAATGCTGTTGAATGAATCACCAACTTTAAAATAACTGTTAACAAGCTACTTGCTTACTTTCTTCTTATAGAAGAAAATAAAAATAATCCTAGATTTTTATTTAATACCGTAGCCAAATTAACCAGAAATAAGACCACTACAGAAATCTCCACAACAACATCATGCAGTAGTGAGGACTTCATGAACTTGTTTAATAATAAAATTGTAAATATCAGGCATAAAATTGAGGCTTTGAAACCGAACAATGTAATTGATACAGATGTTAACCTAGCCATGTCAGATTCAAACCTAGAATACTTTACTCCCCTTGAAGAGAATGAACTAATTTCACTCATCTCTTCTGCAAATTCATCAACCTGTATATTAGATCCTATACCGACACATTTTCTTGTGTCAGATAGTACCAGTAATATCAGAACCGCTGTTGGGAATAATTAATTCCTCACTCAGCATTGGTTATGTTCCAAAATCTTTTAAATTAGCAGTTATTAAACCAATAATTAAGAAACCTGACCTCGACCCCTGTCAGCTGTCCAATTACAGGCCAATATCAAACCTCCCCTTTATCTCTAAGATTCTGGGAAAGATAGTAGCGGAGCAGCTATGCTCATATCTACATAGAAATGGCATACATGAACTGTATCAGTCAGGATTTAGGCCTCATCACAGCACAGAAACAGCACTCGTTAAAGTAGTAAATGACCTCCTATTGGCCTCTGATCAGGGTTGTGTAACTATGCTTGTATTACTCGACCTCAGTGCAGCTTTTGACACCATTGATCATGCTATTCTTCTTCACAGATTAGAAACTGTAGTAGGAATTAAGGGTACAGCCCTCTCCTGGCTTAGATCCTATTTGACCGATCGTTATCAGTATGTACTGTAGACTTAAATGATGATTATTCTGCATGTTCTCTAGTGGAATTTGGCGTTCCGCAGGGTTCAGTTTTAGGCCCATTGCTTTTTTCCCTTTACATGCTTCCTCTGGGCAACATAATCCGTAAGCATGGTATTAGGTTTCATTGTTATGCTGACGACACACAGCTATACGTCTCAACAAAACCTGATGAGGAAAACCATCTTACTAAAGTTGAGCAATGTGTGCAGGACATAAGAAATTGGATGCTAATTAACTTCCTTCTGCTTAATCCAGATAAGACAGAAGTTCTAGTCATAGGACCGCATACAGCTAGAAGTAAAATCTTAGATCACACCGTAACTTTAGATGGCCTTTCTGTTCCATCAAGTGCAACAGTAAAAGACCTCGGCGTGATTATAGATTCCTCTTGGGATAGGCTCCAGGTCCCCCGCAACCCTGAATAGAAGGATAAAGCGGTATAGAAGATGAATGAATGAATGAATGAATCGTATGTTTAGATGCTGTCTTCCTCACTCTCATTTGATCACTCAGGTTTGTTGACGCTGAGGTGATTGTTTGCTTTACATCTCAGGGAGCCCTCATGTTTGTGTTTCCTTCTGGCTCTCCCTTTTAGTTATGCTGTCATAGTTAGTCCTGCCGGAGTCCCTGCTTGCACTCTACAGTAAATATACATTCACATTATACATTATGTGACTGTGACCATACCTAACTGCCATCTCTACTCTTCTTCTCTTTCTCCCCCTCTTTCTCTCTCTCTCTCTCTCTGTCGAGCTACACATGTGGTTCCTGAGCTGCCAGTGATCCAGACTCCCTCTGCCCTCCGGACCTGTCTGATCCATCCTGGTGCCCGGTTTCTGGTTGGAGGTCTCGTCACATGGATGCCCCGTGTGTCTCTTTAGGATGCGCCTGGTGTCTGGGGATGATTCTATCTACTTAGAAGATGGTTCTGGCCTCGACTGGTGTGGTCAGCTGTTTCTCTGAGGACTTGACAATTCGATAGTTCAGGACTGGAACTTTCTATAAGTCTATCTGAGTCTCCAATAACTACTGAACTCCATTTTAACATCAATTAACATCAACTGTTATAGCTGAACTTCCTGCCACCTAACACACTGCATAAATGCAGATCATTTCCTGCTATCTGTTTCACCCAGATGAGGATGGGTTCCCTGTTGAGTCTGGTTCCTCTCAAGGTTTCTTCCTATTACCATCTCAGGGAGTTTTTCCTTGCAATAACAGCGCTGAAGTGGTATAAGTGAATTTTAACACACTGGAGTCGTTTTAAGACAAAACTTCATCTTTATCTGATCGACTTTTTCCATCTGTGATTCTCTCTCCGATTACCGAACAGGGAGTGTATTTGTCTGAGCACCAAAGAAGGACAACTTAGTGTAAACAAGGCGTCAGATACTCAACCTTACGGAATGTCATTTCTTTGTGGGTTTTAACCTGAAATAATAATAATATCACTGATTACATTAAAGATCATCAGATTATTTTTAATTCTTACCTTTTAACTCTTTCTACAAACCGTTTAACTGTCAACAACACAAAGAATCGAAAGGGTCTAATACAGTAAATAAATCAAGGAGTGAATCATTGACCAGATAAGTTTAAACCTAATTTAAAAAAGAAAGCTGTCGACAAATTATGTAACTAATCACTGAACAGAGCACAGAGTGAATCGGTGAACAAACCATCAAAAGAATCATTAGAATCAATATTTATGTTAAAGACTTCAAACGACTCATCACTCAAGAGACACGAGCAAATGATTCAATACCACAATGAGTGAGTCAGTGAGAGAATAAATCAATAAACGTAACCATTGTATCGCTTTTTTATGCTAATGAATTCAAATGACTTTTAAAGAGACTAAATAACTAAACAGACCAACTCATGAACTGTATCCTGACCACGCCCCTGGCTACGCCCACTCCACTCTCCCCCTTCCTGTTGCTGTAAATCATCCACTCTTCACTGCTGGTGTGCACTTGAGCCTGTGTGTGTGTGTGTGTGTGATAATTATGCAGACGGCACACATCTCAGCGTGTGATTTGAAAGACACTAGCGCACTCCTGAGAAGTGTCCACTCTGAAAATACAACCCAATCATCCTGACTACAAATTCTGTTTGAAAGCAAAGAACTCAGAAAGAGAGAGAGAGAGAGAGAGAGAGTGAGTGTGTGTGTGTGTGTGTGTGTGTGAATGAGAGAGAGAGAGAGTGAGTGTGTGTTAGAGGAAAAGGCGAGAGCTACATGAAGCTGTTCTTGGAGGTAATGGAGCATCTCTGTATCTCTCCTCCCCTCGTTCCCTCCTCTCCTCCCCGTCTCTTTCTCTCCTCCTGAGCTCCTGAGATAAGCTCCATTATTTTATGATGCTCGCTTGAGCTGAGCTCAGCACTGGCTCTCTCCCAGCACTCAGCCCAGTTTCATCAAATCGGCAGCCTGAGCCAAGCGAGCACTTAACGGCGCGGCTAAATTAACAGGAATAAATAAAATAACGCCGTTATAAGCAAGGCCGTGCATGGTATGCTGAAGAGGGAGAGAAAATAGTTTAATACACACACCGTGGTCGGGTTTGGATTTGCACAAAATACACTGAATGGCAACATTAAAGCTCTTAAAGTAACACTGCACCAAAAAATAAATAAATAAATAAATAAATAAGGTGCGGTGGTGTAGTGGTTAGCACTGTCGCCTTGCACCTCCAGGGTCTTGGGCTCGATTCCCCGGCCAGGCTCGATTCCCGTCTCTGTGTGCATGGAGTTTGCATGTTCTCCCCGTGCTTGGTGGGTTTCCTCCGGGTACTCCGGTTTCCTCCCACAGTCCAAAGATATGCAGGTTAGGCTAATTGGCGTTCCCAAATTGACCATAGTGTGTGAATGAGTGTGTGTGTGTGTGTGCTCTGCGATGGATTGGCACGCTGTCCAGGGTGTACCCCGCCTAGTGCCCGAAGTCTCCTGGGATAGGCTCCAGGTCCCCGCGACCCTAAATACAGGATAAAGCGGTATAGAAGATGAATGAATGATGATAAATAAGAAATAATAGAAACCCTTAAAGCGAGTAAGTCTTCATTAATCTATTGCAATTAGCAACGTCGCTTTGCACCTCCAGGGTCCGGGTTCGATTCCCACCTCGGATCTGTGTGCATGTTCTCATCATGCTTCGTGGGTTTCCTCCAGGTACTCCGGTTTCCTCCAAAACACATGCAGATTAAGCTAACTGACATTCCCAAATTGCACATAGTGTGTGAATGAGTGTGTGTGTGTGTGTG
Source organism: Channallabes apus (assembly GCA_030522415.1). Taxonomy (NCBI): domain Eukaryota; kingdom Metazoa; phylum Chordata; class Actinopteri; order Siluriformes; family Clariidae; genus Channallabes; species Channallabes apus. Next base: position 3,663,936 of record CM060117.1, on the reverse strand, counting down.
TGTGTGTGTGTGTGCCCTTCGATAGACTGGCACCCTGTCCAAGTCTCCTGGGATAGACTCCAGGCCCATGACCCTGTAAGATAAAGCGGTATAGACGATGAGTGAGTGGGTGTAAATACATTATTAGTCAAAAGTTTGTACACCCCTTCTACCTCCATGGTCGTTCCTGATTATTATTTCTTTCTACACTGTAAAACAATACAGAAGGCGTTTATCCAAAACACACAATAATCTCCTTTGAACAGTTGATATTGAGATGTTTATCGGCTACTTCTGCTCTGTAAAGCTTCGTAACGGCTCTAATCCGAGGTGCTGGTTGTTAATTGGTGATTTCTGAGGCTGGTGACTCTAAATGAACGTCTCCTCTGCAGCAGAGCTCAGTTTTGGTCATTATGGAGCTTGATGGGTTTTACAAACGCACTCGACACAATACTGTTCCTGCAAGAACTGTTCCAGAACAGCCGACCTTCATGTCTTAGGATAACAGCTGACTGTTGTTACTTAAATATATAATTCCATACGTATTATTCCATAGGTTTGAAAAAGTCCAGTATTTAAGCTGGTACTACAGATGGAGGGATGGATAGATGGATGGATGGAGGGATGGATAGATGGATGTATAGATTGATGGATGGAGGGATAGATTAGCCAATTAGCTCGCAAATTTAAACTCGATTCACTCCTATAGGAAACAAATCACAAACCCCATACAGCTCACACAACTTACTTGCAGCGTCTTCTGTACAATTAGCGTCTGTCAGACACACACGATGCGCTCGAACGCATGCGAGTTTCACCACACCGCTCCGTATCACACATTCTACACCAACGTTAATTAATCACGCCCACATCGGCCATAAATAGAAAGAAGAGAGACAGAAGAAAAGGATTAAAAGACCCGTTAAACAGGAAGACTTGGGCATATGGGGGTTGTTATGTTCTTCAATAAGGAAAAAGGAGAGAAAAAAATATAATAGATAGAGAGAAGAAATGAGCGAAAGGAATTAAAGAGACAGAGAGAAAAGATGTAAAGAACATTTCTAAACAGAGTGCTGCTTGATTGACAAGTGGACAAACAGCATAGTAACAGACCTGACGTTTCCACAATGAGCGGAACACACACACACACGCGCACACACACACATCACAATATGGTTTTGTGGTTCCCGTTAGTGTCTGGTGTGTGTGTGTGTGTTTGTGTAAGCGTGTTTCCTGGAGCTAGAACCCAGCTGGTCCAACTGTGTGTCCACCTGATGCTCCAGACACAACATTCGAACCCCCTCTGAGTCCCCCTGGGGCTGTGTGTGTGTGTGTGTGTGTGTACAGAAGAGTCAAACTGGAATCCACTGTATCATTGCTCTAAAGCCAAAGCTAGTTTAATGTACCGAGTTCTGGATTCTGATTGGTCAGAAGGTGTTGATTAGTTTCCTTGAACGTGTGCTTATCGTTTCCACGGTAACGGGTCATTCACAGGGACTCTGTTTTTTTTTTTCCTTTACTCACACAGCAGATCTTTATGTTCTGTACTTCTCCTCTTTGTGTCTCATTTTATTTCATACGAAACCCATCTGAAACGAATTTAACACTAAATCATAAAGACGCTCGAACTCACACTCGCGCTTCTTTTTTCTCAGCGGGTTTTATATTCCAGCCATTTTTCTTTCTTTTTTCTTTCTTTTTTCTCATTTTCTTCGTCCTCACACCCGCAACAGTGAGAAATCATTCCTCAGAGTGGTGAGAGTGAATTTCCATTCTGGCAAAGTCACCCAGAACACACACACACACCACACACACACACACACCACACACTCCCGTACCTGACGGTCATGTGGTTAAATGTCACACCTCCTAAATATAACCCTGTAGATGAATGAGCCGCTGGAGCTGCGTCGGTGACCCTATTACACACACACACACACACACACACACACATGGCAGCCTCTTTGCTAGAGTGAGCATTGCCCTGTTAACGAGAGAGAGAGAGAGAGAGAGAGAGAGACAAGAGGAGTGAAAAAGCGATATGAAGAGTGACAAAAAGTGATAAAAAGAGAGGAAGAAGAGAGTCGGAAGTCAGGAGTCGTAGAAGATGAAAAAGGTATACTGTATATACTAGAGAATGATATACGGGAGAACGAAGGGGTGAGACGAGAGGGATAATGAGAGAAAAAGAACAGAATGAATGAGCGAGAGAGATATGATACAAAGGAGAGACAACGAGAGTGTCATGGAGAAAGAGAGAGATGAGAGACAGGACGACAAACTGTGAGAGAGTTAAAGAAGGAGGAGAGATCCAGAAGGAAAGATAGAAGAAAACGGAGAGAGGGTTCCGTGTGAGAGAGGGTATGTAGGTCACGTTACAGTTATTATTTTTTTTCTTCGCAGCTCTGCATCCTGTTTACGTGATGGATAAACTCTTCCGAGGAAACGTTCGGTCCTTAGCGTTCCTCCGAGAACCCCGCCAGATTCCCCTCTCGGGTTTAAGTACATAAATTGCCACATCCGCTTTTCCTTCAAACCACGGTCATGTTTTCTGTATACAAGCGAGTGTTGAGCAAATACCCTTAATTAGCATTAGCTATATTATAATAACCTTGGATTTCAGGAGGCGGCACGGTGGTGTAGTGGTTAGCACTGTCGCCTTGCACCGCCAGGGTCCGGGTTCGATTCCCGGCCAGGCTCGATTCCCGTCTCTGTGTGCATGGAGTTTGCATGTTCTCCCCGTGCTTGGTGGGTTTCCTCCGGGTACTCCGGTTTCCTCCCACAGTCCAAAGACATGTAGGTTAGGTTAATTGACATTCCAAATTGACCGTAGTGTGTGAATGAGTGTGTGTATGTGAGTATGTGTGTGTGCCCTGCGATGGATTGGCACCCTGTCCAGGGTGTACCCCGCCGTGTGCCCTAAGTTTCCTGGGATAGGCTCCAGGCCCCCGCGACCCTGTATATAAGGATAAAGCGGTACAGAAAATGAATGAATGAATGAATGGATTTCAGGACCTGTGTCGTATGGCTTCATTATGCTACGCTTACCGCTCATACTACACTTGACTAGTGGTTGTAGCTCGCAATTTCTGACCTTCGAGCAAAGAAAATATCCCAATAACGTGTAATTTATAGCACCAGAAGCAAACAGTGTACAGCCTCGTATTTTTAAAGGTCCCGTATTTTGCTTTTTCTTTGACACATGGATCAAAGCTCCAACAAAGTGGGGGTGTGTTAATGCACAACCTGAAATACCTCTCAGATGATGCATTCAGATTTTTTTACACTTCAGTCTCACTTTGTTTTATTTCTCTTCCAAGTGTTTATGCAGATTAGCTTCTTCTGAGCCACACCAGCCAAAAAACAGCTTGCAAAACAACAAGCTAGGGGAGGGGCTCGTCTTACGAGGTCCCACTTGCTTGTTAAACCCTGCACAATACGAAAATGGGGAAAAAATGTTTTTATTCAGGTTTCTTTTTTGACACACTGGGCTCAGTGGTTAAGCTGCGCTACTGCTGATCAGAAAGTCCCCTGTTTGAGCCCCAGTGCCACTGAGCTGCCACTGGGCAAGGTCCTTCACCCTCAACTTCTCAGATACCATCAGGTGTCAAACTGACAACCTATCCCTGTAAGAAACTTCCACTGAAGGAATGGATAGAACTCCTGGAATGGGAAGTATTTGTTGCCCAATATCCCAGATGGCACGTTAACAGACCCTTACCCTTACCTTACACACACACACTTTAGTAGCTTTCCACTTATTCCACTTTAGAATGTCAGTTAACTAACTTTTCTGAGACTGAATCCCAAATAGAATAAAATGGAAAGGTAGTGCACTACAGTATGTAGACTGTAAGGTAGAATCCCTTGTTCCACATACCAAGTAGTGCCCTTGATCAGGGATTAGAGAGCAATGTGAGATTCTGCCTTGTGTTAGAAACTAGTTAGCCATGAACCAAGTGGTGAGCCAAACTATCCATGAACCTTTGGGGGAAGATCACGCTCATGCTTAAGTAGCAGTAATGGAAGACTGAAAGGGTTATCAAGGTGACAAAGTGGTTTTGAATGGCACGTGTTTTAGGCATGCAGTTGTTTCTGCAGTCTTTCCAGTAGTCTTTCCAGTAGACCACCACTGAATATTTTAGTGATACACTGTACTGGCCTACTTTCACCCACGGTTTCAACGCCTTGGCAACATGTGTCCATGAATTTTGGAGGCAGAGCTTCAAAAGTGTCGCACCGATGAGAGGTTATTTTCTCCAGTATCGTTTACTTTTCCCTTAAAGCCATCGACTTTCTTATGATTTTATGAGTTTCACCTCATACTCACGATCCTACCCTGAGACGACACACACTGAGCTCCCTGGAGCTATGGTTAACTCAGACACATTCACATTTAATCAAAATGCCCAGCATATCTCTCTTTCTCTATCTTACTCTCTCCTTCACCTCCCTCTTTCTTTCCTCTGAATATTCAATGTGTATCTGCAGGAGATGTTCATCCTTGACCGATTCAGTGGACGTACCACAAGCTCGAATGAACTTGAATTCAGATTTTATTCCTATACAGTATATTTCAGCAAGTTTCAAATAATAAATAATGATGATTATGATGATGAATAAACAAATAAATAAAAGGAAGGAGAGAAACATCACATATCCTGACTGTTTATCGCTAACACACTGGGACTTGATCAAACAATTTTGGTTCGAAGTTTAAATTTGTCCCTGGTGTGCGAGTCAGAGGTGATGGTGGCAAGGAAAAACCTCCTGAGATGTCATGAGGAAGCCATCTCATGAGGAAGCTATCCTTATCTCGGTAAATTTGAATCAATACAGCTCAATCATTGAACAGTCACAATAAGACATTCATAAGTGATTCATTAAAGCTTTTACATGGTATTGAAGAAGAATTTATAAAGGTTAATGTCAAAACTTGACATTAAAAGATGGGTACTTGGTTCCTGGAAAAAGCAATCAAGGCTTAAATCCAATTTGACTAACAACCAGAGAGGTAGGCGTAGACCTTTTTTTTTGCATGTGCATTAGCAATCAGCATCAGCAAATGCTCGAAACTCTCTGCGTGTGTATGTGCGCATTTGTTCCTTGCTCCGGTGTTTCCACTTAATTTGTATCTCAGTGTTGAACCATCCATCAAAACATACAACTACTAAACCTCCACTCTACTCTCTGTCTGCATGTATGTGTGTTTTCATCTATTCTTTCTTCTTATGTGTGTGTGTAAGAGAGAGAAAGGGAGGGAGTGTAACCAGAGGAAAGGTCATGCACGGCCGATCAATACTGAAGATCGATGTGTGTAAGTTACGAAAGTAGAGCTAACATTGCTAACTAAACTCATGTAAGCCCTAGAGCAACTTTAAAATATAAGGAAACAAATGGATAATAAACCTGTCTAGCTTTAGAGTAAAGTCTTTTTACTACTAGAACACTGTGTATTTAAAAAAAAAAAAAAACGTGAAATCAACCTGTTTGAAACCAGATATTTTAGCTTTCATGTCTGGGGATTTGTGTGTGTGTGTGTGTGTGTGTGTGTGTGTGTGTGTGTGTGTGTGTGTGTGTGTGTGTGTGTGTTTCTCTCCCTGGAGTTTTAGCATATGGAGAAGAAATGCATGAACGAAACTGAGGAGGAAGGAAAAGCGTGACTTCGAGTAGAATCATAGAGGGAAAAGTAACAGAAATAATGAAAGAGAGAGAGAAACTTCAATCCGACACCCTATGAAACCCACCTGCACTCTTCACCGCCCACATTGCTGGCTGCTGAAAAAATAAATTTCTTTAAGGACAAGACGGTAGCCATTAGCAAACAATTTCTCTTTCCCTATACATCTAACCTGCTCCTACGCACAGGACATTGCTGTCCTTCCTTCCTTCCTTCCTTCCTTCCATCCCCTTCATCTTCTTCCATGCAAAAGCATCACTGCTTCTCCTTTAAACCAACAACTATTTTTTTTTACTTTCCAACCTTGTCCAAGAAGACCCTGGACAAGAACGAAGAGAGAAATGAATGGAAGATGGAGAAATAATGTGGAACAGTCAATTATTTTAGATTCATGAGGTGATCGGCTCATCTGTTGTTTAGATTTTCACGAAGACTGCAGTTTTTTAAAATAACTCGAAACCAAATGTAGAATTCGTTAATGAGGTCCTATGTAAAATCCAAATGCAATGTTGGCAGATCTGCATGTACAGTATAATATGTGTTCAAACTGTTGAGCTGGATCACAACTGATCTTTTTTCAAAAGCAAACCCTTTGCTAAAACTGTCCTGGACAGCTGATGACACTCAATCAGTAAGAACTAAGTAATGTAATGAAAGAACTGTTAGCAAGTTAACCAGTCTACCAATCTACCTCTTATTCAGGTATGACAGCATGGACCTGAGTATTTAGTAGCAAGTTGCATCATCGTTAAGGTCTAATGCAGCACTAGCAGACCTACTATAGTTAATCGTCATGGCCCATATTCATTTCCAAAGTCTATCATCTGCAAGTAAACAACATTTGGTTACAATTGGCAGACACCCTTATCCAGAAGGACTTACATTTATCTCATTGTAAATCTGAGCATCCTTTGCTCAATGCCCAACAGTGGCAGTTTCATGACATTCTCATCAGTCCACTGAGCTACACTGAGCTATACTCGACCCATCCCATGATATCATCACCATGGTACAGTTTTGAACAGGATTCAGATCTTCTAAAACCATTTAAAGTTGAAGTCATAAGTCTTCTGCAGCATGTCAAATCACAATCAAGACCTTGATGCTTGCTTCAGAAGTTACTAGAGGAATTTACCCACTGACACGTCTATGTACATGTAGGATTACATTGAAATCACTGTGATCTGTAAGAGAACAAGATCTGGCAATACCACTGATGAACCGGCATGAGTTAATAAATGTCTCAAATTCTCCACTTGTCCTTTAATAAATTAAATGGTTGAATAAATTAAATCTGATAATAAATTCCTGAAATGCATCTATTTTAATATGACCTAAAGGTTATGCAGTTGCATAGTGCTCTCTCTATGTGTGCAAAGCGCCAATCCACTGCATTTAAAATATAATGAGTAGTAAACCAAGCAAGAAGTGTGTATAAAGCATCAGTTTGGGAACTCTTGGTGAGATCTTTGTGTCAACATATTTTCTATCTAAATAAAGAATCACTCGCTCAAATGCATGGGCTTGGTTTATCCATCATAAAGTAGATCTTTGTATTAAACTATAATGAGTGGTAAGCCAACCAGGAGGTATAAGATGTGTGTGGTATATAAAGATATTTTTGTTGTGCATAACTAATGAATAACTTACAACACCTTACAAGTGCACTTGTTTGGTCTGGTGAAGAATAAAGGATTTATAGATCAAAATATCATGAGTGGCGAGCCAGCCAGGAGGGGAAACAGCAGCACAATCCATCTCAAGAGGATTGGATGATATAGTTGCAACCTTGTATAGTCTGAAATGAATAAAACAATGTCCAATGTCCAAAACTTTTCAAACTAATACATTATGCAAGTTTGACTTTTGCAAATTGTAATTGACTTTTTTCAAATTACTGTAGTATATATTATTTATCATGAATGTTCTATTTGTAGCATCATCAATATTTCAAGGCATTTCTGTTTACTAGGCACACACTTAGTTGTAGCTGTATCTGTAACTATCCTGAGTGAGAAAGAGAAAAACTGAAAAAGAAAAAAAAAAGAAAAGAAAAACACTCAGCATAATGCATGTTGAATATATAACATGAGAAAGCAGACTAGAACGGAGTTTACTGAAAACCACATTGTAAAATGAATGACTGAGAAAGAGAGTGAGAAAGGAGAGAAAGAACAGATTGAGTGTGTCAGTAAAGCAGGCACTGAGCAGATGGGGATTTCACAATGGCTAATCTCACTACGTTCCCCATGTTTATCATTCTTTTTGTTCCACTACATTGAGTAGGCAAAGTCCTGTCCTTCTTCCTTCTTTTTCCTTCTTCTCTTTTCCCAATCTGCTCCCATTGCTTTTTATAAATTTTGGTAGTTTCCACAGATCACTTTGACAGAATTACCTGTTCACTTTAGTTATTTATTCTTGCTTACGATTTGTGCTTGTTTCAGATGTATTAGAATTGCTACTTTTTTTAGTCACTGGTCCAACTAGGATCTAACAGAAGCAGCTCTTTCAGCTCTACTGATTCTCAGGTGATCAGTTCAAATCCCAGTACAATCAAGCTGCCAGCTGTTGTGTCCATTGAGCAAGACTTTTATCCCTCGATTTCCTTGTGCTATGCCTTAACTAGCGTTATTCAGGTGTATATATATATATATATATATATATATATTAGGGCCGGGACTCGATAAAAAAAAATCTAATTAATTACATGCTTTGTAATTAATTAATCGAAATTAATCGCATTTTAATCGCATATAAATATTTGACCTGAGAACAGTGAGAAGTAAGTTTTTTCATATGGATTTTTAGTATACCATTGAATAATGACTGAATACATAAGCTTAAGCAACAAAATATTGTTAATTTTTGTTCAACAGACCAGTGCAATATTGCCATTATGTGTAGCAATAGAATATTTAGAAATATAGTAGCCTACATTTCAGAAATTCAGGTACCCTATAGGTATGCGATATGCGAATTCCTTGTTGCATAGCTTGCACACAACCATGCTCTTATCGACGCTTCCATCCATTTATTTTTGGATGGAAACAAAATTTCCCATCCACAGGGCCAACCAAAGCTCATCAGCTTCTTTGTCCATGTTCACTGTGGTTTGTTTTTGTCTGAACGCTAGTTGGTGCTCCAGTATAATCGGTCCGCCGAAACTCATCCAGTGAGAAACGCCGCGGTGCAAAAATAAGTCAGATTAAAAAATTTTTACGTGTTATTTTTGTGTAATTAATTAATCTAAATTAACGCGTTAAAGTCCCGGCCCTAATATATATATATATATATATATATATATATATATATATATATATATATACTAGTTTTATACTCTGATACTTGTTTGTTTATTTGCTTTCTTTCATCCATCCATCCATTTTCCTTTTTTTATCAATTTTATCCTTTCTTTCCTTCATTCTCTTCCAACTTCTCTTCCTACTCTTTTTTCTGTACTTTCATTTTGTCAGTCCTTCTTTCTTTCTGCCATTGTTTCAGTTATACTTATCAATCTTATATTCTCTATTTGCACACTACATGTGTCTACCTTATCACTGCCTCTTTCCTTTCTTTCTTTACCACCCTTCTGTCTGATATTTCTTTTTTTATTCTTCATCCTCCTTTCCTACTCCTTCTTTACTGGTCTTGTTTCTGCTATTGCACCAATGGGGTTGACCTTATCCCTATGGGTTCTCCTTGTCTTTTTGCATCCATCTGTGCTCTATACATATCAACCTTTCAAAATCCCTTACCCCTTCTTTCCTTTTTGTATTTTCCCTTTATTTCCTGTCTTATCCTGTCATTCTTTCTTTATTTATCATTAAACTTCTTTTCTTCCTACCTTTCTTTCTTTGTTTCTTTCCTTTTCCTATTCGATTTGTCTGTTTTCTTCCATGACATATTTGCCTGACTTGTTTGTCATCTATTCCACTGTCCTTATCCTTTCTTTTCTTCTTCTTCCTTCCTCTCCCTTAATCCTTTTTAATTTCTTATCTTACCTTTTTTTCCTTCTGTTTCTAACTGTCATTCTTTCTTTACGTCTTCATTGCCTCTGTAGCTCCAGGAAGAATGATTTCCTCAAAAAGCTGTGGATGTTCTTAAGTCTGTTGTGAATTTTGCACTGATTTCAATTAGATTCACAACTTCAGAAGAAGCCATTAAAGGCGTGATGATGAAGACACAGGATTTTATTAGCTCAGTAACAAAATGGTCAAAACTTTATTTAAACCAACCTCGCTCATCACTTTTTATTTAAGTGTGCTTCAATCTCTCCATCTTCTCTGCTTTCTCTCTTTCTCTCTTTTTATCTGTCCTCTCGGTGGTACTGATGGACAGATGATGTCCCCATCCACTCATACTTATTAGAACAGAACGACAGCTGTAACGAGGACCAGGAGACCATCTGGGTGGCTAGAATTTTTCCCACGCTCCTCTGTCTCTTTACATTCTTTCATCTCATCCCACGCATCTACCTAAATCCATTCTTCCGTCCATCCTTTTTTTATGTCTGTCCATCATTTTTATTCCTGCTGGTCATTTTTTTTTCCCGTTGTTTCCATCCCTTTTCCAACCACCCACACTTTCTTCCTTTCTTCTTTCGGGTGACGTTTCAGTTTCATTCTGTTCATCAAACCCAGATAGAACCGGTACCAAAGCCACAGACCCGGACCCCACCTGGGCGACTGAAACCTTCCCATCAAGCACCAGGGCAGCACCTCTCTATCCTCCTCCGTGCGATTATCCCTCCATTCCGCCATCTTTCCCTCAGCAAACCAACCCACACATCAGCTTAAATCACGGCCCACTGCGTGCGTTAGCGCCTGCGGCTAACGGCCCGCTGCCATCACTCGCCTGCAAATCCAATCAAACCTCCTCTCATCTCACACACACACACACACACACACACACACACACACACACTGTGATGCAGTGTAGCAGACATGCGAGTCATCACATTCCTCCCGCTCGCTCCACAGCTGGAGCAAAACTCAGCAAAAAATAATAAGTGCATTTCATTTTTTTATTCCTTTATTTTCTTAACTCACAGAAACCAGAGCTTTAAGAGAGCTTTTCAGGAAAATAAAAAACAGACAGAAAGAAAGAAAGTTCATTTGTATCTTAAATGTTTGTTTTTTCATCCTTTCTTTCTGTCCCTCTGTCATTCTTTTGATTTATTTTCATCATTCTTTCCTTCTCTCTTTGTTTCCAGAATTCTTCTTCTTCTTCCTTTATATCCACCCTTCTTTCCTTTTCCTTCTTCATTCTTTGCTCCATGTCTTCCTGACATCCTCCACACTATTTAAAAAAAATACTCTCTTCCCCACTCTTCCTTCTTCTCCATTTCATGTCTTCCTGTTTCTTTCCTTGTTTATTCTACATGTCTACATTTCTACTGTCTTACCTTCTTACACTATATTTTTTCCTTCTGATTTTATTTATTGTTCTTTTTGTACATCTGAGACATAGTAACTTTGTATCTTCCTATTTTGTGCCCTTTCTTTCTTTCTTTCTTTCTTGCTTGCTTGCTTGCTTTTCTTCCTCTTCAAATTGTCCTTCTTTTCTGCTGTCCTTGCACTCCAGTCTGGAGGAAGGCGTTTCTTTTTCCTACCATATTTTACCTCTTTACTTCCTTCTTCTTTTCCCCCTCATCCTTCTTTCTCTTTTCTGTTCTTCTTCTCTGTTTTATTATTTGCTCTTTCTTTATGTCTAAAATCTTCCATTCCTGCTTTTTCTATTCCTTCCTTCCCTCCCTCCCTCCCTCCCTCCCTCCCTCCCTCTCCCACTCTTCTTTCTTCCATCCTCCTTTCCTACTTCTTCTATTCTGCCTTTCTTCCTGATCTAGTTCTCCTTACTTTTCTTTTTCTTTGCACTGTATGAAAACTCTTGCCTCTTTCAATGTCAATGTCCGTTTTTCTTTCCTTGTCTTCTCTCTTGTTTCCCGTTCTTCTTCCTTCCTTCCTTCCTTCCTTTCCATCTGTTTCTATCCATCATTAACTCTATCCCCTCATCCTTCCTTACTCCTTTTCCCACTTGCCCTGTCTCTTTATTTGTCATCTTTCAGCCTTTTCTTCCTACGTTTGCTTTCCCTTTTTCCTCTTATTCCTCTTGCTGATCTCTATATACTGTTTGTTCTGGTTAGGAAGAATACGTCTTCCTGGGAGTTGAGCGATCACTGGCAAAGCAAATGAATAAAACAAGCACGCACACACACACACACACACACACACACACACTTACAAAGGTCCGCTTTACCATTGTTAAATATTCAACACGACATCTTTGTAAGCTGTTGTTAATTAGTCTCCGTAACAACACAAAGGTCTAGCGCTGGATTACCTGTGACAACCTTCATTTGCATGCATATTAAACGCGGCTATCAAATGATAGCTCGCTGATCAAATCAGACGCCTTGTTTTGTTTTCATCTCCTCCTGTTCATCTTCGCCCTCCTTCTCTCTTTCATCGTAGGCGGACAGCAATCAAGGACGCAGAGTACTTATTAAGACTTCATGTATTCCGTGTTTGGTTTCGCGGCCTTTAAAGGCTGAATTAGGACGGCTAGTCGCCTAATTATCCTCCGGGATTAATCAATCAGCTTTCTTTTAGCGAAACAAATCAACGAAATATACTTACGGTAAAGTGAAACAAAAGAGACATTCGCTCTTGCTTTCTACAGTTTGCAAACATCCTCTCCTCGATCATATTATCTGTAGCAGCTGCAGTCGGTCATTGTGATGCAGAAATTATCCTTCATCTTCTGTACCGCTTTATCCTGTATTTAGGGTCACGGGGACCTGGAGCCTATCCCAGGAGACTCTGGGCACAAGGCAGGGTACACCCTGGACAGCGTGCCAATCCATCGCAGAGCACACACACACACACTCATTCACACACTACGGTCAATTTAGGAACACCAATTAGCCTAATCTGCATGTCTTTGGACTGTGGGAGGAAACCGGAGTACCCGGAGGAAACCCACCAAGCACGGGGAGAACATGCAAACTCCATGCACACAGAGACGGGAATCGAACCCAGACCCTGGAGGTGCAAGGCGACGGTGCTAACCACTACACCACCGCGCCGCCGTAAAGTTAATTCGTCCAAAATAATACTTTTCCGTTGCAAAGAAACACTAAAACTGGAGACTCATTCCATAAATGTGTCCTTACAGGAAAGCTAAAAAGTTTCTATGTACTTAAAGGGGGTGCCAATACTTTTGTACATTCAATGTAGGTTGGAAAGAAGGAGAGAGAGAGAGGAAGGCTGTAAATATAGAGCTTTATGTCCCTAGGATACAACGAAGGAGAAATTCAAACGAGAGGGACAAGAAGGGTGGAATGTGTAAGAAAAGAATGTAGAAAGAAAAAAGAATAAAATAAACTGAAAGACGGATGGAAAAGCAAAAGTAACGACTGTGTAACTTAATCTCCTCTTTGTTTCTTCTCCTTATTCCCTCTTTCCTTCTCTTTGTCTATTTGTTTTTTCCCCATCCCTTCTTTCTGTATTTTTACCTTCTTTTTTCTGTTCATTGCTTGGTCTAGAATGTGAAAGTGTGTGTGTGTGTGTGTGTGTGTGTGTGTGTGTGTGTGTGTGTGTGTGTGTGTGTGTGTGTGTGTGTGTGTGCGTGTGTGTATGAGTGTGTGCGCGTGCGAAATATAAAGTTTGAATAAGGGTCCAAAAACGTATTTTTCCACCCATGAGAATGGACGTTTTCCCAACACACACACACACACACACACACACACACACACACACACACACACACACACACACACACATAGGGAAACAGAAGGGTCTAAATGGATTGTGTTAATACTCTGTGTAGCCTGCAATGCAATTTTTTCCCAATTGACCTCCTCACCACCCCCACACACCACACACACTCGCCTCAGACGCGAACACACTCGTGCGGAATACTGAACAGCCACCACACGCTTGTGCGCGTGCTCACACACACACACACACACACACATACACACACACACAGTAAATAACTAATAAGCAAAGTTAGCAAAGAAGAGTTTTTTTTTTATTAAAATAATTGTATTTTATATATTTTTTTTTATTGTATATATTATATCAGTTTTATATTTTGCTTCCATTTTTGTAGATTATTTTACTTATATTTTTTGGTTTGTTTTTTGTTTGTTTTTAAAAACTACATACTGTATATATAGGAACTGTAGTTTTTAAAAACAAACAAATAAATATAATAAAAAATTATATATTTCACATATATTATTATATAATATGTATTATTATTATTATTTAAAATTATTATTATTATTATTATTATTATTATTATTATTAAAAATGGACTAGGAAAAATGTTACCCAAAATGTTGATTTTTAATTTTAATTTTTTTTACTTTTATGAATTATTATTAGTTTTCCCATCTCCCTTCTTTCTCCTCGGCTTCTCCTGCCTCTTTCCTGACAGAATCATTTTATCGGAGTGAAAGTGAAAGGCTAAAGTGATTTATAAGAGCAGCAGCTTTCTAATAAAGCAAAAACACACGAGGGCCGTTTCAAAGCCTCGCGCTGAAAACACGTAGTACAGACCAGATTAAACTGGCCACGTTCGATCTCTGTTATGTTTTTAATTATTTTACACAGACATCACGGTTGCTGGTTGCTGGTGGTGACCAAAACAGCCCTGGTGTCTGAGTAAAGGGAAAAGAAAAGTATCTCTAGTTGAAAAGATATCTAGTTTAACACAATGTTTAATGCTCATGTGTATCTCAGCAACTACAGAACTTTCACACACAGGATCACACTTATGTTTCCTCAATGCAGGAGTCTCACAATACTCTTGTAGAATATGATTATAGAAAATCTCAAGTGAAATACAGTGGTGTGAAAAACTATTTGCCCCCCTCCTGATTTCTTATTCTTTTGCATGTTTGTCACACAAAATGTTTCTGATCATCAAACACATTTAACTATTAGTCAAAGATAACACAAGTAAACACAAAATGCAGTTTTTAAATGAGGGGTTTTATTATTTAGGGAGGAAAAAAAATCCAAACCTACATGGCCCTGTGTGAAAAAGTAATTGCCCCCTGAACCTAATAACTGGTTGGGCCACCCTTAGCAGCAATAACTGCAATCAAGCGTTTACGATAACTTGCAACGAGTCTTTTACAGCGCTCTGGAGGAATTTTGGCCCACTCATCTTTGCAGAATTGTTGTAATTCAGCTTTATTTGAGTGTTTTCTAGCATGAACCGCCTTTTTAAGGTCATGCCACAACATCTCAATAGGATTCAGGTCAGGACTTTGACTAGGCCACTCCAAAGTCTTCATTTTGTTTTTCTTCAGCCATTCAGAGGTGGATTTGCTGGTGTGTTTTGGGTCATTGTCCTGCTGCAGCACCCAAGATCGCTTCAGCTTGAGTTGACGAACAGATGGCCGGACATTCTCCTTCAGGATTTTTTGGTAGACAGTAGAATTCATGGTTCCATCTATCACAGCAAGCCTTCCAGGTCCTGAAGCAGCAAAACAACCCCAGACCATCACACTACCACCACCATATTTTACTGTTGGTATGATGTTCTTTTTCTGAAATGCTGTGTTACTTTTACGCCAGATGTAACAGGACACGCACCTTCCAAAAAGTTCAACTTTTGTCTCGTCGGTCCACAAGGTATTTTCCCAAAAGTCTTGGCAATCATTGAGATGTTTTTTAGCAAAATTGAGACGAGCCTTAATGTTCTTTTTGCTTAAAAGTGGTTTGCGCCTTGGAAATCTGCCATGCAGGCCGTTTTTGCCCAGTCTCTTTCTTATGGTGGAGTCGTGAACACTGACCTTAATTGAGGTAAGTGAGGCCTGCAGTTCTTTAGATGTTGTCCTGGGGTCTTTTGTGGCCTCTCGGATGAGTTGTCTCTGCGCTCTTGGGGTAATTTTGGTCGGCCGGCCACTCCTGGGAAGGTTCACCACTGTTCCATGTTTTTGCCATTTGTGGATAATGGCTCTCACTGTGGTTCGCTGGAGTCCCAAAGCTTTAGAAATGGCTTTATAACCTTTACCAGACTGATAGATCTCAATTACTTTTGTTCTAATTTGTTCCTGAATTTCTTTGGATCTTGGCATGATGTCTAGCTTTTGAGGTGCTTTTGGTCTACTTCTCTGTGTCAGGTAGCTCCTATTTAAGTGATTTCTTGATTGAAACAGGTGTGGCAGTAATCAGGCCTGGGGGTGACTACAGAAATTGAACTCAGGTGTGATAAACCACAGTTAAGTTATTTTTTAACAAGGGGGGCAATCACTTTTTCACACAGGGCGATGTAGATTTGGAGTTTTTTTTCTCCCTTAATAACGTAAACCTTCATTTAAAAACTGCATTTTGTGTTCAATTATGTTATCTTTGACTAATAGTTAACGGTTTTTGATAAGCAGAAACATTTAAGTGTGACAAACATGCAAAAGAATAAGAAATCAGGAAGGGGGCAAATAGTTTTTCACACCACTGTATGTCTCAAAGTAGTGCAGTAGACATCAAGGGCTAACTTGTGTAGGGCACTAGTAAGGCGTCATTTCTAATATACCTCACTTTTTAGGACAGAGACAACATGGGGGAATTCATGGGATGTCTGATTCTTGCCTCCCAGGAACTCCTTTAATGGTTCAAACATGTGGTAATATGGGCTATATACATGCGGGCTATAATACATTTGCATACTAACCTAAAAAGTATATAGAGGTAATACATGACTTGATTGGGCGGAGCTTAAAGCCATAATGCTGACATAGCTAATGCGCGATGGGGAAAAGGGGAAAAATTTCAACATTTGATAAATTTTTTTTAAGATGTTACAGATTCTACACTTCTACCTCAATTGTACTTTTTTTATTTTATAAAAATGTATCCGATGTTTCCAGTGACATGTTACTCTCAGTGAAAGATGCATCTGGTTTCATCGACTTTAATCAGAACACTGCATGGAACATTTCCAAAAAAACTCCATCATGACCTCCGAATACATTTCAGAAGTCCATTCGCGTCTTCACAACAATGACCACCAGTTACAACTCGTTGGCTTTTTAACAAAAAACAGAAGAAAAAAAAATATGTGAAATACCAGACAGGTCTTGGTGACCTTCAGGACCTTCATGTGTCTGTCTGTGTCCTTATAAGAAACCAGACGGGTATTGTGGTCAGAAATATGTGACATTTGTAAAGAAAGAAGGTTGCTACTGAGAAGAAATGTCACCTGAAACAAAGTACAATGACAAAGACCAAGTCCAAGAAAAATGTCATATCCAAGATTGGTACTACTGTATATACAGTGGTGTGAAAAACTATTTGCCCCCTTCCTGATTTCTTATTCTTTTGCATGTTTGTCACACTTAAATGTTTCTGCTCATCAAAAACCGTTAACTATTAGTCAAAGATAACATAATTGAACACAAAATGCAGTTTTTAAATGAAGGTTTACGTTATTAAGGGAGAAAAAAAACTCCAAATCTACATGGCCCTGTGTGAAAAAGTGATTGCCCCCCTTGATAAAAAACTGTGGTTTATCACACCTGAGTTCAATTTCTGTAGTCACCCCCAGGCCTGATTACTGCCACACCTGTTTCAATCAAGAAATCACTTAAATAGGAGCTACTGGACACAGAGAAGTAGACCAAAAGCACCTCAAAAGCTAGACATCATGCCAAGATCCAAAGAAATTCAGGAACAAATGAGAACAAAAGTAATTGAGATCTATCAGTCTGGTAAAGGTTATAAAGCCATTTCTAAAGCTTTGGGACTCCAGCGAACCACAGTGAGAGCCATTATCCACAAATGGCAAAAACATGGAACAGTGGTGAACCTTCCCAGGAGTGGCCGACCGACCGAAATTACCCCAAGAGTGCAGAGACGACTCATCCGAGAGGCCACAAAAGACCCCAGGACAACATCTAAAGAACTGCAGGCCTCACTTGCCTCAATTAAGGTCAGTGTTCACGACTCCACCATAAGAAAGAGACTGGGCAAAAACGGCCTGCATGGCAGATTTCCAAGGCGCAAACCACTTTTAAGCAAAAAGAACATTAAGGCTCGTCTCAATTTTGCTAAAAAACATCTCAATGATTGCCAAGACTTTTGGGAAAATACCTTGTGGACCAACGAGACAAAAGTTGAACTTTTTGGAAGGTGCGTGTCCCATTACATCTGGCGTAAAAGTAACACAGCATTTCAGAAAAAGAACATCATACCAACAGTAAAATATGGTGGTGGTAGTGTGATGGTCTGGGGTTGTTTTGCTGCTTCAGGACCTGGAAGGCTTGCTGTGATAGATGGAACCATGAATTCTACTGTCTACCAAAATATCCTGAAGGAGAATGTCCGGCCATCTGTTCGTCAACTCAAGCTGAAGCGATCTTGGGTGCTGCAGCAGGACAATGACCCAAAACACACCAGCAAATCCACCTCTGAATGGCTGAAGAAAAACAAAATGAAGACTTTGGAGTGGCCTAGTCAAAGTCCTGACCTGAATCCTATTGAGATGTTGAGGCATGACCTTAAAAAGGTGGTTCATGCTAGAAAACCCTCGAATAAAGCTGAATTACAACAATTCTGCAAAGATGAGTGGGCCAAAATTCCTCCAGAGCACTGTAAAAGACTCGTTGCAAGTTATCGAAACGCTTGATTGCAGTTATTGCCGCTAAGGGTGGCCCAACCAGTTATTAGGTTCAGGGGGCAATTACTTTTTCACACAGGGCCATGTAGGTTTGGATTTTTTTTCTCCCTAAATAATAAAACCCCTCATTTAAAAACTGCATTTTGTGTTTACTTGTGTTATCTTTGACTAATAGTTAAATGTGTTTGATGATCAGAAACATTATGTGTGACAAACATGCAAAAGAATAAGAAATCAGGAGGGGGGCAAATAGTTTTTCACACCACTGTATGTCTAGGATTTTTTTTTTCATTTAGCTAGAAATGGTCAATGAATAAATAAACAAATAAACAAAATTTGCTAAGATCTATAAATATGCATCTAGACTGTCCCCGATATCCTTCAGAGATCTCAGTCTGATTATCTTGTCAATGACTTTCACTTTCATGTAAATTTTTTTTGGCCACTATTAAAATTATCTGCATAACCCAGGAATAAAAGTTAGTCCACAATTTACTTTTTTTTCATGTCATTTATTTACACTTCACTCAGAATTAAGAAAACTTTTACACAACAAGGTTTGAATCTTTTATCGAGTTCCCTGTATTAATTATAAGATAATGATATACTGTAAGTATGTAATTGTTTAGAAAACACATGGACAGCTATAAAACTGATTGCTGCTGGTCAAGGTTATTGTGTGAAGAATGAAAGCTAATGAATGTTTACCTTGAGAAATAAACATTTATTATATCTGTAATTATTGGGTTGTGTCGTTTAGTCTTTTTAATTAATTACAGCTGGAAAATTAATTAAATGTGTAATCATTGTAATGACTGAATGTTTAAATGATTCATTAAAAATGTATTAGCTGAAACAATATGTATAACGTAACCAGTCGCTGGCAAAACATAAACATACTGTAGCTTTTACAATATACATTTTTTTTATTTCTGAACGTCTCCTAGAGATGTGGTTAGTAAAGTGACTGAGGCTCGTAATGATGGGCTCGAGTTAGAAACATGGCTAATGGAGCTGAAAAGATCGAGGCGCAAAAAACATGTTAGAGATTCTATTGCAGGTAAGTAGGAAAGTAAAGTGGCACAGAATACAGTAAGTTGTAATCAAAGATCACATTTTAAAGATGGACATCATGTGCTTTTTACATGATTTGCATAAAAATTTGGAAATTGAATTATGCACATTTTGAAACAACTTTTCTATGCATGCATCGTATTCGTTTAATAACTTTACAGTCCCAGATAAGTTAAAAACATATTTAAACAAATGCAAATTAAATTAAAGCATTCATTTAATTAGAGTTAATTTCCTAGGAATCTCTGATATTATGCTTTGATAAAATATACTTTGATAAATCTCCTGGTTTCTGATTTGACATTGTTAAAAGCAGTTAATTATTTTATAAATTATGTTGAGTAATTAACAGCAAGTAATTAAAACTTATGAAATGAATACGATGCATGCATAGAAAAGTTGTTTCAAAATGTGCATAACTCAATTTAAAAATTAAACCTAAACTAGTATTTTATTTGAAATTCCCACTGGGAAGCTTATTAAGTGGCGTTTTTGTTTTCTCGAGAAAAATATGATCATAGTGAATAAAATGTAAAAAAAAAAAAAAAAAAAAAAAAAAAAAACTGTTATAGGTTCAAACCTAAATATCAAAGTTCTAATAAAACTTCTTCGAGCAGAGAGACAAATCCCAAACGGTCCACTTTCCTCCCTGTTCCTCCTCCCCACGCCATTCTGCTTAAACAATGATTAATTAAGGCGTCGCTCTGCATTAATGACTCCCGTCTCGGTGTGAAAATCACAGCGATCTGCAGGACTCGCATCGTGTGGAGGGTCATAAACGTCTATAAGGTGAAGAGAGATGCAAACCATCGAGGTTCCGAACCCAATTAACCCCCAATTAACTCGTCTCCTCGTGTTTTTAACAGGGTGCGAGAGATCTCGCTCGGCTGTTTGGAAAGCGGAGATTGTGAGATCAGGTCTATAAAGTGAGATGTGACAGAGGAGGGTTTTAGGTGTGTGTTTAGTTATGGAATAAAACAGATGTGGCCACACTCTCTCATACACTCATTCTATATACAGTATAGTTGTGGGAGGCTTGGAGAATATACCAGGGGACTTGGCCACACAAGCACAGAATCAAACCCTCAACCCTGGAGGTGCAAGGCCACACGCTACAGCACCATGCCGCCTAGAGGGATGCTGTTATAGGAAAATGATCAATAACAAGGAGATAACAACACAATAACAACACGTATAATTGCCAAAAGTTGTGTTTTTATATATAGCAGAACCTCGGCATAAAAATTTTATTTCAGTGGGAGAAAGTGGTGATGTTTAAACCTTTAATAATCTGTTCAACTGGTAAATATTAACCACTTGACCTGCCTTTCTTTCTTTCTTGCTGGAATGAATCTGCAGATGTTTGGGCAACATTCGGGGACGGGACATTAGGACGAGTTTCTGTGAAGGAAAATGTAGTTTTCCTCCATGGGAACAAACATCGCTCTCCAAACCTGACTTTACTTTCATCGACTGGGTCTCTGGCTGAGGATGGAGATCTGATTGGATCGGCATTTTTCACGTAGTAAAACATCAAACCGATCATAGACGAGATGGGACGTGGAAGGCGGTATTATTATCAGACAAGATGGGAATCCTGACCTCACCTCAACCTTTCCTTTTTTCTTCTTGAATCAGCATCCAGGGCCTTTTTTAAAGGTTAAGTCGGAATCTTTAATCGGAATGATTTCAATCAGATTACCGAAAGATCATCCGTAAATGTAGCTACTGTACTGCCGCAAAGTGATGACATTTCGCATCAAGGTTAAACAAACCCCTTTTGAACAGAAAATGTCAGTCACTAATTCTGTTCCTTCGTTTGTTTGTTTTGTTGTACATGTGACAATCGATGGATCGTTACCATAGAAACAATCACATGGTGTAGAGCAAGGACACGAATATTATAAACCAGCTGCACTACATACGGAGCTGCTGTTCTAGAAAATCAATAAACACCTTTCGACCATTAAGAATGTAGAAAATAACGGTGCTGTTTTATACAACTATATATATTTTTTACATTCACTTTAGACAAGGGATTTGTCATAGCCTTTCTGACTTTCTGTAGATTCCTGAACTTTTTTTTTTTTAAAGATTGATCCTGGATGACAGTGAAGATAAAGGTGTAGAGGAGTGTGTGTGTTTGCATTTGTAAATTACATTCCCAGGAGAGAGAACCTCAGCAGATGTGGTTTATGTCTATGTCTGTGTGTGTGTGTGTGTGTGTGTGTGTGTGTGTGTGTGTGTGTGTGTGTGTGTGTGTGTGTGTGTGTGAGAGAGAGAGTATGTGTATAAGCGATTTTCCGCTACACGACAGCTGAAATGTGAAATAGGAACTTATTGATCAGGCAGGTTACAAAAGCCTGATCCTCTTACATACCAGAATGCTGTGTATACAAGATGTTTTACAGAGCATGGCCATGTGTAAGAGACTGCTGGATGGAGGGTAATGCTATTGCGCCACACTATAGGCTGGTTTATTCTCTTCTATGATCAGAATGAACGTTCGACTTAAAATGGTGCATTGATATCCTCCTGATCATTAGGTGGTAGTATGGATCAAACACAGAAATCTCGTTATTTAGATTCAGTTGCCAGGATGTGAACAAAAAAAGGACTGCAGAATGCGTTAAAAAAAAGAAAAAGAAAAAGTGTAACGAGCAGAACTGACAAATGATAGCAAAACCAATCAGACAAGGCCACAGGTGGCACATCTTTATAGATCACTAGAGTAAATATGCGTCACTGAGTTATAAGGTTAAAGCTAAAAATAATCTGCTGATCTTTAATGTAATCAGTGATAATAATAATAATAATAATAATAATAATATTATTATTTGAGGTTGAAGTCCACGTACGTGTACGTGTGTCTTTCTGTACAGCAGAACTCTCCGTCTAACTTATTAATAGACAGAAATGACATTCTGTAAGGTTGAGTATCTGACGCCTTGTTTACACTAAGTTGTCCTTCTTTGGTGCTCAGACAAATACACTCGCTGTTCGGTAATCGGAGAGAGAATCACAGATGAGAAATGGAAAAAGTCGATCAGATAAAGATGAAGTTTTGTCTTAAAACGACTCGTTAAAATTCACTTATACCACTTCAGCGCTGTTATTTCAGACAAAGTGAAAATATGAACTAATCCCAGTCAAACTATTAAATTTTTTTTATTTCATTCATGGTACAGGTTAAACTTTAGGCAGATATCTAAGTACTGCAAAAGTTTCATTAAATTCCGTCCAGCGGTCGATTTAAGACGCGCCCACAGTTTGACGCATGCGCAGTACAGGTACGTTGTCAAAACTTTTATAACAGTTTATAATCTGGCACCAAACTGCTCATAACGTCACCTCTACTCAACAATTTGATTTCATTTATGATGCAGGTTTAACTTCAGGTAAATACCTAAGGACATGCAGAGTTCCATTAAATTCTGTCCAGTGAGATTTGCATGATGCTGTGACAAACTCTGGCTGGACAGACAAACAGAACATTTTGGGGACCTCCAATTTATGAAGCGTAAAGATTTACATTTAGGCATTTGGCAGACGCTCTTATCCAGAGCGACTTACTGTACATTTTTATCTCATTACACATCTGAGCAGTTGAGGGTTAAGGGCCTTGCTCAAGGGCCCAACAGTGGCAACTTGGTGGTTGTGGGGTTTGAACCTGGGATCTTCCGAACCGTAGTCCAATGCCTTAACCACTGAGCTACCGCTGGCCCAGATGTCATTGGAAGAGTGAATGCTGACATAATGGGCAGACAAAACCTTTCTTTTCCTGTTCTTATATACATATCTTGTTTACATAAACATATGCTGTGTGGGGGGGGGGTACTTTGGCTAAGGGCTTAGCAAACCATGTTAATTGTTCCAACCACTAACGATCTTGTTAGCATAGCAATGCAGGATGATGTCAACCAGGAAGAGGCATTTCTGGGGTATTTCTGTCTGCTGCTCTAAACGCACATAATCATACAAGCAGGTCGATTGGAAACTGTTTGTGTGAATGGGTGTGTGAATCTGCCAGTCTGTGTGAGTGTGTGAAACAGTGTGTGTGAATGGGTGTGTGATTGACAGACGTTCTGTCTAGGACATGTTCCCAACCAGAAGTGTTCCCCAAATCGACTCCAGGAAAACGGCTTCATCGTTTCCAGTGTTTTCCATCGAAACTGATTGACATGCAGTGTAGATGTCAATTCCCGCCACATTCCCAGAATTCCCACTGGATTCCGGAGTCACCGCAACCCAGACTTTTCAGGCTGTTTAATTCAATCGCCCTTCTTTTAAGGATTCTCAAGATCCGGGCTTCCTTCTAAACTTTCCAGTTCTCGATCCATCTGTCATCCTGTCAGGCCTTCTCTCACTCTCTCATTCTCTCTCCCTCTCTCTCTCCTTCTCTCTCTCTCTCTCTCTCCTTCTCTCTCTCTCTCTCTCCCTCTCATTCTCTCTCTCTCTCCCTCTCATTCTCTCTCTCTCTCCCTCTCATTCTCTCTCTTTCATTCCCTCTGTTCTCCAACTCCACCGTCTGCCCACATCCCTCATCAACCTCGCGCTGCAGTATTTTACTCACAGACAGAGAGAGACAGTGAGGGAGACAGAGAGTGACAGATAATTAGGAACAGAGAAATCAGGTGACAGACAAATACAGCACGTCACAGAAAAGGAAAAACAAGGAAGGGAAAATAAATCAACGAAAGCAATAGAAAGGGTGAAAGCACTGAGATGGGATGAATGAGTGAGGCAGGAAGAGTGAGAAAAGCAAGTAGCGTTATTAGACAAATGAAATAAAAAAGGGAAGGAGTTGAGAAGATGATGAAAAAAAATTAAAGACCTGATACAGTGAGAATATTGACGAAAGGAGAGGGGGAACTGTATAATAATAGAATGGAAGGATAGTAGGATGACAGAATGTCAGAGAAAACCTGAAGCGAAAGAGTGATAGAGTGAAGTAAATAAGATGGAAAGAGTGAAGAAAATGAGGACGGGGACACTGTGAGACGATGACAAAAAGAAACAGTGACAGACTGGCAAAGGGAGAGCGGGAAAAGTAGGAAGGTTTGGAAGCGATAGAGTGAGAATAAAAACTGAAGGACAGAAAAATTGTGTGAGAAAAAAAAAGAAAGCTCCTGTATTACAATGAATATGAGTGAAGGAGAGAGAAAATGAAGTAAAGTAGAAAACAGAGAAAAAATAATAATAGAACACAATCGTATGTGTGCACGAAAGAAACAGTAGGTGTATGGTGCGAAAAGATGACAGAAAGATGAAGAATTTGAAGGTGAAGAGAGAATCGGAGCGAGAGTGGGAGAGAGGGATAAAAAAATAGAAAAGTAAGAGATTTTTTAAAGGTTTTTTTTAATTTTCACAAAAGACTATATTTAGTTTTTTATTTCAACATTTATATGTATTTCAATATTAAAATATTTTAAAATATTTTATATATATATATATATATATATATATATATATATATATATATATATATATATATATATAAAATATATATATTTTTACATATATATATGCGATTAATTTTGATTAATTCATTACAATTAATTAATTGCCTCTAATTAATTAGATTTTTTAAAATCTAATTAATTAGAGGCTTTGTAATGAATTAATCAAAATTAATCGCATTTTAATCGCATATAAATATTTGACCTGAGAACAGTGAGAAGTAAGTTTTTTCATATGGATTTTTAGTATACCATTGAAAAATGGTATACTAAAAATCAGAGAGAGAGAGAGAGAGAGAGAGAGAGAGAGAGAGAGAGAGAGAGAATAAGGAGTGGAGAAAATAGAGATAGTAAAATAGAGATGAGGGTTTGGGGGGGAAAGAACGTGTGAGAGTGAGATGGGTATGAGAGAGATATGATGTAAAATTGGGTAAAAGAGTGAAAGAAAAGAGTTATAAAGGTGAGAGATAACAAGAAGGAAAAAAATAGGGAGTATCTAAGAAGAAAGGAGCAGGAGAGGTCTTAGATGGAGAGAAAGGGGATTTAGTGCAGCTTTAAGCACAAGGAAGAAAGAAAGATACAGGAATCTTGGAGTCAGCAAACATGAATCAGATTGATGGATGAAAGAAAAAAAAGTGATTGAAAAAAAGGAGAAAAAGTGCTACTGTGTCATTTATGGACTTTATTTACATAGTCGTTGAGTACAATACAGTAAAATAATAATCCACCTTCAATTACTTTTGTCATGCTCAGTATAACATCATTATCGTGCTTATTGTCACATTGATGATACGTCAGCCAAGTCATTCAGTTCACCTCACATTTGTCCATACAGTATATTATAACTTGACTCCATCTACCACCCATCCTACCCAGTTTAGCTACCAGTTCTTCCAGTGCTGTCCCACCACTGCCCCAATGCTAACCCATCAAACTTCTAAAATGATTCAAAGCTTCACTCAAACCTCTATTACTCTGATGCAAAAATACCCCACAATACCACCCCAGTGGGCACAGGTAGATCTGTGAGGCGTCTTTAAGGCTAGAGACCTATTAGCGGTGCCTTTAGGACTCATTAAATCCCTAAAACCTACAGTATAACCTTCCTTCATACAGTACTGTCTTAAAGATGATCTAAAGACACTTTAAGGGGTTTTGAGTTTTAAAGATCTCCTGCTTCTTTCAGGAAGTTTCTAAAATGTGCTACATATGTGATTAATATGCTTAATATGCTACAATGCCACTTAAGCTGCCCAAGTCTGTCCCAGTACCTAACATTATTTCAGTGATATCCTATTGCCAAAAAAATATTATCAAGTCTTGAAAAGGAACTGTAACCACCCTAACATCAGCCCAACTCTAACTCAACAGTGACCCGATTATTGTCCCAAACACCATTCCCAAATTCCCAAACTCGTGCAAAAAATAAATAAATAAATAAATAAATAAATAAAACTGCTCCATCACTGTTCTCGATGGCACATAAAAGAGGCCCTACTGGTTCTATAAAACTGCCTTAATAGTGGCCCGGTGTTGCCACTTTGCAGCTCCTTAAACTTCATAAACTTTTATTTTTGTATCCTGCCTTCAAACTGCCCAAGTGCCATCCTATTGCCACCCCAACCACAAAAATACATTGTGTCTAACATTGTGCCCCAATTCCACCTTCTAACCTTCGACATTCTTCCAAGCCTGTTCCAATGGTACCCCAAGATTTCCAACAAAGTTGTCAAACCTGCTCCAGTTTCCCAAGGTACCCCTATCTTAACTGGTACCCTTATCAAGTGGAGGCTCGGCAGTTTAAATTAGTTTAAAGGCATTTAAATTAGAATCTGAAAATGTCCCTGTCCAAGGTCCTTGACAAACATCCTTTTCCCTCAACTGCTTAGTTGTAAGTTATCTTCGATAAAATCAACCAAAATAAATGACTTTTTACAATTTTTTCTTTTAACATGCTGCCTAGAAATCTGGCTCAAATATCTAAAACTGCCCCAAGATCGATCCAATTCTGCCCCCAAACTATTGCTCCAGGTCAGTCCCAACACTGTCCTCCTGTGGTCTAGCGACTATGGCTCACACACTGTCACTTTGTTCATGTCGCCTCTTTAGTAGACGTGCCAGGAACACCAAACTAGCACTCGTCCTTCCTCCTTCCTTCTCTTTGAAACACCAGCTACTGATGGAGAGAAAAATATTGGGTGTGAGTTGAAGAGAAGCCAGGGAATTAGCAAGCAACAGACACAGAGTGAGAGAGAGAAAGAGAAAGAGCGAGAAGTGGGAGGGATAGAAAGTGAGGGAGAAAGAGAGAAAGAGCCCCAGCGACAAGGGGCAAAATTGAAGCTAATCAGTTTCCCCTTCTTCAGCTCGTCTCTTCACATTGTCTCAAACTGGCAGTTGAGTGAGATGTAACGATTACTTGTTCTTGCAACAAAAAAAAAAAGGAAAAGAAAAAAAGAGACAATTTCTCTCTATTTTTTTTTTTTTTTTGCATAAGAATCTTACGATAAGGACATAGTAGGAGAGGGATATACTGCTGCATCACACAAGTACAGATCAGATATATATCTCAGATTAGCGTCATCAGCATGACATTCCATGGCACAATGTTCTCGAGAGGAGCTAAAGAACAGGGCCCGGTTTCTCGAAAGCTTCTTATCTCTAAGTAGTTCTTAAGTCGTACCTTAACCTCTCTCTTAACTTAATGGCGCATTTCCCGAAACGTTCTTACGCTAAGTATCTCTTAGCTAAGTCAGACGTTCGTAAGGTTGGTCTGGACCAACCTTAACTCATACTTAGCGTAGTTTCAGCTCAAGACGCTAGTCGGCGCCACTGAGCAGCAGTCTTTATAAATCAGCGGTGTATGCAAACACATTATGGCACGTTATCAAAGTCGTATTAATGATGGAATATACTGTAGACCTGTTTAAGAATGTTATTTTATTTGATATCAGAACTAATAGAGTGACTTTTAATTAGCCTATTTCATAATGTCACTAACGCATTAAAATTCCCAATCACAATTAATATTAAACAGGTGGCGAACAATTAGGCAGCGATACGGCGTGTTGTTGTGTTAAACTGAAGACGGCGCGGTCCGTGGAGCCGTGTGGGTCATGTACATTTTTCCTTTAGACAAAACTTCAGCCCTTTTCATATTTTCCCCGTGGCCGTTATTAAAAATATATACAGTATATAAATAAAAGTTTTGCCTTCCAAGGCAACAGATTATGGAGCTTCTTGAGCTGCTCAGACCTGCGCGTGCCAGACCAACGCGTCGTACTTACTGTACTTACTGTACACTCCCCGTCCCGATGTCCAGCTGCTCGCTGCTTTTTGTTTAAAATATGTTTCATTCATCATTAGCCATTATCCATGACTTTGTGGGTTTTTCTTTTGACACGTTTTATTTTTATGAAATTTGATTTAGTTAAATGAGAAAATAACCTTGGGAGATTCAAACCCCGCATCCATTCATGTTTCTGAGTGATTGTAATGTTTAATACCCCTACAGTATTCACTTATGCGGTGTGACTCGGTGTGAGATGCGGTGTGTTATACCTCTATCTCACCTGCACGGTCTCGCGCTGTGGCCGCAGGCTTGATCATGATTCACCCCGAGTTTTTGCGCTGTGATTACGTTTCCATCTTTCCGCGTGAAAAATTCAACGTTTAATTTTTTGCTGGTCCTCGCGGAAGCTTGCAGACCTTGTAGAACTTCGCGGAACGTTAAAGGAACGTGGTGGGCAATCGCGGCAGCTCACGGAGATGAGTCCGGCCACACAGGTGAGAGAGGGGTATTAGGCACCACACAGGTGAGAGAGGGGTATTAGGCACCACACAGGTGAGAGAGGGGTATTAGGCACCACACAGGTGAGAGAGGGGTATTAGGCACCGTGATTTGCCTCGAGTGACCGGCGCCCGACGGTCCGCGAAGATCTACAAGGTCCGCGAGCTTCCACATGTTAAACATGTTTATTTTTTTTGCGTGGTAAAATGGAAACGTAATAACAGCACCAAAACTCGCGCCGAATCATAATGAACCGCACTTACGGCCCCGCGTGTGAGATAGGGGTATTAAACCTCCACTTTGTCATCTCATCGTATTCATTCCATAAGTGCGCTATACAACCCCAACAACTGACACTTCACATTGTTTCTGAAGCTGGTGAAGAGTGTTATCAGCTGTTTGTCCATCAACTATGATTGGATACCCGGTTCGTTTCACGGCCACATGTTACATGAAAATATTATATATTATATTATTATATTAATTAATATTAATTTATATATTTGTCTATTATGGCATGTTATTGTTAAGTTAACACATGTCGAAATAAACGCTATTAAAAGAATTTAGTGCAATGTTTAATTTGCATAGAAAGTGCCGTCTTTCTTAACACTGTCATGCAGGAGTGAAAAATCGATTCCAGAGCCACCGATGTCCGCTAATTCAGGACCTTCACTGTAGACAGCGCCGCGTAACGTCGGACGTAAGAGGCAGCGACTTAAGAAGACTCCTAAGAGACAGTTCGAGAAATACACTTAGAAAAGTTATCACTTAACGTAAGATATATCTTAAGAGTCTTCTTAGCGCGCGAATAGTGTGCGTTATCGAGAAACCGGGCCCAGGTCTATAATGTAACTCTGAGGTATTTGACTTTTCCATGTGTTTCTTCATCAGCTAATTAACAACCCTTACTAGGTAGATGTGGGCGTATTAGCGCAGGGTAATAACTAAGGCTGTTTTTACAGCCTGGGATTGTTTCCGAGAAGACTTGACCCCCATTTAACCCCACATTCATTTTGACCAGTGAGAGCATCAAGTCCGATTGATTGAGATGGTCTTGAGCACTGCGCGGCGTACTTGGGAACAGATTGAATCAGATATATATATATATATATATAAACTGTACAGTACAGGTCAAAGGTTTGGACACACCTTCTCATCTATCTGTCATTGTTTTTTCTTTATTTTCATGACCATTTACATGGTAGATTCTCATTGAAGGCTTCAAAACTATGAATGAACACATGTGGAGTTATGTACTCAACAAAAAAAGGTGAAATAACTGAAAACATGTTTTATATTCTAGTTTCTTCAAAATAGCCCCCCTTTGCTCTGATTACTGCTTTGCACACTCTTGGCATCCTCTCGATGAGCTTCAAGGAGGTCGTCACCTGAAATGGTCTTCAACAGTCTTGAAGGAGTTCCCAGAGGTGTTGAGCACTTGTTGGCCTCTTTGCCTTCACTCTGCGGTCCAGCTCACCCCAAACCATCTCGATTGGGTTCAGGTCCGGTGACTGTGGAGACCTTTTTTTGTTAAGTACATAACTCCACATAGTTTTGATGCCTTCAGTGAGAATCTACCAATGTAAATAGTCATGAAAATAAAGAAAAAACATTGACAGATAGATGAGAAGGTGTGTCCAAACTTTTGGCCTGTACTGTAGGGCTGCACAATATTAGGAAAATATGCGATATGCGATATGTTGTTGAATATTGCGATAACGATATTTCTTGCGATATAACATTTCCCTAAAGAAATGCATTTTTTTATTATTATTGGCAATTTTTAAAAAATCATTTATGTAATGATGATACTAAAATAAACAGGTAATAGATATTCGTCTGATGTAATTAAATATAATTCAGGCTAAACAGAAACTATATGTCAAGGAAGTTGCAAATATTTAGACTTCAAAACACTATGAATGACTTAAACCCCTCAGCAGATATTCTGACTTCTGGTTTGCTGTTACTATAAACCTGCCAACACAATATGAATTAATTTCAAACATTACTTTCTATTTACGTGTAACCAGACACTCATATTTCAGCTAGGTGCATACTGCCACCTGCCATCGGAGAGAGATTGGTCTGTGTTACAGTTACATTGGAATGATAAATTGTATTGGCATGATTGATTGATTGTATAATGTGTCCCACAAATCATGATGTTTCCTGGGTGGTTAAACAGCAAGATCATCCCAGCTTTCCAGGGTGTGTCAGGTGATTTGAGGCGATTCATAGCTTTCTAGCATGACGTTTTATGACTAGTAGGTCAGCCATAGGTTCCACAGTTAATTTTTAGGCAATCAAACCTGGTCAGTGGAAACCCATGAAGACCGACAGCAGGGCTACAGGAAAAGTCAAGTGGAACTGCAAAAGCAAAGCACTAAGGCAAAAATATAAAAGTCAAAGTAAAAGTCCTCTGCAACGGCCAAGTCCAAAAGTTTGCAGCACATCATCAAGGGGACAACAAAAGACAACGCCACATGGGTAATAAATAGACAAATGTATTAATGGTTAAACAGAAAACGCCCAAATATTAACAATTACAACACTGTTACAACAAAAGCAACAACATATCAGCACATGTCCATGAATATAAATACAGTCCATATTAATACGATCAACATCTTCTGACCAATCAGAATGTAGTACTAGGATATAACCATACTTAAAAGATTGTTGTATAGTGTTGTGGCTCACTTGCTGTGTTCTGCTAAATACCACTACGATAAAAACTCAATTCGTCCTCTTTCATGTAAACACTGTAGTAGTAAGCACTAATAAAGCATTCATTTATACGGTATGACATAAAGGTTACTGAACAGCACACACACACACACACACACACACACACACACACACACACACACACACACACACAGGGTGAGTGTCTGTAGAGCGTAATGAGGACTGGCGGGGACTTGTCTTCTCCTGTTAAACCGTAATGAAGTCTGTCACTCTGCTTTGCCGGGTTCATCGTTCCCTACATTAAATCACATTTCATTACATCACATGACACACCATTCAGCAAACACAATGAGAGCGTGGCCTCGCTACAGTGGCTGAATTCTAACCGCCGGCACCGAACAAATAAATACTCTTCCTGTAAATATGTTTTTTAACCAAGAATCACAAGACATTGATATTTAATCAGGAATGAAAAGCTAATTCCCCATTAATCCATATTTTGTCAAATAATCCAGAGGCAAATCCCTTTTTTTTTTTTTGCAAAATCAACGCCTCCTTGTTTGACATGTAGTGCACTTCATAGGGCACAGAAGCAATTATTCTTGCCCCATCTTTGTTCCAGGTCACCCGTCCTGCCTCTTTATTGCCATCCTCTCAGTATTCTTCATCCATCCCTCGTTTCTTAATAACCCGCTGTTGAACTCTGCACTAACCTCTGCACCTCGTCAGGACATACTCTCATTTAAAAGCTTTTTAATGAACCAATTTTCAATCAAAACACAGCACTAATTACAAAGCGCCGGAGGAAGAAATAAGGAGACAGAGCAACATGTCTCTTGAACCAGC
The DNA here is from genome assembly GCA_030522415.1 of Channallabes apus. NCBI lineage: Eukaryota > Metazoa > Chordata > Actinopteri > Siluriformes > Clariidae > Channallabes > Channallabes apus. The sequence goes on along the minus strand of CM060117.1, from coordinate 3,631,787 downwards.
CCCCGGTGCTGGATCAACTACTGGAATATACTTGCATGTGCTGATCACGTCCTCATGTTTGCACCGATTCTCCATTTAACTGTCCAGAGCTTAGGACAAACACAATGGGTTTAGTTTGTATTTCATCATCATTAAGATGCTGAATTAGAAGAGCTCATCTCATAAAGATGGGATGAGGAAGTATAACTGATTAGTCATAATCTTAAAACCACCTGTCTAATATTCTGTTGGTGCCACTAAAATTGCTCTAACCCATCAAGGCCTGGGAACCACTAGACTTCTAAAGGTGTGCTGCCATCTAGCACCAAGACGTTACTACTGTACATGTTGCCACCATGGACCAGACTTGTTTGTCCAGCAAGTCCTACAGAGATGCTTGATCGGGTTGAGATCTGGATTCAACTCCTTGAACTCTTTGCCATATTCCACAAACTATTTCTGAATGTTGATGATGGTTGCGCTGTGTCTCTGCATCCTTGGAACTATTTGTAGCTACTAACCACTGGAACAGGAACATCCCATATGACCTGCTATTTTGGAGATAGACATCACAATTTGGCTCCCGTCAAAGTCACTCAGATGCTTCCACTTGCCCATTTTTCCTGCTTTCAACACTTCGACTTCGAGAACCAACTGTTCATTTGATGTCTAATCTATCCTAAACCTTACACTGTAATAAGATCAGTGTTTACTGTTACGTCCAATGAGTGCATATGTCCCGTTCACTATATAGGCCAAAAAAAACCATTAACTCTCTGTGGATGTACAGTATTCCTATTAACTATACAGGACATTATAAATCATTATAAATGTTCAACTTTATGCAGTAGAAAGGCTGAGTATACATCATTACAACTTATATGTATCATGAGTCCCCTGATGATGTGTCCTGAACCAGAGGATCTATTTACTATATAGGGCACATAAACACCGTTATAAATGTCTCCTTGTAATCAGGTCACTGTGGACATGTCCCAAGCTACTGTACACGTCTGAATTCACTTTTTAGGGCACAAAAACATTTTTTATTATTATTATTTTTTTACAAATATGTAAACACTATATTCACTAAACGGATCATATGAACATCAATACAAACATCAAGTTACTGCAGACATGTTCCAAGCAAAACATCTATTCACTCTACTCACTCTTATCATTAGGCCACTGGGGACCTGCTCCAAATCAAACCCCCTATTCACTATATAAGGCAAGTAAGGGTTATAAAGGTATCATCATCATCATCATCATCAGGTCAGTCATGTCCCTAACCATATTATATTTACATTATAAGTCTCTTATAGTATAAATTATATTAACCACATTATGTCTTATCATTATCATCATCATCATCATCATCATCCGTGTTCCCACCCACACACCCTATTCACTATACAGTAAATGGAATGTAACATTATAAAGGTCTCATCATCATCTCCACCATCATCATCATCATCATCATCTAGCCAGTTCATACTTGTCCCAAACCACATACCCTACTTAATATAAAGGAAATATATTCATTATAAACGTCTTATCATAATGATCATGGATGCTCCATGTGGTCTGCCTGGGATGTGTGTGGTGACTGGGGACGGTTCCACTTTTCCATGGAGACGGTCCTGGCCTCGCCTGATGCAGACAGCTGTTCTCTGAGGACTCATGACTGCAGTTGCTCGATAGTTCAGGACTGGAGTTTCCTACAGTCTACCTGAGTCTCCAATAATGAACTGGAATCCATATTAACTTAAACACATCTCCTGTTATAATGAACTTCCAGTCTCACACAGTATGATGCAGATCAATCCCTGCTATCCGTTTCACCCAGATGAGGATGGGTTCCCTGTTGAATCTGTTTCCTGTCAAGGTTTCTTCCTACTGATGTCTCGGGGAGTTTTTCCTTGCCACTGTCGCCGTCATCCTTGGCTTGCTCATCAGGGATAATCTTATCATTTTGATTCATGCAAATGTGTCTCTAACCACAAAGCGCATGTTAACATTATAAAGGTCTTATCAACACCACCATCATAATCCCCATCCTTATCAGGTCACTGAGGACAAACTTCAATCACCCAAACAAATCCCAAACCCTATTCACTATTTTTATACAGTAAATGGCACGTAAACATTATCATGGTCTCATCATCATCATCATCATCATCACCACGACCACCGCCACCAGCATCATCATCATCAACCCCAGCATCATCATCAACACCACCACCACCAGCATCTTCATCTTCATCACCCCCCCACCACCGCCACCACCCACATCATCTTCATCATCATCATCACCACCAGCATCATCTTTATCATCAACACCACCGCCACCAGCATCATCATCAGCGCCAGCATCATCATCAACACCACCACCACCAGCATCTTCATCACCCCCACCACTGCCACCACCCACATCATCTTCATCATCATGATCACCACCAGCATCATCTTTATCATCAACACCAACACCACCACCACCACCATCTTCATCTTCATCATCAACCCCCACCACCACCACATCATCATCTTCATCAGCATCATCTTCATCACCATCATCACAACCACCACCACCAGCATCATCATCTTAATTATCATCATCAACACCACCATCATCACAACCAGCATCATCATCAACCCCAGCATCATCATCAACACCACCACAACCAGCATCTTTATCTTCATCATCACCACCGCCACCACCCACATCATCATCATCATCATCATCATCATCATCACCACCACCACCATCATCACAACCACCATCATCAGCACAATGTGAATGTATCCTAATCCACATACCCTATTTACTATAGATAATGTAAACAAGGTTTCATCACCACCACCATCATCATCATCATAATCATAATTGTAATTATCAGACCAATAAGGATGTGTCCAAATCCACAAACTCTGTTTACTATATAAGAAATATTATAAATATTACAAAGTACTTCATCATCATCATCATCTAGCCAGTTTTTTTTTTTCATTAACTATCATTAGTACACTAAGGTTGTGTTCCAAACCAGACCTTATTAATAATATAGAGCACACAGAAATCATTATACATGTCTCCTCATGATCAAGCCACTGTGGATGTGTCCCACACCAATCATTCTATTTACTATATAGGACATAAACATTATAATAACCAACTCATCATCATAATCAGGTTGTTAGGGATGTGTCCCAAACCACACACTATGTTCACTATATGAGTCATATTTTCGGGCAGAACAGTGCATTCTGGGTATTCTGTATCAGCAAAATTACATCGACACATGCAGTTGTGGCATATTAGGGGTTCTTTGGTGTGTGTGTGTGTGTGTGTGTGTGTGTGTGTGTGTGTGTGTGTGTGTGTGTGTGTGTGTGTGTGTGTGTGTGTAAAAGAAATGAGAAAACAGCATGTAGGTTGGACTCTATTACTATCTGAAAAGGACATGTGTAAATTATAGTGAAAGTACGGAGGGATGACGGTGTGAGTGTGAGTGTGTGTGTGTGTGTGTGTGTGTGTGTGTGTGTGTTTCCCAGCATGAATGAACAGGCAGCCTGAGCAGAGGATCACATGAGTGTGAAATCTCTGCTGATACACAGAATGGTCCTGCAGACAGAGAGATAAGAAAGATGGATACAAGACAGAAAGGAGAGAGAGAGAGAGTTGGACTAAAGAAAAGAGAGACAGAAGCATAAGATATGGTAAAGAGAGAGATATGGAAAGACATGAAAAGAGGGAGAGAAAGAAAGAGAGAGGGATGAAAATAGAGGGAAAGTGACAAAGACAAAAGTGAAAGAAAGAGAGGGAGATGTATGACATGGTGAGAGAGAGAGAAGAAAGCAAGAGAGAGAGAGAGAGAGAGAGAGAGAGAGAGAGATGGAGAGAGAGATGGAGGAGAGGGTGATGGATTGGAATAGAAGCAGTAGAGACATGATCGATGAGCAGATAAAACAAAGCAAGAGCTGTGAAGAAAAAATAGAGAGTGAAGACAAATAGCCGAGAAAAAATGTGCACTTTTTACGTCTCGCCGCCTGATTTAGTCAAATCTACCCAGTCAACTTCATTTCACTTCGTGTAATTATCCCTCAGGAAGGTCAGACCCTGTTCTCCAGATTCAGTACTGCACACACAGTACTCCAGATTCAGTACTGCAGACATGGTACTTCTACATACACATTACACCAGACTTGGTACTTAGTACTGTACTTTAGACAGGGTACTCCAAACCCAGTATTACATACACCTTTCTCCAAACTCAGTCTAGACCAGAATTAGAAATGTAATACTATAGACACACTACTCCAGACTCAGTACATTGGACACAGTAGTGTAGACTCAATACTACACACTTACTGTATACACAGACTCAGGACAATAGACACCGTATTCGAGACGCAACTGTACATACACGTTACACTTGACTTTAGACACAGGATTCCGTACTGAGTACCGCAAACATAGGATACAATCTCAGTACTTTATATGCAGTAATCTATACTCAGTAAAGAACACAGGATCTCAGTACTTTATATACAATACTCAGTACTACAAACAGTACTTTAGACACAGTGCTCCAGACTCACTACTACAGACACATTATTTGAGAGTCAGTACTTTAGACAGAGTACACTAGACTTAGTATTTTACACACAGTACTCCAGACCAAGTACTACAAACACAGTATCTGAAAGTCAGTACTACAAACAGAGTTCTCCTGGCTCAGTCCTTTAGACACAGTACTCCTTAGACACAGGATTTTAGACACAGTATTTGAAAATCAGTACTACAGACACTTCTCAAGATTCAGTACTTTAGACACAGTACTCCTGACACAGTACTTTAGACACAGTACTCCTGACACAGTACTTTAGACACAGTACTCCTGACTCTGTACTTTAGACACAGTATTTGAAAGTCAGTACTTAAGACACAGTACTTTAGACACAGTACTCCTGACTCAGTACTTTACACACAGTACTCCTTAGACACAGGACTTTAGACACAGTATTTCAAAATCAGTATTATAGACACTTCTCCAGACTCAGTACTTTAAACACAGTATTTTAACGTCAGTACTTAAAGTTAGTACTTTAGAGACAGTACTCCTGACTCAGTACTTTAGACACAGGACTTTAGACACAGTATTTCAAAATCAGTACTACAGACACTTCTCAAGATTCAGTACTTTAGACACAGTACTCCAGATTCAGTACTTTAAACACAGTATTTGAAAGTCAGTACTTAAAGCTACTACTTTAGAGACAGTACTCCTGACTCAGTACTTTAGAGGCATTACTTCTGACTCAGTACTTTAAACACAGTACTCCTGGCTCAGTACTTTAAACACAGTATTTGAAAATCAGTACTACAGACACGTACTGTGTCAGTACTCCTGGCTCAGTACTTTAGACACAGTACTCCTGGCTAAGTACTTTAGACACAGTACTCCAGACTTAGTACTTTAGACACAGTACTCCTGGCTCAGTACTTTAAACACAGTATTTGAAAGTCAGTACTTAAAGCTAGTACTTTAGAGACAGTACTCCTGACTCAGTACTTTAGACACAGTATTTGAAAGTCAGTACTTAAAGTTAGTACTTTAGACACAGTACTCCTGACTCAGTACTTTAGACACAATACTCCTGACTAGGGTTGGGCACCGGTACCTATAGAACCGGTCTGTACCGGACCGAAACAGAATGCGAATTTCGGTGCCTCATTTCGGTGCCACTTAAATGCCTGAACTGTCGATTGAAATATTTGTTCTCTATATTCATATAGGCGGCACGGTGGTGTAGTGGTTAGCACTGTCGCCTTGCACCTCCAGGGTCTGGGTTCGATTCCCCGGCCAGGCTCGATTCCCGTCTCTGTGTGCATGGAGTTTGCATGTTCTCCCCGTGCTTGGTGGGTTTCCTCCGGGTACTCCGGTTTCCTCCCACAGTCCAAAGATATGCACGTTAGGCTAATTGGCGTTCCTAAAATTGCCCGTAGTGTGTGTGAGTGTGTGTATGTGTGTGTGCCCTGCGATGGATTGGCACCCTGTCCAGGGTGTACCCCGCCTAGTGCCCGAAGTCTCCTGGGATAGGCTCCAGGTCCCCCGCGACCCTGAAAACAGGATTAAGCGGTATAGAAAATGAATGAATGAATATATTCATATATCATATCGCTCTGACGGCAGCAGGCGGTCTACCGATAGCTTAGCATGCTAAAGTAAACAACTCTCGTTAAAATGCCTAAAACTAAACAGTCGAAAGTGTGGCTGTATTTCACAAGATAGGATTCCGGCACCGCGACGTGCAGCAAATGTCTTACAGCAGTTGCGTGTAAAGGGGGAAACACGTCAAATCTAATGAAACATTCGAAGGCAGACGGAATAAAGTTAAAAGCAGAGGGAGGCACCGTGTTTAACAGCTTGTGGACAACAGCTGGCGCTATCGGTGTGGACGACCCTCAGTCCCAGTCACACCAACTGTAGCAAAAAGGAGTCACTGATTATGATGACGTCAGCAGACTTTCCGCAGGTTAGTAGTAGGATAATGTAATGTTAATAGCAAAATGCAAATCTTGCATTCATGCTAACAAATAGTCAAACGATTTGTAAAAATGTTTATTTATTTAACAATAATTTTGGAATAGTCTTCCAAATAGTGTTCGGGACTCAGACACAGTCTCAGTGTTTATTTATTTTTATAAATAGATTTGCCATAAGGTAAAGGAGCAGATCTGGGGGACTCATGGACGTAGAGTATTATGGTGAACTGGTATGTTTTAGATGCTGTCTTCCTCACTCTCATTTGATCACTCAGGTTTGTTGACGGTGAGGTGATTGTTTGCTTTACATCTCAGTTCCCCCTCATGTTTGTGTTTCCTTCTGGCTCTCCCTTTTAGTTATGCTGTCATAGTTAGTCCTGCCGGAGTCCCTGCTTGCACTCTACAGTAAATATACATTCACATTAGACATTGTGACTGTGACCATACCTAATTGCAATCTCTCCTCCTCTTCTCTTCCTCCCCCTCTTTCTCTTTCCTCTCTCCCCCTGTCTCCCCCTTTCACTCTTTCTCTCTCTCTCTCTGTCGAGCTACACATGTGGTTCCTGAGCTGCCAGTGATCCAGACTCCCACTGCCCTCCGGACCTGTCTGATCCATCCTGGTGCCCGGTTTCTGGTTGGAGGTCTCGTCACATGGATGCCCCGTGTGTCTCTTTAGGATGCGTCTGGTGTCTGGGGATGATTCTCTATACTTAGAAGATGGTTCTGGCCTCGACTGGTGTTGTCAGCTGTTTCTCTGAGGACTTGACAATTCGATAGTTCAGGACTGGAACTTTCTACAAGTCTATCTGAGTCTCGAATAACTACTGGACTCCATTTTACATCAAGTATTATAACATCAATTAACATCAACTATTATAGCTGAACCTAACACTTAACACTGTATAAATGCAGATCATTTCCTGCTATCTGTTTCACCCAGATGAGGATGGGTTCCCTGTCGAGTCTGGTTCCTCTCAAGGTTTCTTCCTATTACCATCTCAGGGAGTTTTTCCTTGCCACTGTCGCCCTCGGGCTTGCTCGCCAGGGAATATCTGAACATTTTGATTCATACATATTCACATTCCATACAAACGTAAATAATTCTTTTGATTGTGTAAAGCTGTTTTGAGACAATGTCAATTGTTAAAAGCGCTATACAAATAAAACTGAATTGAATTGAATTAAAAAACTAATGTAACATGGATTCTGTTTATAATTATGGCTTTTCAGCTAGTACTAGTAGCACTACAACAGTGACCCCATTTACCATTGTAAAGACGGCTATACATGTCCTGTGCAGGGCAATAAGTCAGGAAAGGAGTCGTATTTTGTCAGAAAAGGCAAATATGGTGAAGTTTCTGCAAAAGAATTGCTAAAATTTGAAGCTTACATATTCATATATACTTTAAACTTTTAATATATTGTTAAAGTTTAAGCATAAAATTTTTTGTTCAATAAAAATTAATTCTTGAGTCATCCACTATAATTTTTTTGCTTAAAAGTATCGGTTCAGGCACCGTTTTGGCACCGGTACCGTTTTCAAAGTATCGATTTGGCACCGGTATCGAAAAAAACCCAAACGATACCCAACCCTACTCCTGACTCAGTACTTTAAACACAGTATTTGAAAGTCAGTACTTAAAGTTAGTACTTTAAAGTACTGAGTCAGGAGTACTGTCTCTAGACACAGTAGTGCTTAGACACAGGACTATAGACACAGTATTTGAAAATCAGTACTACAGAGACTTCTCAAGATTCAGTACTTTAAACACAGTATTTGAAAGTCAGTACTTAAAGCTAGTACTTTAGAGACAGGACTCCTGACTCAGTACTTTAGACACAGTAAACCTGACTCAGTACTTTAGACACAGTAAACCTGACTCAGTACTTTAGACACAGTATTTGAAAGTCAGTACTTAAAGTTAGTACTTTAGAGACAGTACTCCTGACTCAGTACTTTAGACACAGTATTTGAATGTCAGTACTTAAAGTTAGTACTTTAGACACAGTACTCCTTAGACACAGGACTTTAGACAGTATTTGAAAATCAGTACTACAGACACTTCTCAAGATTCAGTACTTTAGACACAGTACTCCTGGCTCAGTACTTTAGACACAGTATTTGAAAGTCAGTACTTAAAGCTAGTACTTTAGAGCCAGTACTCCTGACTCAGTACTTTAGACACAGTAAACCTGACTCAGTACTTTAGACACAGTATTTGAAAGTCAGTACTTAAAGTTAGTACTTTAGAGACAGTACTCCTGACTCAGTACTTTAGACACAGTATTTGAATGTCAGTACTTAAAGTTAGTACTTTAGAGACAGTACTCCTGACTCAGTACTTTAGACACAGTATTTGAATGTCAGTACTTAAAGTTAGTACTTTAGACACAGTACTCCTGACTCAGTACTTTAGACACAGTAAACCTGACTCAGTACTTTAGACACAGTATTTGAAAGTCAGTACTTAAAGTTAGTACTTTAGAGACAGTACTCCTGACTCAGTACTTTAGACACAATATTTGAAAGTCACTACTTAAAGTTAGTACTTTAGAGCCAGTACTCCTGACTCAGTACTTTAGACACAGTAAACCTGACTCAGTACTTTAGACACAGTATTTGAAAGTCAGTACTTAAAGTTAGTACTTTAGAGACAGTACTCGTGACTCAGTACTTTAGACACAGTATTTGAATGTCAGTACTTAAAGTTAGTACTTTAGAGACAGTACTCCGGACTCAGTACTTTAGACACAGTATTTGAATGTCAGTACTTAAAGTTAGTACTTTAGACACAGTACTCCTTAGAAACAGGACTTTAGACAGTATTTGAAAATCAGTACTACAGACACTTCTCAAGACTCAGTACTTTAGACACAGTACTCCAGACTCAGTACTTTAGACATAGTACTCCAGACTCAGTACTTTAGACACAGTACTCCAGACTCAGTACTTTAGACACAGTACTCCAGACTCAGTACTACAAACACAGTATTTGAATGTAAGTCCTACAGACACAGTCCTACAGATTCAGTACTTTAGACACAGTCACAGTATTAATACCATATTAGTACTCCAGTCTAGACACAGTAGTTCAGCAATAGTACTTCAGACACGGAAATCAAGACTACAGACACAGCGCTCAGTAGCTCCGAGCCAGATGAGGATCTAAACACTTTTTCTTTTCAACAGCTGAGTCTGAAGAGAAAAGAAGAAAGGTGAGTTTTCCTCATATTTGTGTATGCACACACACACACACACACACACACACACACACACACACACACACACACCAGAAATCTATGACAATATCTAAAAAATAACAAGTGCATTTCTTATTATAGGTCCCATTTAAAGTATGACTTTCTATCCATGATTTGTCACATTCAGCGTTGTGGGACATCAGACCCGTCGTTCCCTTACTAGTCGAACCGTCTCTGCCTCATGAGAGTAAAATAATTTAGCTTGTCATGCTATTGAGAGCAAGAGAAGCCTAAACTCGTCTGTCCTGCAGATGTTGCAGCTTTCCACTGACACTGGAGACTCCTTATACTGTATGCACATGGACATTTTAATGGAAAGGAAAAGCCTGAGGTTTAACAATCCTTCACTGCAGAAACTCGCTGCTCCAGTAGATTTCGTCCCACTACACTCCTCTCTCATTCATCATGCCATGCTCACAGAAATTGATTCAGTAGTTAGAACAAGCTCATGTGGCTAAATGAGGCCGCTGCGGGGTCCGAGCTTGTTGACCTCGCCTTTAGACCCTTACAGAAGGGTGTGAGTTCAAATCTCAGCACGTCCAGGGGGGGAAAAAAACAGCTGCTGTATGGAGAAATAGGTCGATTCCCTGCAGTCAACACAGACACTCTCTGTCACACACACACACACACACACACAAATGCTTTTCAGTGTTTCTGACATACATCCTGATGGTACATTACTGTTCTAAATAAGATTTACTCTGGTCTAATGTGCGGAAACCACGGATTAACATAGCATTTAAATAAGGAAAACACAGCGCGCTCAGCTACAGCTGAAAGTGGAGCAAGAGAAAAGAGTGAGAGAAAAAAGTAAAAAAAAACCAAGAATTTAAACGCTGAATTTAAAGCCTAACTAGTAAATTGTGAAAGAAAAGAAAGAGAAAGAAAGAAAGAATGGGGGAAAATGTAAATAAAAAAGAGACGGGAGTGAGATGTTAATGAGAGAAAATAAAAAGCAACAATGACAAAAGGAAAAGAGTGAAAAAGAATAACGAGCCAGGAGTTAAGAAAGAAAGAAAGAAAGAAAGAAAGAAAAACAAAAATAAGAAAGAAAGAAGGAAAGAAAGAAAGAAAATATGAATGAAATAGAGATTGAGAAATTGTGAAAAAAGGAAAGAAAAAGAAAGAAAAGGCAAAAAGAACAAAAAAGCAATCATGAAAGAAAAAAAGAAAGTAAGAAAGAAAGAAAGAACAAATGGAAACTCCCAAAAAACAAATAAAGGAAACAATGAAAAAGAAAGAAAGAGAGTGCTTAGAAAACATACAATTGTGAAAAAAAAAAACTTTAAGAAAAAAAAAAAAAGAAAAAAATCTGAGAAAACAAGCAACCGAACTCTCTTAGATCCTCACACTCGAACATGCAGCTTATAATCGTTTAAAATAAAATGACAACAGCAATAAAAAAGAAAGCAGGAACTAATAAATAAATAAATAAATAAATAAAAAAAATTTTATCTTACAATAAACACATGTGCACATGTCCCAGACCCTAACCCCCCCCCATCACTCACACACACACACACACACACACACCTACACACACACCTACACACACACACAAACACACCTACACACACACACACACCTACACACACACACACATACACACACACCTACACACACACACACCTACACACACACACACACACACACACACCTTGCTCTGCATATGAGGCTCATGTTAAATAACGTCTGTGGAAAAATGTGTAGTGAGGAAGTGAAGTAAATTCATCCTCAGGTTGTGATTCATCAGAGCTGCGATTGGAATCGACTGAGAACAATCCGGAACATTCTATTAGCCTCCGGGGAATGAAAAGGAATTATAAACGACAGACTGGGATGAGGGAAAACTCGAGAGAGAGAGAGAGAGAGAGAGAGAGAGAGAGAGAGAGAGATAATCACATAAACACACACACACACACACACACACACACACACACAACACATTTCAAACACTAATAAGAGGAGAAGTTTAGCTTCAACATTTCACTGACTGGCTCGATTAAGCTTTTCGTTTATCACTGTCAGTAATAAAGGCAGAAAACTGAACACACACACACACACACACACACACACACACACACAAACCTCAGTAGTAGCTTCAACAGAGATCTCACACTTTTCTGACACCAAAGACAGTGCAAAATGTGTGTGTGTGGTGTGTGTGTGCGTGTGGGTGTGTGTGCACGCATGTGGGTGTGTGCGTGTGTGAGACACTTTAGGTCAACACCTCTTACACTCTAGCCATGGCTAAACCCACTGAGGGTAAAAGTCAGGGGTTTAGTGTCATATTCAATCACAGAGTGCTATTATCATTCTGCAGTGACTGAACCACACTCTCACACACACACACACACACACACACACACACACACACACCATGAGGGAAACGTAAAGACGTGACAGTGCATTAGTGGTAGGTAACAGAACACTAATGGATTCCTTGTGGGAAGAATGTGTGGTAGGATAGAGTGAAAACCATTCTGAGATATTAGCACCTTTGAGATTGACCACACACACACACACACGCTTTAATGCTATCTGTGGTATTTGCTGAGAGGCGCAGTAAATAATTTAAAGCATTACCATTTACACCAGTACTCTAACCTGAAGTCATGGCCGTATCATACTGTAGCAGCTCTGAGTGGGCGTGTCCTTAATGGTTTCTGGAAGGAGAAGGTGGGCGTGTCACAGCAACTTTGAGTGAGCGTGTCATGGGAATGTGGGTGTGTCTTAAATGGCCATAGAAGGGAATGTGGGTGTGTCATAGCAGCTTTGAGTGGGCGTGTTCTTAACGATCCTGGGGGAATGTGGGTGTGTCATCGCAGCCCTGAGTGGGCGTGTCTCTAAGGGTTTTAGATGGGAATGTCTCCTTAATACTGTATATTAGCAGCTCTGTGTGGGCGTGTTCCTTCCTTAATAGTCCTAGATAGGAATGTGGGTGTCATAGGACCTCTGAGTGGGCGTGCCCCAAATAGTACTAGATGGGAATATGGGCATTTCATAGCAACTCTGAGTGGGCGTGTCCTTAGTGGTCCTAGAGGGGGATGTTGGCCTGTCATGAACAATCTGAGTGGGTGTGTCCTTAATAGTCATAGAGGGGAATATTGCTGGTGACGTAGCAGCTCTAATTGGGCGTGTCATAAAAGAAAATGTGGGTGTGTCATAGCAGCTCTGAGTGGTCTTATGCTTACTGCTTTCATGCAAATACTCGCATTTTGCCAGAGTATCGCTTCTTCTTCTTTTAAGTTTATTAGCGGTTAGTGCATTATCGCCACCTACTGGACTAAATGCACATTTAAACAATGAAGTCACAAGTTAAACATCATTCCAGGGTCTATTACATATTTTAGTAGTTTTTAATACCTTTAAACCTTTAAGAAATATAACTGAATAAGTTAATATTACTGAATAAACTTTCAGAAATCGAATCGTATCGACATTCTACGCGGATGATTCCCAGCTCTAATCCTAGACGTCAAGCCTAAAACATTGTACAGGGGAACAAAAGGATGTCAAGTGCCATCTTAAACCTAATTAAAAAAAAATATTTCAACTCTAAGCCACGCCCTGATGCCTACTTGTACAGCCCACTCCTCTACGCAGAGCTAGCTTCCGCTAATTGAGATGATAATCACAGTGAGGCCATTAAATTAGGTTCTCCTCCTCCCTGACTCCCTCGGCTTCTCTTGAACTGATTGATTCTTATTTTATCTAAATAAAACAAACAACAGAACAGAACCCGAGCTCATTAATCACAGGATAAAACCAACAGTAATCTCTCCAGGTAAACAGCGGCAGACAGTGATCGAACCCGCGCTCGATCCTTCCCCAAATAAAGCCACATCTTCCCTCTGTTCCCTAAACAGAGGATAGAGATCTGATAGGAGAGCTACAGCACGTCGGTGTTATTAAGAGCGACGGAACTGGGGCACAAAAAAAGAAACAGCCACAGGTTTTACCTATTTGTTTATAAAAAATAGTGAAAGTGACAGAAGATTGCTAACTTTAGATAGATGAAGAGGGATTTTTGGGAAGATTTCAGTTTTGAGTTTATAGGTGAAAGAGGCATAAATACGTATTCACACACCACACTGATAATTAGTGAAGATTGATGAGCCATGAGAGTGATTAGGTTCTGAGTCGTTTGTCTTCATTCAGATCCCATCAAAATGAGTTCGTCTCTGCACCGGGTTCCAAGTTCATTAGCTTCGCGTTTCACATTCGCATGAACGAATTCATCAGCGTTACATCACATAAATATCAGACACATGAAATATGATTCTTTATGACGAGTCACCAAGAAGAGTCAAATTCCAAATGATTCACTTGCTGAAATACTCACACAGTAAACCTTCATCAGCGTTTCATTTAAAAGATTAATCTCCATTTATCATGGAAACGAGTCGCCTTGCGTGACACATTTTTCCCTCAGACACACACGACTGTCTCACACAACAAACAGCTAGGCCACTAAAAAGACGTTTCCATGGAAACTCGTAATCGGTTACTGAAATAAATGAATCAATAAATGAGTAATTCCAATCGCCGCATTTACTAAATAAATGCGGCTCAGCGTTCGCCTGAAAGAGTCAAAGGAGCCTTTGCATGTTCCCATTGTGTGAAGGTGTCGTTATGAGTGGCCTCATAGTGGACTATCTCATGCAATTAGTGTCCACAGCTTTCCACACCAAAGCAATAAACAATTAAATAAACCTTAGCACCTTTATTAATAGTTAACTGGATTAGTTTAACTGGATTGAACTCTGTTCTGATAAGGCAGATAAATATAGACATGGATGGATGGATGGATGGATGGATAGACGTCTTCACTTGCCATTATAGAGTACAACAAAATTAGGAACAGATAGACAGATGGTGAAAGTGTTGTGAAGTGACGGTTGAGGATGTGAAGGTAAAGAAAGTCAGGATGAAGTGAAGGGAAGATGAAGAGAGTGAAAATGGAGTAGAGTGAAGGTGGAGAAAGTGATGATGAAATGAAGTGAAAGTGGAATGAATGGAGGATTTAGAAGGAAATATCGCTTATGAAGTGAACGTTAAACAAACCAGGCCGTCTCCGAATCGCACTCAATACGAGACTGACCTTCAGCTGTCCTCTACAGGACACAGTTATCACTCTCTGTCTTCCTTTCACACTGAATGAACTGTCTGGAGCAGAAAGAGACCGAGGGGGCAAAAACTTCGGAAATTGTTTAAATGACTGCAAGACATCATATTGATTAATTCTGCTTTCATTTGCTTTTTAGTTTTGGAAATGTGGATTTCTGTAAGTCTTTTATGTCTTTGAATGTTGTAAAGGTTTTAAAATTCTAATAACTGAATTCCTGAGGATGGATTGATGTAAAAAAAAAAAAAATATATATATATATATATATATATATATATATATATATATATTTTTTTTTTTTTTTTTTTTTTATAAAAGTTTTTGGAAGTTGGAATTCAAAAAAAAAAGTTAGAGTATTTAAAGTATTTTATTTAAACTATTTTGTGTGGGTTTTTTTTAGAATATGCGGATCTTTGAAGGTGAACTTCTATTACATAAAAATTAGTTGGGAGTAATTAATGTAAAATTAATTAAAACATTTTAAGAATAAATCTTTATTCATTTCTGAGTGCAGAATGTGAAACGAAGCACTGCAGCGGAAATGCAGCGGAACTGTTAGCGGTTTCCTACAGTATTCCTAACGCACATGGGCTTTTTGTAATCAGATTTAGAGTCAGAATTTTGTAACTAAATGATAAAATGTTTGACAAATCTTAAAGCATTTTGACGGACAGCCAATATTTCAGTCTTGCAGGAACGTTAATGTCAGGCCAATTATCTCGAGTCACAGAAGGCCGTGCGTAGAACCGGATATATTAATGGGTGTTTTTAGTTCTGACTTTTCCCCCACGGAGTTCGGAAAGTGGCAGGTAAAACTTTTCATTTTTCATTTAACTGACAGATTGACAGGTTAAAAAAATATAATTTCAGACCCTGACTAAGAAAAATCCATGCTTTGGCTGTATTTCATTCATTTAATGTAATTTTTTTTTGTAAACTCTTAAAATTAGTGCGTGGGATGTTATTGTCTTTGTTCCATCAGACCATTTTATTATTCACCTTTTACAGGACTCATGTTTTAGGAGGTCTAGTAATTGGTCAGTTTTGATTGTTTTGGATACGCACCAATCAGCAACAACACTAACACGACCACCACATAACCCGAATAACATTTATTATCAATTATATACCAATAAGCTGCTGACTGGGTCAAGATTCCAAATCCCCCAGATCCCAATCTGATCGAGCATCCATGGGATGCACTGGACAAACAAGTCCAAACAAATTTATGTTAGGTCAATCTGTCTTGTCTCCTGGTGGCTCAGTGGTAGGTGTTTCGCCTGCCATGCGGAAGGCCCGGGTTCGATTCCCAGCCACTGGATACAGTGCCGGTCCCAAGCCCGGATAAAATGGAAGGGTTGCGTCAGGAAGGGCATCCGGCGTAAAAACTGTGCCAAGTTGTAGTGCGGACCGAATAGTCCGCTGTGGCGACCCCTTGTCGGGAGCAGCCGAAAGACCAAAAAAAAAAAAAAATAAATAAATAAAAATCTGTCTTGTCTCCGCTAGCCAGCTAACTAGGCGTCTTAGTTAGCTAGTTTAGTCTTTCTGTTCATTTATGTTGTAACTTTATGTTGCATGTAGCACCTTGGTCTTGGAGGAACGTTATTTCGTTTCACTGTGTACTAACTGTACTGTATATGGTTGAAGTGACAATAAAGCCGACTTGAACTTGAAGTCTGAGCAACAGAGGTGTCCCATATCAACCAAATGACGTTTGATGCAACATCCCACAGCCAGACACCGCAGTGAGGTCTTGTAGGCCCATGCCCAGGGGGGCCAGAGCGACCCTGGTGACAATACTGAGCTAAACAATACTGAGCTTAATGTTTACTTTATGGCTGAATGGTGTATAAGTCCATTAAAAGTCATATAATATCATTATATGTTTCACATCATAGTGGCATCATGCAACATTTTGATCAAATCTGAATCATAATAGTAATAAT
This sequence comes from Channallabes apus, assembly GCA_030522415.1. Lineage (NCBI taxonomy): Eukaryota > Metazoa > Chordata > Actinopteri > Siluriformes > Clariidae > Channallabes > Channallabes apus. The sequence continues at coordinate 3,614,926 of CM060117.1, read as the reverse complement.
GGCTTAGTGGTTAGCACTGTCACTTTGCACCGCCAGGGTCCGAGTTCGATTCCCGCCTTGGGGTCTGTGCGTGGAGTTTGCATGTTCTCCCCACGCTTGGTGGGTTTCCTCCGGGTAAGTGAATAAATGTGTGCACATGTACAATACAGCATTCATTTTCACATACTCCAGGTAGGAAGTGCCTCTGGAGCTGATAGGGTTAAGGACTGTGTTAAAGCAGCAGCATGGCAGTGCTGGGGCTTGAACCCCCAACCTTCTGATCACAAACGGCCTATCATATCATTTTGCATAAAAGCTTGATGTTTCTTCCTCTAATTTTTAACGCTTAAGTTCTACAGTAGCATACAATAGCGGTGCCGTGGCTTATGGTTAATATTATTGTCTGGCACCTTAAGGATTGGGGTTCGAATTTCTGCTCTGTGAGTTTTTTCATTGCTCAAGCAGTCTGGTTTCACCCAAAATCCAAACGTAACTTGCACTGACCACCGATGTGAAGTCATACATCATTGTGACCAACCAGAGGTTATGAGGAGGATGACATTATCAATTCTTATCATAACGCCTCATGTCATAATATGTTATTGTTATGATGTATGGCGATGTTTAAGATTCATAACTTTCTGTATATGGAAGCCTGAGTTGAACACTGTCTGGTGATTGACGTCAGATTCGGGTGCGATTGAAGATATGGTTTAAATGTAAGTATAAGACAGACAAACACACACACACACACACACACACATATACACACACATATATAGCACATGCACAAGTGTAAGAACAGTCAGTGTAAAAGCAGACAAACACTACACCAAGAGTGCTAGATGTGTGAGGTGTAGGACGTGACATATAAAACAGTCCTGACATACTGTATACAGTACATCAGCTTTAACCCATGATTTGCAGGTTTACTATTTCTGCACGTGCTGCAGTCTTTATATTTTTATTACACCCTCATGACAGAGTCCCTTGTTTAACCGTCAGCGTGCTTTACTCCAGCGATCACCGTCTCCTGCTGCAATGGACATGGTAAGTCCACATCAGCATCGCATTAGCCTTTCCAGAGCAAATGTCATCCTGCTCCACTTCCTCTAGTCCTCGCTCGCTCCCCCGAGGAACGCAACAGAGTCACCGCAGAGAAAAGAAAACAGACGGAGGAGAAAAAGAAAGGAGAAAGAGAGAGAGAGAGAGAGAGAGAGAGAAGGGGGCGATGACTGTATGCAAACGAGACCTTACACTTAGAACAAAAACACGATGACCGGAGAAGAGCGAGGACACGGTGCTGACCTCAGACTGAGACTGGTGCTGGGCAATATGGCAAAAGGAAAAAGAAAAAAAAGAAAAGAAAGAAACTAATGATGCAAATTTGATGCAAATGATGAAAAATCTCCATTGCAATATTAATTGCCTGTTATACAACTTCTGTTTATTTATTTATATGATTTTATCCTCAGTTTTATCATCTGCTCCATTTTAAACATATAAAAGGATCAAAATAAAGTTCTCCTTCATCTTCTTCTGGACAGTGAACTTTAATCTTAGACTCAGTCTTTTATTATTTGTTTCTACTCCGTCTTTTTATTTCTGCATGTTTTACTACCAGTCTTTCTCATGGCCACTTTAAATGTCTTTTGTCTGGATTATTTTTTTTATCCCTGGGGCAGTGGGGAGACAGAGAAGTGTATGTGTGTGTGTGAGAGAGAGAGAGAGAGAGAGAGAGAGAGAGAGAGATGGGTCTCTCGCAGTGTGACATTTGCTAATAAAGGCCATTTCAAACATGGATGCTCTCATGAGACGCACACACACGCGCACACACACACACACACACTTTGATCTCATCTCCCCCACTGTTCCTCGAGTCTCCTCACACTATATTGACGTGACACCGAAATTCAGACCAGTGCATCCACAGCTTCGGGGCGAGAGACAATGACACACACTTACAAACGCCACTTTAACAAAATTCCCCAAAGACTCGGTTTTAAAAGGGAACAGACACGGAGGTGAGGTCTGAGGAAGTAAAGAAATACTGATGCACCCTTAGCTTGGACAGCAGTTTTCTCTTAGCAGAATGTTTCCTATGTACTGTATGATTACATTGTGATTTTAAGAATGTTCAATTTGTTATAAATTCAGTTCTGAGAACATGACACTTCTAGCTCATGGAAGGATAATACTCACGTAACATTGAATAGTGTTATTTTGTCATTGGGAACTTGGTCGGTTGTTTTGATGTTAAATTGGGAACGTTGGAAAGTTAGAAAGTTTGACGTCTTTGACATTGGAACAGCGTTGACTAGATGACGAAGGGATGATGTTGATAGAATGCGCCAACACGAACGACTTCGAAAGACTATTAATACCAAAGTGACGGCCTGAACGGGACTCGAACTCAGATCCTCACCCCGAGAGCATTGTGTGCTTAATACAGGACCATTAACAGGCATGCTGTTGATGATAATAAATGCACACACATAAAGAATGGCACAAAAACAGTAATTTAAACAATAGTAATTTACTTTCTCATGCACTCTCTCACTCATTCATTGTCTATACCGCTTTATGTACTGTATGGGCCTAGAGCCTATCCCAGGAGACTCAGGAGGTGAAAGATGGCAGTGCTAACCACTCCGCCACCGTGCCGCAGAACAGCTATTTACTGCAATATTAAATTGAAAGGCAGGCTACTATACAAACCCCATATTACAGAGGAATAATTTTGGAACTGAGACAAACCTTCCAGTAATATTTTATGAAAGAAAATGAAACTAAGACATGTGTGATGTGAGATACACACTCTGTGTGTGGGAAGCTGTTGGGTCCGTCCCAATCTCCGAACGTACTGTAATTCTATACTCAGAAACTCAAGGGACCATGGATGTGCTCGGACGTAGTGTGAATAAACGATCAAAGAAAATGTAACAATTTTGTTGATTTGAGGTTGTATTTGCAATGTTGTGCTTGGGTCACAAACAAATGTCTCCCTGATGGTGGAAGTCTCTTTAGGGGCTTCTTATTAACGTCATTTGTTTTGAGCTAACCTACTAATAAGAATTTTCATCAATAACAAGAAATCTTTTTATCTTCTGGTATTAAAACAAAACCATAAAAAGAAAAAAAAAGAAAAACAGCACAAAATGGTTCCAGATACTGTATAACGCTGCCTGTGCCTCTGCAGCGTCCTGAATTCTCTCTGCATCCGTGCCACTGCTGCAAAATCCATTAATCCCACTCATTAATTATCTATCCGGATCGTTCCCCAGTCCTGTTTTCCCGCACAGAGGAAATACAGGCAGACCCTCGTGCTCTCCCTCTCTCTCTCCAGACGGACATTTGCGTTTGAGGTCGACGTTCAGAATCTCTAATGTGGCTCCAGAGGACGTTCAGCGGTTTGGAACGAGGCCCGTTTAACAAACGAGGCCATTTTCCAAACCAAAATCATTCTAATTTGTTTTTTATAACAACGCAGATGTTCAATTCTCATAAATATGTGTATTTCTGCGGTGGATCGCCTTTCTGTATTCCGTGTGCTCGATTTGGAAAGAGCGCTGGAAACGTTGCCTGTAATAAATACACAGTAAATCGTAAAATATTAAAAGTAAATATTTAACGAGTACAGAAAATTGCATCTTAGAGATCAAAACGTTGTTAATGTTTGCTACATTTCTGGCAGAAGCAGACACTCGATGGTTAAACTAAACACTTTATACATACACACGCACACGCATACACTCAGCAAAAGTAAAGGTGTGTGCTTTATTGAGATTCAACCAATTGTTCGCGTTCCTGTAGAGAGCGAATGAGTTCAGGTTGGTGAGCTTTTACAGACGCAGCGGAGCATGCTAATGAGGTAGCGAGCACGCTAAGCTAAAGGCTGTAGGACCCTCTAGAATTAGCTTTGAACCTGAGGAGAGCCCTCTTCATTACCTACAAGACTCAGCAGGCCATTAAAGAGAGAGAGAGAGAGAGAGAGGGAGAGAAAGAAAGAGAGAGAGAGAGAGAGAGAGATGTTTCCTAAACACTGAATAAAATCAGCTCAAACAGAAAAGAGTGATGGCACACTAATGTCTTTTCACGGGAGGGAATGAGAGAGAGAGAGGGACGGAGGGAGGGAGGCTAATTCTAGGCATCCTTTTTTTTGAAGGCTTCGGTATGTGAGATTTTCAAAATGTGTTGCTGTTTCTGTACTGTAGGTGTGGAATAGCCATGTGAAATTGGATCTTGGTGTAAAAGAGTGTGTTTAGAGTGTGTTCCATTCAGCTGTGTTTTCCTGCGCCACATACAGTAGTATACAGTACAACGTTTCTGGGACAGTCAAATGAAAACACTAATGAATGAAAGAGTTAATTTAAGTGTAAATATAACACTAATGCGACACAGATCTGTTTGTTTTTAAGGGTTTTTCAGATCACATCTGAGTCACATATTCGGTCCTAGATGGGATACAGATCCGTTACTAGGTCGTACAGTACGACTTGATTGAGAATGAGCAGATATCTGATATCATATCTGACTTTTTGCCTCTGTGCATTCGTAGGGCATTACGTCATCAGTCAGCACTGGCAGAGCTGGGGTTTCATTGCAGCACTAGCAACAGCTGCTCAAACAGCTCAAGTGAGGCGTCCGGCTTTCTACCTTCTTCAGGATACAGCCGACTAACTGCAAAACTCCAACCCCAATTTTGCTAAAATCAAATCCATTGATTGAAATGAATGAGTGTTTGTATAAATATGATGTGTTTTAACCCATATGGCACGGTCACAGTATCGATGCGCACAGGTTATTGCGGTACACGATGTGCCGTTTATTTTTATTTTTTTCATTATAAACGTGAACCATCATGACACGCAAAGCTGATCTGACTACAAAAATCAGAATGGAATAATGTGGATTGTACAGTAATGTCATCATATCCGTATAGCTTATAAACAACATGGTGTTCTTTAATAAATGTAAAACTACAGTGGTACCTTGGCATTTATTTATTTATTTTTTTGCATTTCACGCAAGATTTATTGAAGACATATTTATATATTCTACTTACATTTTTTCCCTAAATGTTTTTATATACTAAAATATGATTAGGGCACTGGTGGCTCAGTGGTAGGTGTTTCGCCTGCCATGCGGAAGGCCCGGGTTCGATTCCCAGCCAGTGCCCAAACCCCAGCCACTGGATGCAGTGCCGGTCCCAAGCCCGGATAAAATTGGAGGGTTGAGTCAGGAAGGGCATCCGGCGTAAAACCTGTGCCAAGTTGTAGTGCGGACTGGATAGTCCTCTGTGGCGACCCCTTGTCGGGAGCAGCCGAAAGACCAACAATGCTAAAATATGATTATAGTGTTGGAAATTGGTAATATTAGTAATATTTTTATGCGGCTGGAACAGATTATCTGCACATTATTTCCTGTTACATTATTTCCAATGGGAAAATGAGTTTTGCGATACAAAATTTAACCTTGAAAACTCACATCCGGAACGGATTAAATTTGTTTGCCGAGGTACCGCTGTAGGTGTTAGCAGGATTGACTGCAGAATTTCTGTGTGTAAAAGACAGACAGTTTTGTCACGCCCCTGTTATTGATTGTTTTCCCGAAACTGCACAACACAGAGTTTCATTTCTTGCTTTAATATTTTGGCAAAGCTAATCAAACTGCTTAAGCTAGCAGAGTTAAATTGCTAACTCGCTAAATTGCTAGCTAATTGTTTTTTGAATGAAAAAAATAATAATAATAAATCACATGTGGCTTCAGTTTTTTATCAACTAAACAGTGTATACTGTATGAGAAAACTCACAGCAGAGTATTTCCTGTTTTATTAAAACAACTCTGTTGTAATGTACAGCACTAGAATACAAAAGAGGCCAAACTGCTGAGTCATGCTCACCCTGTAGCTCAGTGACAAAAGAGATGCCCTTTAAAAAAAATTAAATAAAAAAAAGTGTGTGTGTGTGTTTGTTTGTGCCCAATATTCTGACTTACATATATGTGCTGCTACTAATTAATCTCATATCCAGAATGCTAAGTAAGTTCCTGTGTAAGTTCCAGTTATCATTAGCAATGTTAGCATGTCAGGAGTAGACTTTTAAATCCAAATAAACACTATTTAAACATAGTTCTCTGTTTTGTTTTGTTTTTTTAAGTGACAATAGTAAAAGCTGTCTTCCTCTTATGCTTGTTAATTAACATTTTGGGGGGGGGGGGGGGGGCGAGTTAAAAAATGATGCTAATTGTGATGCTAATGCGTCTACAGTTTAGCCTGAATAGCAGGATTAGCACATTTGTATTGAGGTTTTTCATTGTTTTATCCACCCGGTCATGCGTGTATGCATGTGTGTGTGTGTGTGTTGTGTGTTGTGTGTGTGTGTGTGTTTTACAGAAACGCATCTGCCATTCTTGTTTGTTTATTCTAGCCTCATTAAAGTCTATCAGAGCGAAGTGACACATCGTCAGGTCGCATATTTTGTTGTTGCTGTTGATTTTTTTTTTGTAGCGAGGAGCTAATTCATTAGCACTGTGCTGCTTTTGTTATATGCAACACCCAAGGTCAATTCGAGCTGACGCTGGGATTTAAATTAAAGTTAAATATTTATTAAATGTCGGCAGAGATGGGTCAGATATGACAAGCTCATTTCCAAGTCAAATCCGCGACATCGGAGAGAACTGACTCACTGCGGATATGTGTGTGTAGTTATGTGAGTGCGTGCGTGCGTGTGTGTGTGGTGTGGTGGGGCTTTGGTGCTTGTACGGTGATCATTTAAGACTAGTTAAAGCTCCGTTTTGGCACGCTCGGCATTCTGGGTAAACAGTCTCAGTGTGTGATCACGATACTGTGACTATAGCAGCAGCGCTATACTGTTTACTGAAGTGTTTAATTTCAGGAACTGAGATTGATAAGGTGACTTTGAACACACACACACACACACACACACACACACAGAGTAAACCCATTCCTTCAGTGATTCATAAGGTGAAATTTACACTCCTGTACTTTCTTTATTACTTCCACTTTATTTTACTCTCCTTTCTTTCCCTTCAGTACATTCTTTCTTTCTTTTACACTTTTAAACTATTGTTTACAGATTTCATTTGAAGAATTGAAAATAGATCATTAGCTTGTTAAATTATTGATCACCACACAAGACCTTCAGGCCATCTACTTACTGTAATTAATGATCTTAATTATTATTATTCCCATTTTTTTTTCTTTCAGCTCTTTGAAGACATCAGTTGCTATCATTAAAAATGCACAATTCTCCATACAAAGCACCAAACCAAAACAAACATGGCAAAATTAACACAAAACCAACGCAAAGCATGACAAATCCAGTGGAAAGCATGAATAAACCAACACAACCATGACATAACCAACACAAACACGATAAAACCAACACAAAGCATGAAGAAACCAACACAAATATGACAAAACCAATACCAAGAATGAAAGTAAAAACGAAATCATGACAAATCCAACATAAAGCACGGCAAAAACAAAAACAACCCACAGCATGGGAAAGCCAACGCAAAGCACAACAAAATCAACACAAAGCTCAACAAAACTAACGCAAAGCTCGATAAAGCCAATGCAAGCACGAAAGAACCAACACAAACATGCGAAAACCAGTGCAAAGATGAAACCAATGAAAAGCATGACAAAACTAACACAAAGCGTGACAAAATCCAGTGCAAAGCACAACAAATCCAACGTGAAGACGACAAATCCAACGCAAGCACAACAAATCCAACGTGAAGACGACAAATCCAACTCAAAGCACAACAAATCCAACGTAAAGACGACAAATCCAACGCAAGCACAACAAATCCAACACAAACAACGGAACCAATACACAGCACAACAATCCAATGATGATTGAAAGTGTTACGTTTATTGACTGTGGTGTGTGCTGCATCCTGTAGTGTAGTAAAGATGAGAAAGACACAGGAAACGAAAGGAAATGACGCACAGTGGTGCCCAAGCAAATGATAATAATAAATAATAAAATATATGATAAACAGCCGTTAAAACTCGAAAAAACTAAGAGAAACCCGGAGGCTGAGAGAGATGAAGGGATGAAACGCTTGCTCTATCTGTCTATCCATCACCCGGCTGCTGGGGTTGCACTGCGCCCTCGTTCTCTCTCTCTCTCTCTCTGTTGGCTCTTTGAAGACGGGACATCTCTGATCTGGGTAATCTCTCTTGCTGTGTGTTGCAGCAGCGATTATTTACACCGAGAGTGATGGATGAACACAGAGTGACAGGGAGAGAGAGATATTTTGCTCGCATGAAGGAAAGTGTCCGATGGATGAAGGGAAAGTCAGACAAAGTGGCGAACTCGCAACAGGAAACACCGCTGCTTAGGAGAGGCGACACGAAGAAACGACATGGGATGTCAGGAGGCGATAAAGAAGTTTAAAGAAAGTTGCACTGCAGAGAGAGAAAGAAAGCGAGAGAGAGAGAGAGAGAGAGAGAGAACCAAAATAGGAGAGAGAGATGGAAAGAGAAAAAAATTAAAGGAACAATAAAAAGGTGAAAAAAAGCTGATTAAATGGAAGATAGATAGATAGATAGATAGATAGATAGATAGATAGATAGATAGATAGATAGATAGATAGATTGATTGATTGATTGATTGATTGATTGATTTTTGGTAATTGTATTGAAGAACCAAAAATAAGATAGGAGAAAGTGGATATAAAAAGAGAAGGAAGAAAAAAAAGAACAACAAAAAGAAGAAGACCAAGATTATATCGATGATGAAGACAAAGGATTATCTGGAGAAAAAGATAAGTAGGAAGAAAAGGAATTCGAGATGAAAAAGAAATGGAACAAGAAGAAGCAGCAGAAAGAAGAAGAGGACGAGTTGTAGTGATATTAATGGAGTAAAATCAGAACAAGGAACATTCTATGATGGTGTTCTTGCCCCTTGTTCTTTCTCTCAGGCCTCAGGAGAGGAATATATCAGTCCTCCATTCTCACTCCATCACTAATAAGCGTGTGAATCACGTCTCCTCCCTGATGGCTGGCGTACACGAGCGCGAGCCGACACAGCAGCGCCGCTCCCCAACAACAATTCAATTAACTAATCAGGAGGCTTTAATTTACCAGGGATTTACTTCCACATCAGAGACAGAGAGAGAGAGAGAGAGACAGATAAAAAGAGGGGGCACTAAGAAAAAGAGTAAAAGACAGAAAAAGAAATACAGACAGGCAAAATGTGACAGAGGGAATGAAAGAGAGAGGGACAATAAGGGAAAGGGAAAAAAAAGGTCAAGTGGCAGTTTTACTGGAGAACTGAAAATGGTTGAGAGGGAAAGAAGAAGAAGATGATGATGATGGAGAAAGACAGCAAGAACAAATAGTTTGTTGTTGACCAATCACAAGGGAGAACAGAGAACAGACCCTAAACCCTCACCAGCGTTTCACATTCGTCCACATCTCCTTTAAAACGGTTTATCTCGTTACAGCGACCTGATTTCCCGCGACTCCGCTTCTGATTCTTTATTTCCTCCCTGTTTGATCCCGATATCCTCCTTCCTCTCAGCACCATCCTACATCTTTAATATCTTTAAATTAAAGACAGAAATGTCTCATTTCTTAAATGAGAAAATGTCACACACTTTTATAGGTGCTACTTTTTTAAAAACTTTTTCTTGATCTGTTATTCCGCTCACACTCTGTTTCCGAACCGGAGGATTTAATGAGCTGAGAGTTCGTCAGGAGTTTCTGGACACAATCTGTAATTAGAGGAAAAAGATTGTCTTCAGAGTTTTGTTTTTTTCCTTTTCTTTGTTTGATACTCTTTTGAAAAAAAAAAAAAAAAAAAGGAAAAAGTCAAGCAAAAAAAAAAAAAGCCTTGAAATGAGGTTGCTGGTGGCCACAAAGAGAATAAGAGATAAAGAGCAGGTGATCAGATGGATTCTGGGAACTCAATGGGACCAAAAGAGATTTTGTGAAAAGGAAGAGACAATAAAGTCAGGTAAAGTTTATGATTTTTTTTTTTTTAACAAAAAATGAAAAAGTTCAGGTTGCACATTCAGGAGGGCTTTAATAATTAGTCATTTGTGCGTTTGGAGAAAAGAGGATTGAAACATCAAGGAAACTCTCACAGCCTTGTAACGAATACAAACTACTTTCCCTCAACTCCTTATTTTCTGCTAATTTCACTGACTAGAGAGGAAACAGATATGAAGACAACAGAGCAAATGTAAAACTAGGTGAAGAGAATGATGAAAAAAGGAATAAAAAATAAATAAAATTAAAAGACAAGGGGAAAATAAAAAGAGCAAAAAGATAATGATACGAAGGATAAAAAGAAAGAAAGAACAAAGACTCAGCTTGATCACGAAGAAAGCTGTAAAAAAAAAATAAAGAACAGAGAATGAAGACAATAGAACAGGACAAAACAAGAAAAGAAGACTGAAATGAAGGATAAAAACTAGTAGAAGTCAAAAAGGTAAGAAAGAAAAAAGCTGGGCTAAAAATAAAAGTGCCACATGTGATGTGTGTAAAAGAAAGGAAGGAAGGAACAGGAGGTTGTGGGATAAGACATCAAACTAATGATATGGAGAATTGGGAAAAGAAAGGGAAATTAAAAAAAATAAAAAGAAAGAAAGAAGAAGGAAGGCAAGAGGGAATTAAAGGAAAAAAGGAGGAAAATAAGAATGAGAACCACAGGTAATGAAACAAGGATGATAAGCATTATATAGAGAATTGAGGGAAAAAAGGGAAAGAAAAAAAGAAAAAAAAGAAAGAATTAGCAACAAATCACTAAATATATATAGAGCTAGGAAAAAAGAAAGAAAGAAATAGAGTTGGAGACGACAAAAACACATGAGAAGAAACTTAAGACATATTTAATTTATATTTCTTCTTTCTTTTAAAGAAGAAAGAAAGAAAATATACTTGTAATGATATAGGAAATTAAGAGAAAGAAGGGCAACTGCTTATGAGAAAGAAAGAAAGAAAGAAAGAAAGAAAGAAAGAAAGAAAGAAAGAGAAAGTTAGTTGTGTAAGGAGACGTTTATTTAACATGAACAGAAGGAGTCTCCAGTGTCGAGAGCTTTTGCAGCTGCTATGAGGTGAGTAACTCTATTAAACAGTAATTCTCATCACTGATTAGTTTCCTGGAGCTGCATGAGACAGAGTGACTGATGTCTGAGTGGGGACAGGATAAAGAGTCGAGCTCTCTGCACTACATAATTACATCTACTCTCAGGTTGCACTGCAGTGATGAACTGCAAGCAGGACAAGCGAATATCAGCCGTGTGCTAGTGAGTGAGAGGGACGAGAAGCTACGGGGATGAGAGACGAGAGGGATAAAGGGGAAGAAAGATGGACAGAGTGAGAAAGAGAGACACGCAGGACAGACAGAACATTCGAACTTATCAAAATCCTGCTGCTGTAATCCTCATCCTGGGTTTTACCGAGCATAGCCACCCGCGAGTCCTTATCACAGCACACACTCTCGCTGCCCTCATTCAACCTCACAGGTCTGCGTGTGTCTGTGTGTGTGTGTGTGTGTGTGTGTGTGTGTGTGACTCACAAGCAGTTGTGTAGTCCCATAGAATGTGCTGTAGATCTAAAAGCCTCTAGGTCTAACGCTGACTCATGTAGTTGCCTTGGAATAAAGAAAAGTCACATTTTAAACACACACACACACACACACACACACACACACCTGTATCGTGTATGTGCATATAAAGAACTAAAAGCAGTGCGATCTGCTAGATTGCAACAACACTTCCTGCAAAGGGCTGACAAACGCACTCACGAGCTCCTTCTCGAAATCTTTACGCCGTCCTCGTAATTGTCGTCATGAATCAACACATGAACTCTGAACGTTTAACCCAGAACTATTTACAAATCCAGAACAAAAATACTGGCACACAAAGTGATAGAGAGGTTTTTATTGTAATTCATCAACACTACATGAACACACTTTGCTGCATTACTGCCCCTAGTGTTGGTTGCTCTTACCGCACCTCATGAATACGTAGTATATATTTACATATATGAATATATTTACGAATTACGAGCTCGGACCAAGGATCCACAAAGCAGTCGAGTTTATGTGTTTATGTGTATGTTATCCTCCTACTGACCAGACGCTCTTTTACATGATTGCAGAGAGAGATGGAAAAAATGGATGGATGGAAGGAAGGAAATTATAAGACTACAAACAAATTATGTACAGTAAGCAGAAAGCAGAAAGGAGAAAATTTTAAGTATGTAAGTAAGTATGGAGGAAGTAAGTATGTAAGAAAGGACAGGCGGACAGGTGGGAGGGAGGGACGGAAGGAAGGAAAACATGTTATAAGAAAAGAAATTAATTCTTTAGACATTATTGACAGTTTGCTTTAATCACTTTAATCATAGATTAATGGTTGCTATAGTAACTGGTTGTTGAATCATATATACTGATTCAAATATGTACTGTATATATATATATATATATATATATATATATACTCAGCAAAAAAAGAAACGTCCCTTTTTCAGGATTGTGTATTTCAACAATAATGTTGTAAAAATCCAGATTTTCATTGTAAAGGGTTTAAACAATGTTTTCCACGCATGTTCATTCATTCATTTTCTATACCGCTTAATCCTGTGTTCAGGGTCGCGGGGGACCTGGAGCCTATCCCAGGAGACTTCGGGCACTAGGCGGGGTACACCCTGGACAGGGTGCCAATCCATCGCAGGGCACACACACACACATACACACACTCACACACCCAATCACACACTACGGGCAATTTAGGAACGCCAATTAGCCTAACCTGCATATCTTTGGACTGTGGGAGGAAACCGGAGTACCCGGAGGAAACCCACCAAGCACGGGGAGAACATGCAAACTCCATGCACACAGAGACGGGAATCGAGCCTGGCCGGGGAATCGAACCCAGACCCTGGAGGTGCAAGGCGACAGTGCTAACCACTACACCACCACGCCGCCCATGCATGTTCAATTAACCATAATCAATGAATTAACATGCACCTGTGGAATGGTCGTTAAGACCTTAACAGCTTACAGAAAGTAGGCATTTAAGGTCACAGTTCTAAAAATGCAGGACACTAAAGAGACTTGTTTCTTTTTTTGCTGAGTATATATATATATATATATATATATATATATATATATAAAATATATTTTTTTAATATATAATTTTTATTAAATGTACAGACGTGAAATGACGCTTCTTATTCAAACAAGCCGTGGTGGTGCAGTTTATCCTTTCCTGCTTAGTTCATCTGTTCATTATTATATTTTGATACTTGCTCTTGTTTACATACTGTATGACTAACTGTAGGAGACTGAAACACCAGTTTGACCTAAAATCCATTCAGGAAGTCATTGCTCATGTGAACTACACATTTCATTGTGAATGCCGGAGACATTAGGAGAAGTTAAGTGTACATCGGAGGGGAAAGAAGGAAAGAAAGCAAAAGATACAGGCATGGATAAGGAAAAGCAGAGAATGAAGGGCATCAACACCGACCGCTTATGTAAAAGAAAGGAGAGTAGAAGAAAATAAAAACAGGAGCTGTTCATATAAACATTAACAGAAGGAGTCTCCAGTGTCAAAAGGCTGGTGAGGAACTTACAGTGTAACATGTTTCATTTGAGTTAATGTGGTACAATAAGTGCTTATGAATTATTAAATCACAGTGTAATTATAAGTCTAAAACACAAATTTGTGTCATTAGTAGTTATTTTTGACAGGTTGCTGTATGAACCACCCGGAGATATACAGTATGAGTCACTATGAACTGCGACAGTTTTGAAATAAAAGTACTACTTTTAAATTACTTCCAGATTTTTTCTGTTTTGCAAAAAAAATTATTTTTCTTCATTCTTCTTTTACATCCTTTTGTCCTGGGACTATAGAAAGTTGAATTAGTTCCACAAAATTAATCTAGGGATCAGATATATTACTGTCTCCCGAATCCTGGCTTAATGTCTAGCTCCAACATAATAAATGCTTTTTTTTTTTTTTTTTTTTAACAGTCTGCAGTTTCAATCGTACACCAGCAATAAAATGTACTTTTCTAGCACGACTGCAGCTCTAGCGTGAGCACCGGCCCTCCTCCGCCCCCCTCCTACCCCCAGTAAATTTACACACCGTGTTAAAATGCAAAACCATTAATCATTATGTCCAGCTGAAGAACTCTGGCACGCCCGAGCTGACAACCTCTCCAGTCTTCAGACTCCTTCCCGGCGCTTGTGCAGTGGTTTGCAGGGTTTTTTTTTTTCTTGTTTTATTTTTTTTTTCACTCTCCAGAACTTAAACACTCGTCAACGAGGACACATTTACCGCCCCTGTGAATTCTCTCCATTATATATAGTTCTTTATTCAAGTTACAGAGATGCTGATGATGGTTTTTCCAGTGCAGGTTTGTCTTTCCTTACACGTCAAGATCTACAGCTCGCAGTTTCTCGTCTCCTGCTGCTCGGGAAGCGTTTTCCACCATTTTATTACAATATATTACAAACTTTATGTCTCGACTGCGGATCTTCCAAATCTCCAGGCTCTAAGTGCGAGATCCCACAAGCACCATGAGCAGATATTAGCTTTAGGAGCGGCCATTAGCCTGGTTTCATGGAAAAGAGGAAGGAAATGTACAGTAAGTGTGTGTCTCACAGGTGGAAACTATTACTGTTTTAACGACTGGTTTAACAAATTGCGTTCCCTTTAATCAGCTATAAAGTGTAAATGCGATTGATGTAATTCAATTTCTAAAGCAAGTAAGTGTGTTATGTGAAGAAGGGAAGCGTTTTAATATAGAGAGGTTGATTATCAGCATATAACAGCATGCCACGAAGTGTTTTATTCCTCGTACACCTTTTTCTTTCTTAAAGAACGGCATGTCCTTGTTTTGTCCTTTTTTCTACACTTGAGTGATTCTGAGTCCCTGTTATTACTTACAAGTTGACGAGAAAGAGGCACATACAGAGACTGGGACAGTGAGAGTCGGAGTAGGAAGGTCACGGGTAGTCCTGTAAACTTTATTCTCAGACGTCTCAGGGGTCTCGCAACAGGAAATCAAAGTGCCGTAATTCTGTTTGAGAATAAGGAATGTGTATGCTTTTATACTCGACAAAAAGGGCTAAACACAACACGTACTGTACACACACACACAATGAATAATCTATAAAAGGTAAAGTCAGGTTTTCTTTAAAGTTTTAGTCTAATAAACATGTTTTTGTTAAATTCTTTAATTTATCAATTACACGAATTCATCTTGTATACCGCTTATCCTGTACAGGAGACTTAGGGCATAAAGTGGGGGACAAATTGGACAGGGTGCCAACCCATTTCAGGGCACACACACACACACATCATGTACTATTTGGGAATACCAATTAGCCTAATCTGCATGTCTTTGGACTGTGGAAAGAAACCCACCAAGCACGGGGAGAACATGCAAACTCAAGTCCATACTATGCTACTGGTTTATTTTGGCCGCTGCTGCGTTTCCACGGCGGTGAGCGCGACGGTAATGAGCAGTCTGGTTGTCCACCTACTGTACACACAGACCTGAGGTGGGAATCGAACTTAGACCCTGGAGGTGCGAGGCCCAAGTGCTAACCACTACGCCAGCAAGCCACAAGATCAGTCGATACATATTTATAAGATGCAAATGAATATGCAGCTGTTTTTTTATTATTATTTTTGCTGTATCTCCGGCTTTAATTATTATTATTATTATTATTATTATTATGTTTATGAGTCTCCATGTACCGCGGTTGTGTGTATATTGTGTGTGGGAGAATCGCATAGTGCTTGCCTCATCCTCTAACACACACCCCAAACTAACGTGATAATACACACATACACACAGATAATGAGGCTGATCAGACATATATAATAAGGTTAATACTTACACATAGTCTTGTGTGTGTGTGTGTGTGTGTGTGTGTGTGTGTGTGTGTACGTCGACATTCAGGCGTACTCTGTCTAACCCAAAGCCCACAAACCAAAATGAGTCGAATACAGACTCAGATTCTGACATTTATAAACGACACCAGGAAAAGTGATCCTCCATCACATGACCTTAATAAAACCTTCAGGTTTTTTAAAAGTTGATTACAATGAGTGTAAACAGACCCTTCGTTTCACATGGAGATGGTTAGTCAGTGTGAAAAACCTGAATTCCCTGGCTTTTTTCCGTGCATACGGTAATAAATCTCTTTAGTGTAAAACTGTATTATGGGGTTCATTTTATATCCGTATTTTTTGTCCCTATTTTCTAAAACCTACTGCCTGTAAATAAACTGAACTCCGCTAATAGATGGAGATTAATTCAGTGTTGGTTCGATTAGTGTTAATGGAATTTAGAGGAGGTCTTAATCCTTTTATCACTTTGTGAAATCTCACTTTAGTCTGTTCTGTATAAAGCATTTACAGTGATTTAACACGAAAACTGCACATTACGGTATTCAGGCCTCAGACCGAACTGCACACTTTAATGATATTCAGAAATTAGGCAGAATTTACCCACATGGACACATGGAGAGGCACGTCTCAGTTACGCACGATAACGAACCTGAACTTAAAGAGCACCTATTTTACCAAAAGAAATGCTTTAATGATTTTTTTTTGTTTGTTTGTCAAAAAATCAAACAAAAAAAGGAAATTTTAATAACATGAACGCAGTCCATGCGAACGCGAGATCAGCAAAAGCTTAAGCGATTCTGAATATGCCCACATTCCCCCACATACAGTAAAGACTGCTGTAACGTTTGGACCGTTTTTTTGCCAGTACTGAAAATGTTGAAGTTTCAATGAAATACAGTATTTACATACGACGTAAAAGACTCCCGTAAATCATGGAGTATCACGCTTACCGTAAATACACTAACTACTAGAACAATTACAGTACAGTATGTCACATTGTTCCAAAATGCGTTAAGGCATCTTTTAACGCATCTGTTTTGCGTTACAGACATTAGTACAGTACATGCACACACACGCACACACACACACACACATACAGTAGTGTTTTGAGTTACACTAGAGTGTGTAATGTTATCCCTTATTCAGCTGAGTCTTACATCACACACTATCAGGTGTGTGTGTGTGTGTGTGTGTGTGTGTGTATGTGTATGTGTGTGTCTAAACCAGGTGAACCAGGCATCAAAGAAGAAGAAGAAAGGAAATGAAGACTGATGAACCAAGGAAGAAAAAAGGAAACAAACACAAGGCTGAAAAGACCAAAACTAATTATAAATGGAGAAAGTGAGAGAGAGAGAGAGAGAGAGAGAGGAAATAAATGAAGATGTAAATAAAAAGAAGGAGAATTTTAATAAGGAGTAAAATAAAATGGACAAAAAGTGAAGAAAAGAGAGATGAAACGAACAAATCTATTTAATGACAATATTAAGCAAGGCAAAGTCTAAAATATCACCTGCAACATGAAATATCTTATATAGCTATATATATATATATATATATATATATATATATATATATATATATATATATATATATATATTATTTATTTATTTTTTTTTTTTTTATGGAACTCTATACCTCTTCTAGGGTTTAAAAAAAAACATACAATGATTATTTTGATACATAATTGATACATTGTGATTTTGAACTGTGTTATTTAACAGTAAATGTTATTTTTTTTACATTTTTAAAAAAAATTTTTTATTATTATTCAAATGTATTTACCAATTCCCATTATGGGGTTGCCACAGCAGACCATACAACCCGCACACAGCTTGATACAGGTTTTACACCTGATTCCCTTCCTGACACTACTGTACCACACCCTTCTATTTCTGTAACTGCGGTTGGAACCAGCAACCACCAACAGCAGGGCTTGAACCCAGGTCCTGAGCTCCCCAAATTAACACCCTAGAGCCGTCTGAGCCACCTCTCCACTACAGACTGTGTCTATTTATTGTATATTACCAGTAATAAACTGCAGACTGCACTAGTGCAATTTCGAAGATTTTTATTTGATTTATGGTGTAGTAGAAGTTCAGTGTTTTTTTTGTGTCTGTAAAATAATTCTAACACTGTCACAGCGTGAATATCTGCATAAAATCCCATGGAAGGTAAAATGTTCAAAATTTATAGAAGCTGGAAGTGTTCATGAAGTGTGTAGAAGTTACACACACACACACACACACACACACACACACACACCAGTATTTCCTTATACAGTTTCCTGACAGTACAACTATACTCCATTCCTCCTACATCCTCCTCAACTGTTTTCTTCTCCGTCACTAAGCCCCCCCCCCCCTAAACACACACACACACACACACACAGATGTCCTCCTCAACTAGTGTCCTCGTCAGTGAATCCACATTCCACAGCTCCTGTCGTCTCCCTCTTTGCCATCGAAATGACGTTATTATTGAAGTCTCACCGACGTTATTATTAAAATCTTTCCACGCAGGTTTCCTGATCTCCCGCCGCTTCATCCCTTACAGATACGATAAATCAGCCGAGCTCCTCGCACATAAATCAGCCCGCTGGGAGATCGGGGAGCGATAATGTGTCAGGGCCCAGAAAAAAAGTGCTTTCAAAAAATAACACACAGGGGGAAACGGACATGCTATAAACGTCAGATAAGCAAGAAACACGACTCGGGCTGTTTTTAATGGGTTGCGGTGTGTGTGTGTGTGCGTGTGTGTGTGTGTGTGTGCGTTCATTCATATGGTCTCAGTAAACAGGAATGCTTAAAAACCACAAATATGCTAACATTACCAATAATGAACAACAGCTAAGTCAGTCAGTCAGGCAAACCGGATCATGCTAAAATCCCCAGCGGACTTAACAGTTAGCGAGACTGGCGTTTCGATTAGTTTATTGAGTTTATCTAGCTACACTTAGCCTACTATTAAACTGATCACTTGTGATTTACACATAAAGGTGAGGTGTGTTACTGTAGCTGTGTATTTTACATACATTCACTTATTGATCTTTGAACTAGCATAGCATTTGACTAGCATGTTTAGCATTTCTATTCCTAACACAGTCAATCACAAACAAACTGAATCACCTCTCATACAACACACAAAAACAATACAGAATTGAAATGCTACGTAGCTGCACTCTACAATCTGGGAGTTAGCTGAATTAGCTACGGTACAATGTGTTCAATATGGAGAATGAAGCGTTATATAATTAATTCCTTCTGTCAGTTTGCATCAGTTTTTGGATAAAACCAAATGTAAGCTGCTAATGTATCCTACAAAAAATCTATTTGAAAGAAATAAGAAAGTCCGTCATTAGCTACAGTATATATGCCGTGCGTTACCTTCGCTGTAGTCGCATTGCAGTGCATTAAAAGTCAGGAAGAGGGAGTTATATAATATCTCCAAAAATAACATATGTAATAATTACGATGAGTAACTAAAACTCCTTTTATTTCTATATAATCCCCTGCTAATAATGCACTAATACATTTCAGCGTTTCAGGGCACTGGTGGCTCAGTGGTAGGTGTTTCGCCTGCCATGCGGAAGGCCCGGGTTCGATTCCAGCCAGTGCCCAAACCCCAGCCACTGGATACAGGATAGAAAAATAAAAAATGTGAGGGTTGCGTCAGGAAGGGCATCCGGCGTAAAACCTGTGCCAAGTTGTAGTGCAGACTGGATATTCCGCTGTGGCGACCCCTTGTCGGGAGCAGCCACAACAACATTTCAGCGTTTCACTAATGCTTGAATACCATCAAGGTAGAAAGTTTTCACTACAGCCATGATCCAACTTCCTGCTTCATGTCCGAAACGCTGGCCTTCCAGGAACTCCTTAAAACATGTGGAAATGTCTTAAAGCGAGATCAGGACTGTACGGGGAATGTGGCAATAACTCCCAACCAAGATGCGTCTCTTCTGCAATTATGTAGGCAACAAGTTATCTGTCTATTTTCAAGGATCTGGTGTTCCACTCACTATTTGTTCACAGAAACGACTGTTTAGTGGTCTCTGAGCCAGCTCGGCCAGGATCGTCTTTCATGAATGTATGAATATCTTTAAAATGTTTGCACCATTCAATGTTTTACTGCTGCTTAGAGTCTCAGCACCAGACTGTGCTTAAAGTCTTCTGTAGATGTTCATCAACTTTCTGCCTTCACTCATGAGAAATGTCATCACAAGTCCCAGTTTGACTTGGACCCAGAACGCCCCTCGTGTGTACCACTCTGTCCTTGTGACATTGTGACATACTGTTCATTAGCTTCATCTTCTTTAATGGGGCTTTGGTTTAAAATAGGCCTATTCAGGGACAGCAACTGGTCTCAGGGCTAGGGGACCATTAGTTAGAGGAAGGGAGACGGTTAGTCTGATCTTGAACAGTCTCCAAATGACATTTCTTTTCCAAAGAACTTTCACCCCAAGGCTATTGGAATACACTGTGAGCCGTTCATCTTATTCCTGCACTGGAGATTGTGTGCTTTGCTGAGAAAAGGGAACCTCAAACACAGAGTGAAGCCACTGGATTTATCCCCAATGCATGTCAACCAAATATTGGCTGCACGTTATTTTGAGGGTCTTTCTAATGAACTAATAAATGAACAATGTTCTTGTTGGTCTTTTGGCTGCTTCCGGCAATGGCCGGAATTAAGTCCAAAGGCCACATGAGGTATGCATACAGTGGGGGAAATAAGTATTTGATCCCCTGCAGATTTTCTAAATTTGCCCGCTTACAAAGAAATGAAGGGTTTTTTATCATACGGTAGAGGTTTATGTTACAGGATAGAGACAGAATATCAACCAAAAATCCAGAAAAAGCACACGATATAAATGTTATAAATCGATTTGCATTTCAGTGAGGGAAATAAGTATTTGATCCTCAAGTGAAACATGACTTAGTACAGTATGTGCTGGAGAAACACTTGTTTGCAAGCACAGAAGAAAGACGTTTCTTGTAGTCGGTTACAAGGTTTGCACACATCTCAGGATTTTGATCCACTATACTTTACATATTTCTCTTACTTTTAAGATTTCTTGCCTGCTGCTTGGTATCTCAAAGTTTCGGCTCTCTCCATAAATTTTCTATTGGATTATGGTCTGAAGACTGGCAAGGCCACTCCATGACCTTAATGTGATTCTTCTTGAGCCACCCCTGTGTTGCCTTGGCAGTATGTTTTGGGTCATTGTCATGCTGGAAGACCCATCCACGACCCATCTTCAGGAGGTTCTTGTCCAAAGTGTTACAACACATGGCCTCATCCATTAACCCCTCAATGCAGCAAAGTCAGTCTGTACCTTTAGCATGAAACCAGTCCTAAAGCATGATGTTTCCACCTCCGTGCTTGACTGTAAGGATGGTGTTTTTGGGGTTATAGTCAGCATTTTCTTCCTCCAAAAACAGAGTGTCAAGTTGATGCCAAAGAGCTCAATTTTGGTCTCATTTCAGATGGGCCTGTACATGTGCATTCTTGAGTAGGGAGACCTTGCTCAAGAAGGCTTGCTTCAAGCCTTGGTGGCATATCATGTTACCAATGTTTTGTTTGGTGACTGTGGTCCCAACTGCCTTGAGATCATTCACAAGCTCCTCCCTTGTAGTCCTGCACTGATCCCTCATTTTTCTCATGATTATTCTTACCCCATGAGGTGAAATCTTGCATGGAGCTCCAGACTGAGGGCGATCGATTGTTGCTTTGTATTTCTTCCATTTGCAAATAATCACTCCAACAGCTGTCTCCTTCTCACCAAGCTTCTAGCTGGCCCATTCCAGCCTTGTGCAGGTCTACAGTCTTGTCCCTGACTTCCTTTGACACCTGTTTTGTCTTGCCAATAGTGATGAGATTTGAATGGAAGATAGAGATTCTGTGGTGAGGTGGCTTTTATACACATTACGCGTTGTTGTTAGGAGCTCCTTCTTAAATTAATATGTGTACCATGAGTACATAACCAGTCTGTGGGAACCAGAATTATTGTTGGTTGCTTGGGCATCAAACACTTATTTCCTTCACTGAAATGCAAATCGGCGGCGCGGTGGTGTAGTGGTTAGCACTGTCGCCTTGCACCTCCAGGGTCTGGGTTCGATTCCCCGGCCAGGCTCGATTCCCGTCTCTGTGTGCATGGAGTTTGCATGTTCTCCCCGTGCTTGGTGGGTTTCCTCCCACAGTCCAAAGATATGCAGTTTAGGCTAATTGGCGTTCCTAAATTGCCCGTAGTGTGTGATTGGGTGTGTGAGTGTGTGTATGTGTGTGTGCCCTGTGATGGATTGGCACCCTGTCCAGGGTGTACCCCGCCTAGTGCCCGAAGTCTCCTGGGATAGGCTCCAGGTCCCCCGCGACCCTGAACACAGGATTAAACGGTGTAGAAAATGAATGAATGAATGAAATGCAAATCGATTTATAACATTTGTATCGTGTGCTTTTTCTGGACTTATGCTTGATATTCTTTCTCTATCCTGTACCATAAACCTATGATAAAAAATTATAAAACCTTCATTTTTTTGTAAGCGGGCAAACTTAGAAAATCTGCAGGGGATCAAATACTTATTTCCCCCACTGTACTGTATAGTGACATGATTTATATAGGATCATTATTTTTATTCATAAAAAATAAATCTTGCACACAGATTTTCCTCTTTGTGAGTCCCTGAAATCGCACAACATAAAATCAGTGACATTTTACCATAAAAATCTCTGAATAGTATCAGCTCCTCTCAGAAAGGCTGATGCATTTATCACTCATTTTGACACGAGGTTTAGGCAGGAAGCAGCCGTTTCAAACTTTAGCTCTGCATCGCTTAGATTTAAAAGGTCTACACTCATAAACAGACTGTTTACAACTCGCCAATGCGCTGGAAAGCGGCGGTGCCAGACTAGCCGTTAGCATCTGCTCTGGAGAATCTTGTGTTGAGTTCTTGTCTGAAACGCAGCTGATAAGAGCGCAGCGACTTCCAGCCACTGACCCCCACCAACACACAGACCAAACTCACTCTAACACACACACAGGCTGCTGTCTTGTCGATTTGAGGTCAGAGAGAACCACAGTGTGATCTTTTGAGATGCTCGGTGTGTGTGTGTGTGTGTGCACAAGTGCGCGCGTGTGTTGTGGTGAGACATTTCACATCGTCATAGCGTGCAGAGCACCATTTTCTTTAACGTTTCTTTAAAGAATTAACACACGGTTTCGGATTTTTGGGGATGAAGTCTACAGAAGTCGGCATGTTTACGTAATCGTAATAGATCACCGCGACGCATCTGCGTCTGTGCAGCCCGAGTATTAATATACTGCAGTCCTTATCGTAACTCCAGCGCTGCCACGATTGTCTTCATTCTCACTTTAAAACAACAACAACGAAAAAGAAAAAAAAAAAAGTCAGCAGAACTTTCTTATTATAAAAGAGAACATGCTAATTAAGAAAATACGCTATGAGATTACAATCAGAGTAATTAAAAAACAAAAAGATCAGCAGTTTCGTGTGATTGCTGTTGATTGTGTTAACACCCCCTCCTGGGCTGCAAACTGTTCCACTCACGACAGAGTGCGCACACACACACACACACACACACACATGCTTAGACATACAAAAAACCTGCCTCACTGACATACAAATCACACACTGCTAAAAAAAAAAAAAAAAAAGGAAAAAAAAAAACTCGCAGTACAAACACATCACTTTTTTTTTGTTTTAATTAGTGAAACCTTAGTTACTTTACACATTATTTTGAAGTATTTTAAATAAAGATCCTCTACTGATTTATGCTAATTACAGTATTATGCCTTGCAGGACACTGTTTTAAGATACACAGGGAATTTATTCCCTAATGTATTTTACTTTCATATTGTTTTGGACCGGTAGAATTGAGCATCATTATTTACAGCACATTATTATGTTATTTATTTTTTTATCTCACTCAATGTACTTGATGTTCCCTTCTTTTAACAGTAGCTTTACTTCATATCTGCACTGGTTTCACGGGGAACAGTCGGAGTTGGCCGTGTACGCTTTTGCTGTATTGGAGTTTATGGAAGAAGATACACAGTGTTCCCATTAATAAAGTGGACTTTGGTCCCCAGCATGAAATCTCCCTAAGCAGCTTTACAGGTTCTGGAATTACATTTGGATCCATAATGAAGAAGACAGATGTAACAAACATGAGAAAAAGTGGCTGTTATGGAGTGATGGGGAACCCCTGAGTGAAACCAAGGACGCCAATGGGAAAACATTGTCTATATATTCAGATGAAGTCATTTTTTCAGATGAAAGTAACATTGCATTTCATTTGTAAATAAATGTCCCAGCGTCTGGACGAAGAGTGGAGAGGAACAGAATCCACAGTCAGTGATGATTTGGGGTGCTATGTCATCTGCTGGTGTTGGTTTATTCTACTGGGTTTTATCAAGGCCAAAGTCAACACATCATCTAACAAGCTTTATGGAGATGCTGTAGCACCTGCCCAAACTGTCAAAACTGGTTTGGTGAACATGACATGATTTACTGCGTTACTGGCCAGCCAACTTGCCCGATCTAAAACCTTAAAGAGAATTTATGAGCAATTGTCAAGAAGAAGGTGAGAAACACCCAACCCAAAACTTCAGACCAGTTAAAGGCTGTGATCAAAGCAACCTGGTCTTCAATATGGCCTCAGGACTGCAACAGGCTGATCGCCTCCACGCGCCTCCATGCCGCAATGATGTAGTAATTGGTGGCAAAGAAGCCCGGACAACAGTGCATAACATATGATAAATAATTTTTTATTAATCTTGGGAAATATTCAAATATTTAGATTTTTTTTTCATGACATGTAAGCCGTAATCATCAAAAATTAAAAATATTGAAATATTTCACTTTCAATGTAATGAATCTAATGTATATCAGAGTTTCATGGTTTAAATTAAATTTAAAAGAAATTAACTTTTTCATTATATATATCTTTTTTTTTTGAGATGCACTGTATACAAACACATGCACACAATTACAATAAGATCGCAAATCACAGTAGTTTGACAAAGATTTCGTAGTAATGCTTTCTACCAGTGCACACACTCATGCACCCGATCACACACTATGGGCAATCCGGAAACACCAATTAAAATACGAGTGTCTTTGGACTGTACAAGGAAACCCACCAGGGCCAGGAAATACATGCAACTCATTCATTTGGGAACAAACAGCAACAGACTTTCATCTACATTACAGTGATGCTGTCCAAAACTCTGGAGCGATAAAAAGACAAGAAACGTTCATATCGCCAGAGACTTGACACTTTTGTTAATTTAGATTTAACTCCGTCTGCATGTGATGTTTGTAAAAACGAAAACAAGACTTCAACCATAAAAATAACAAGTCATGGTGTTAGAGGAAAATAATCAACTTACTGTCTGGGTACCACAGTGATTTATTCCTCTGAGACTACCACAACCTGCCAACAATCACGGTGCATTTTCTAATTATACAACACCAAATCAAATTTTATCTGTTTACTCGCATGGACCCTAGCTTATGATCCACTTACGCCCTGATAAACCCATGACGTGTTGTAAATATTGAACGCTGAATTGCTTTTAATTCTGTATTTCCAGCCTCATTATGGCGCTAAAGGTAAAATATAAAGGATTGTTTTGGACAAACAGACAAATGCATACAAACACAATAACCTCACGAGTCACATATTAAACCCTAGCTTTACACATCCAGAGTTAATTGACACTCCGGTGTAATTACTCGTCAATAATTGCATGTAATTTAGACTTAATGGACGCGAAGGTGCAATCACTCTTCAATAATTACATACGAAAGCCATTGCAATAAACTCAAGAGTGAGTGCCAGGCTATAAACAGTGGTGGAGATGGTTTAGTGGCGTTTTTGACGCACATCACCGACAGCAAGCATGTTTTGGCTCATGATGACTATCAGATTTCAGAGGACCGTGCTGTTGAAAATGGGTTCTGCATTAAAAGCCAGTGTTTTCTGCAGACCATTGTGGAGACATCATGTGAAAAACATTTCTTTAGTCCACCTGCATCTATATTAAACTGCTATATGAATGATTTATTATTAGCGATGTTCTTTTATTTAACTCCTCAGGTACGGCTGAGAAGCTTAAAGCACGCTGGAGGCGATATTTATTTCAACCATATTCTTATAGTTTGACTCACTTTCTATAAGCTACACAGTAATGTGATCTCTTTATATACACCATATACTTGGTATATCATCTATACAGTATGGTCGAAAAAAGTACATAAGCAAATAAGGTAAGTGGCTCATTTAAGTAAGTAATTTAATTCAGTTAGTAAGTAAATGATTGAGTCCATCAGCCAGTAAGTAAAGTACAGTAAGAAAGAAAGTACATGAGGTCAGTGAATCAGACAGTTATTCAGTAAGTACTGTAAGTAAATCAAGTATTGTGAATAAGTAAGGTATGTAAGTAATGTCAATAAATAAAATCAGGCGGTAAGTAAGTAAATTAGGTAAAAGTAAAAGTTCTTAAACTGTCATATCCTACTCTAAAAATTATTTTTTCAATATTCTTTTTTTTTATTTAATCTATAAATTAATTCATTATATAAGTGAACTAATAAAAGTACAAAAAGCCAATTAATAATTTAAGGTCTAGTAACAACTTTGTATACTATCTAATAAACTAACTATAAAAAAGATATATATTTTTAATATATATATTTTAATAACCCTAACTAATCAGAGCATTACACACTGTTTAAAGCAGTTATGCCATTTTGAATTGAGCTTCCTGGATGGTAAGTATGTATGGTAAGTAAAGTAAAGTCAGTCAGGAAGGAAGGAATATTAGTCAGTATGTTAAATAAGTAAGTAAGTACTGTAAAGTCAGACAGTAAATTCAATGAGTCACTAAGGACTTGTTCACACGGGTGTTAAAATCGACCGTTTTTCTGCCGTTCGTAGCGTCCGGTGAGCGCGGATGAAGTGCCGAGGGTTTTCTACACATAGGAGTCAATGACGGTTTTCACACGGGCTTTGGTGACGTGCGTTTGTCCGGCTGCGCGTTTATACGGTGTTAAAAAAACGTTGCATGCAGCTTTTTCTTGGCGTTCAATTCCCAACGAACGCAAGGAAACCGCGTCTAGTCCATTTTCTCCGCGTCCATTTTACGCTTCGGAGGACCGGATATATCCCATGATCCTACATGCTATACAGAGGGAAATGCGGAAAACAGGCAAAAATAAAATGCTTAAAAAATAAAACTTGCGCGGAAATGTTCGCATTTCTTCATAAACCACAAAAAACTTCCTTTAATCCGACGTTGTGCAGTCAGAGGGTGAACCCAGTAGTGGCGGCGATTTTTTTCCTCCCCCTACGTCGCCGTATTATTAAAAACATTTTTTTTATATATTATATAAAACTATAATGATTTAATTAGAATTTTTAAAACAATAAGATTAATGTCTAATATTGCAAAATGGTCCATATTAAAAGGAGGCACCTGAAATAAAACGACAAGGGCTTTCATATCCAGTTCCCGACACACTGCCCCCTACAGGTTAAACACACAAACTACAATTTGGGCTGCAGGCTGTCGTTAGACAGAGACAAACGAACGCCAGTGTAGAAGTCAATCGAGCGCCGCTACAAAACGCAACATAAATGTATAGGACGTTCAGAGCTCGTTTGTTTATCCAAAAATTTTACGCCGGTGTGAACAAGGCCAGTCAGTATGTAGTCAGTATGTATGTAAGCTAAGTGAATAACTAAAGAAAATCAGCAGTCAGGTTAAGTAAGTAAATTCTGTAAGTAGAGTGAGTACGACAATCAGTAAATAAGCAAGTAAAGTCAATCAGTCAATAAGTAAGTATGTAGAGTAATTTAAGTAGGTATAGTAGGTAAACAAGTACATAAAGTAAGCAAAGAAACATAAGAAAAAGGAATCAATGTCAGTTAATAAAGTAGGTACTTATGTATGTTAAGTATGTTTGTAAAGTAAGTACAAAATAAGTAAATATGGTATGTACTGTACAGTATGTATGTATGTTAAGTACGTAAGTAAGTGAATAAATAAATAGTACCTGAAATGTATTTCACTTTTTTTTAGCAGACCTTGTTCGTTAATTTATATCCGTATGCTGTAATATATATATATTATTCCAAAATATATATATATATATATATATTTTTTTTAAATTACCTTATATTGTTTTAACCAAAAATGAATTAATTATTTAAATGAGCTAATTAAAACTACAAAAAGCAAACATGATTATTTTACGATTAGTAGCAGTACATGCTATTTAGCAAACTAAATTAAAAAAAATTGTTTCAGGTTTGAATATTTGGATTAAAAAAAACAAGAAAACAAGTTTTCTGCATTACACACTGTTTAAAGCAGGTATGCGGTTATGGATTGAGCTTCCCAAGGGCTGGTGAGTTACCGGTCGTTTGTATTTGAGTTTGTTTTTAAAGAGCCATTTAGCAGATGTGAAAAGGTATTTAAAGCTCATCGCATCGTTCAAAGCACCTCCGTAATTCTCTCTCAAACACATACCATCCCTCGTTTGATTGTTATCCCATCTAATATAACCTCGCATACATGCCGTTTAAAGCACCTGCTAATTATCTTCATTGTCTGGCTAAAACACGAGCTCAGGTACGAATAGCTCTTACAAAACCATGGACATGTTTCTGAAAGCAGGACTTCTGCTGGAGTTGAGAGGACCGTAGGAAGCGTTCACAGATGGATACACGACTGAGCCGAAGGGAAAACACTGAGATCAATGCAGGGTTTCCAATTAGTCTCGATTGGCAGGGGTAGAGGAAGATTAGCGCCCAAGTGTCGATTAGATTTCCTGCTCTGTCAGACGGCCAAACAAAGTTAGCTCTTTGAATAATTGCTATGGCGGAGATGCGGAACCAAAAAAGAAGATCGATGAGAAATGATCCGGTTGGTGACGGTGCAGAGGGTGAAGATATTTTTCATAGAAAACAACATAACCTGAGGCGTGTTGAACACAGCATTTAGTGAGCATTTATTTATAGATAAATCAAGTTCATTTCACAAAGAAAATCCATAATTGTTAAACATAACGTAACCGAGGCGAAGAGGAAAAGACACCAAGCTTGCACAAATTTGAAGTTTAAAATATCGGGAAAGAAACACAATTCTGACTTTCTGAAAGTCAGAAAGATAGTTGTATCACCATGCCGACCCTAAAATCTCACTCACTCACTCATTGTCTATAACTCTTTATACTGTATTCAGGGTTGTGGGGAGCCTGGAGCCTATCCCAGGAGACTTAGGACACGAGGAGCGGTACACACTGGACAGGGTGCGACCCTAAAATCTCTTATTTTTGAATAGATTTTTACATGTATATGTTTTCATTAACATTTTTAGGTAAAATGTTACAGTTCCTCTATGATCCAGGTGGTGCTCTCTAAACTATTCACACATTGGCAGGCAGCGCAGCAACCTGTGTGTTGTCAACCTGAATTATTTGCTACAGTAGGTTTGTTTAGAATTGTAAGAATCTGGAAAAACAAATAAAAAAAATCATATCAGGATATATATATATTTTTAAACTTTGTTACTTACAGGATCGCAATACAAATTGATTCGGTACAAATGCATCGTGAGAATATTGTGATCGGCTGCTCCCTAATGGTTCCCAAATGCAGAAGAGAGAAAATGTTTTAAAAAGTTTTGATGTCAGAACAATGTAAAAGTTGTTTTTCCAAGGCTCATGAACGCAGCTTTGTTCCAAACCTTATCCTAAGCTCAGAGAATATCCATAATGAATATGTTTAAATTATTGATTGACCGCCAGCGATCTTATATTCATATTTTGTCAAAAGTACTGTACATTGGAGTCTCTCAATTAAATTTCACTGAACACATTTAGGCATTTGGCAGACGCTCTTATCCAGAGCAACTTACAGTTTTAGCTCATTACACATCTGAGCAGTTGAGGGTTAAGGGCCTTGCTCAAGGGCCCAACAGTGGCATCTTGGTGGTTGTGGGGTTTGAACCTGGGATCTTCCGAACCGTAGTCCAATGCCTTAACCACTGAGCTACCCCTGGCTACTCCACCATTGATCACGGTGTTTTGCAAGAACAGTGCATGATTTATTGTCTAAACGGTAGTTTCTTCCACAAATTCAACTAAACTTAAGTCACAATCGAAATCCAGTAGAGTTATGCGTCTTTGTACAATACGAAGCATGGAACACGTTTATTTTAGAATTAATAACTGTAATCCATAGTCAGTAACTCATTTCAATTCTGCTAGTTAAATTCCTTAAAATTGCACTCTATCCAAAATAAAGGACAGGACGGAGACGTACAGTACAGTACAGTACAGTACAGTACAGGCACGTTGAATGCAGCAATTAGGAAAATTAGACTAGTGTGAGAAAGTATTCAACACATGATTTGTGAATAATGTTCAATCCACGATTGAATGTTCGTCGGTATTCACGAGACTATACAGTATTGCTGTCACACAGACATTCCTCCCCCCCCACACACACACACATATACACACACATACTGTACTATAGACAGTACACAGGCTATCACATAGAAACAATATAGAATTTACGTTCCATTCATTAAGCACCTACAGTATACCGGCTTTTCCTCCATGATACCATGTGATTAAACGCCTACTGTAATATCACCAAACATCGGAAAATACAAACGCACAACATGCAGAGAAGTTCAGAGGCTTGTTAAATGCAGCATTCGTTTCCCCAGGACAAATATCACACAGTTCACAGAACCCACGTTCATCCTCAGGCTCCATTATTAAGCCATGAGAATAAGTTCCTTAAAAGTACATTTAAACAAATTTTTCTATTACTTAAAACTACTTAACTACTTTTAAACACTGTAATCTGCCCAAAGGCCACTGAATATGTGTGAGAGTAAACATTTAAAAGATCAGATCTGGGTAAAAATCTCTTATTCTTGAAACACATCACACATGCAGACGTGCCTACTGTATGTTAAGAGTAACATGTGCAATGGAATATAAGTAAGAACAACAGCATGAGGTTATTGAACGCAGCATTTCATGAACGGGTTTGAGACGTTGCAGTGAGGTTCAGGTCAGCAAGATATTATTATCTCTTATTAACAGATTCTATTGAATAATGAGAAATGTTAAAATAATTCTGTAAATGAAAATATCAACCTGTGTAAGAACAAAAACATTTTGAAGCAAAGTCTGTAAATATTCCTTAAGACTTCTTAAAATTAGAGAGAAGATGCTCTCTACCGAAAAACTAAATCACACATGAATAGAAAACCAGAGAGCCGTTGAACGCTGCATTTAGCAGGTATAATATAAGGAGGTGTTTAACTTCATCATGACAATCTGTCATTACGACACAGCATGAAGGATTCTGTTACCAAACAAACAAAACACACAAATACGTACACTCTCTACCACAAGACCAAAGCACAGTGAGCAGAGACTGAGAGAGCCGCTGAACACTGCATCTAACACAAAGGAGAACAGGATATAAACCCCCGTGACATACGTGCCACTCCACACACACACTCATACACACTCATACACACTTACTCATACACACAAGAATTCAGATATACAGTAAAGCCCAGTGTCATATACGTCATTCCACAAACACACGCACACACACACACACACACAGATTCCGAAATAAGGCCCGGTGTCATGTACGTCATTCCACAAACAAACACAAATACACACACAGATTTAGAAATACAGTGGCTTGCAAAAGTATTCGGCCCCCTTGAACTTTTCCACATTTTGTCACATTACAGCGACAAACATGAATCAATTTTATTGGAATTCCACGTGAAAGACCAATACAAAGTGGTGTACACGTGAAGTAGAACGAAAATCATACATGATTCCAAACATTTTTTACAAATAAATAACTGCAAAGTGGGGTGTGCGTAATTATTCAGCCCCCTTTGGTGTGAGTGCAGTCAGTTGCCCATAGACATTGCCTGATGAGTGCTAATGACTAAATCGAGTGCACCTGTGTGTAATCTAACGTCAGTACAAATACAGCTGCTCTGTGATGGCCTCAGAGGTTGTCTAAGAGAATATTGGGAGCAACAACACCATGAAGTCCAAAGAACACACCAGACAGGTCAGGGATAAAGTTATTGAGAAATTTAAAGCAGGCTTAGGCTACAAAAAGATTTCCAAAGCCTTGAACATCCCACAGAGCCACTGATCAAGCGATCATTCAGAAATGGAAGGAGTATGGCACAACTGTAAACCTACCACGACAAGGCCGTCCACCTAAACTCACAGGCCGAACAAGGAGATCGCTGATCAGAAGTGCAGCCGAGAGGCCCATGGTGACTCTGGACGAGCTGCAGAGATCTACAGCTCAGGTGGGGGAATCTGTCCATAGGACAACTATTAGTCGTGCACTGCACAAAGTCGGCCTTTATGGAAGAGTGGCAAGAAGAAAGCCATTGTTAACAGAAAACCATAAGAAGTCCCGTTTGCACAGCAAACATGTGGAAGAAGGTGCTCTGGTCAGTTGAGACCAAAATGCAAAACGCTATGTGTGGCGGAAAACTAACACTGCACATCACTCTGAACACACCATCCCCACTGTCAAATATGGTGGTGGCAGCATCATGCTCTGGGGTTGCTTCTCTTCAGCAGGGACAGGGAAGCTGGTCAGAGTTGATGGGAAGATGGATGGAGCCAAATACAGGGCAATCTTGGATGAAAACCTCTTGGAGTCTGCAAAAGACTTGAGACTGGGGCGGAGGTTTACCTTCCAGCAGGACAACGACCCTAAACATAAAGCCAGGGCAACAATGGAATGGTTTAAAACAAAACATATCCATGTGTTAGAATGGCCCAGTCAAAGTCCAGATCTAAATCCAATCGAGAATCTGTGGCAAGATCTGAAAACTGCTGTTCACAAACTGCTGTCCATCTAATCTGACTAAGCTGGAGCTGTTTTGCAAAGAAGAATGGGCGAGGATTTCAGTCTCTAGATGTGCAAAGCTGGTAGAGACATACCCTAAAAGACTGGCAGCTGTAATTGCAGCAAAAGGTGGTTCTACAAAGTATTGACTCAGAGGGCTGAATAATTATGCACAGACCACTTTGCAGTTATTTATTTGTAAAAAATGTTTGGAATCATGTATGATTTTCGTTCCACTTCTCACGTGTACACCACTTTGTATTGGTCTTTCACCTGGAATTCCAATAAAATTGATTCATGTTTGTGGCTGTAATGTGAAAAAATGTGGAAAAGTTCAAGGGGGCCGAATACTTTTGCAAGTACATCACTACACAAACACACACACACACACACACACACACACACACACACATGCAAACACACAAATAAAGATACAGAGCTCCAGATATAAAGCCCACCACACACACACGCACACACACGCACACACACACACACACACACACACAGTGTTAGGCTTGGCAGAGAGGATCAGATCCACACTCAGACAGCAGAGAGCAGCAGTCCGGGTCCTACCTTTGAGCGCACTTCGGCCGTACACTAGATCCCTCGAGAGGCGCAGGGAATAAAGGCTTTGTGAAAATCCTGACTTGCACAGCGGCGCAGTCAGCTGCATCTCCCCGAGCATCCCCTGTGGGACAAACACACACACACACACACACACAAACACACACACACACACACACACACACACACACACACACACACACACACACACACACTATTGATTTCCTGTGGACTGCCATGACCTCGATAAGAGGAGTAAGATCATGGACAGCATGATCTTTGCTGCTCTGTGTGTGTGTGTGTGTGTGTGTGTACACATGTTTCAGTAGAACATAGTAAACCTGTATGACGTAAGAAAGGAAGAATGTAGGCAGCAATAAAACTATGAAACGAAAGGAAGAAAGAAATGACACATGACCTTGGTGCAGAAGTGTTTGTATGAGCTGAGATTCGTGCACACTTCACACTCCTCCTTTCCTTCAGCACACACACACACACACACACACACACACACACACACACACACACGCACACAGATAATGGATATTCAAATGACTGTGTGTTCATTTAGATATTTAGATCGAGAGCACTTCACTTCCTGCTCGCCACACTCCAGAGCAAAGACTAGAGGAGCGGAGGAAAGGGCAAAGACAGAGAGAGACAGAGAGGGGATGTGTAAAGGACAAGAAGGACAAGAAGACAAACATTAACAAAAACCTGAACATGAACAATGGAACACAAAAAAGGATGTGAGAGATAAAAAAAAGCCCATAAAAGTGAACAAAAAAGGATTCCTGCTAGAAGATTAGAGGAAAAAAGCAAAGAGACATGAGACACATGAGACAATGAGAATGATCTGAGAAAACTAGGAGAGACAAAAAAAAAAAAAAAGGAAAAAAGGGAATATTATAAATGAAAAGACAATTGGAAGACAATTAAGAGAAAAGGGACATGTGTCAAAGAGAAGAAGATGATGAAGAGGGAACAAGTAAAGGAAGGAAGAAAGGAAAGAAGGAAAAGAAAAGAGATTGACCAAAAAGAAGAAAAGGACATGGGGAGAGGAGACCAGGGAAAGAAACTCTTAAGGAAAGATGAAATAGAAAGTGGGAAAGAAAATAAAAGAAGTAGGAGTAGAAGGACAGAACAAAAAGTGACAGCCGAGAGCAGAGAATAAAGTCAAGACAGAAAGTATGAGGAGAAAAAA
The DNA here is from genome assembly GCA_030522415.1 of Channallabes apus. Classification (NCBI taxonomy): domain Eukaryota; kingdom Metazoa; phylum Chordata; class Actinopteri; order Siluriformes; family Clariidae; genus Channallabes; species Channallabes apus. The sequence continues at coordinate 3,580,320 of CM060117.1, read as the reverse complement.
TAATGAGACAAATAATGCCAAGAATGAAAGAAAGAAAGAAGAGAGACGAGAAGGAGCTAATGTTTTCGAAATAAAAAGAAAGAAAAAGTTGTACAATACGTAAGAAAAAAGAAATGAGAAAGGGAAGAAAAACAATAAGAATGAGAAAAGTAAAGTAAAAAAAAAAAAAAAAACAGGAAAGAAGAAAAAAGAAGAGATGAAAAAAAAAGGACATCTTATCCTGTGACATCTCATTTGCATATTTATAAGCTTATTAAATGCATGCGCTATAATCCAGCCAATCAGCGATCGGTTAGTGTTGATGATGTTTCTGCGAGGGGTTCGTCCCGTTCCCGCTACCGGATACGAAATTATGGGATGTGACAAAGCGGTTGCCGAGATCACGGCTCGGGTTACACATTTTGAATATTCATGAATTATTTAAATACATGAATAAATTAAAGGTTTCTCGCGGCTTTGTGCTCGGGTTTGTTCTTCTGACATTCAGTCACAGCGAGTTTGTGGAAAAATGAAATCAGATCTACAAAGACAGGAAGCACAGGAGGTTCTTTAGATCAGTAGAAGCTTCTATTAACAGTTTTGTTAGTGCTGTAACTGAACATCATTCATGGTAATGTACCACCGGAAGTGGTATATAAGTGGAATATATACCGGAAGAACCTTCTAGAGAACTGAAATCGCTTGTTGGATTTGTTTTAGAACAGAAAAAAAAAAAAAAACATCCAAAAGGTAAATCTTCTCCAGTGCCATTTAAAAATTGATTCTAGAATATATTGTGATTTGTTTGTGTTACAATTCATATATCGCCACGGAAACTACAAACATCAATTTGTAATATATATATATATATATATATATATATATATACGTTTTTATTTTAACTTTACATATGCTTGCATTTCCTCTATAATCCTCCAGGTGACGAACACTAAACTATTCGTACATTCGGGCGGCAGCACAGCATCCTGTGTGATGTGTATATATATATATAAATTTTACAAAATGTTTCATTCTTGTCATTTTTATGTTGCAAAAGGCAGTAAAGTTACCATAAAAGGTATAACCGCCTAACGTAATATTGTTTTTAAAAAGTGAATATATAAAAAACGTTTAAAAAAAACTAAACAAAGTTAAAGACATTTTACTTAATATACATTAACACAAATTGGTGGCTCCAAACAAGAACATGTCAACTCTATGTACTCTATGACCGCAGCATTTCACTGTGTATATATATATATATATATATATATATATATATATATATATATATATATATATATATATATATATATATATATATATTTTTTTTTTTTTTTTTTTATATATTTGGTCATGACATCATGACGTCAACGTCAATGACCTTGATTTAACATAAAAGTGACAACATTGGATATAAAAAAAACACAAAAATTTAAAATCCATAAATAAGTATTCTTCAAAAGAACATTCTGGAAGTTCTATGCTACTCTAGGTATTTTTCTCAATTACGATTTCGAATCATTTTCCCGGAAAATAAGATCTGAATGAATATACAATAATAGCTGTACAAAAGAACCTTTGGATTTCTGCAGGTGTTTCTTAAACCATTTTTGATGGCACACAGAACTCAACAGTATAGAATCTTCTACATCAAGATTTATGAAAAAGTATGAAGGATGCTCGAATTCTTCATAAAAGAAGCATCCATGTAAATGATACATAGGACCAAAAAACATCCTTTAGATTATTTAGGACAATTTAGCGAAAGGTTCTTTAACCATTTTTGTTTTCAAGCTGAAATGAATATTAAAGAAGGTTGGTGGTGCTACAGTAATAACGAGTGGCGAATGGTCATCCATCAGCAATTGTCTAGAAATCCAAAATCAATCCCTCCCTGGTAGTATCTACATTATGTAAAGATCTACACCTTTTCTGGAAGATCTAATCTATTCTCATTAAACAATTTTACATTTGTTGGTTATTTAACTAAAGTGATTTGATTAACCAAAAATTAAGGAAAAACTTTGAATCGAATGGAATCTATAGTGGATTGTTGTCTGATCAGATAACCCAAATGTTTCGAGTTGAAACATGAAGTTTTGTCCTGTAACATGTTTGTTACGAATCAAAACCTGTTATTCTGTCGTGGGTTTTATTATACCCTTTCTAAGAACCTTTTCTAAACACATAGCGACTCTCAACAGCCAAGTTTCACTCTTTATTCGAAATATAAAAAAAAAACACTCTGGTGGAAAATGGCAGTAGAAAAGAACCATTTCTGAACCACAGTCACATTATTCTTTTAGTGGCAAAAAAAAGAAACAGATTAAGGAACGGTCTATAAAAAGGTACATGGTGTTCTGGCGACTAAAGCTTTCAGCAACGTTTATTTTTTTTTAAGAGCGAGATCTAATCTCGTTTCTGAAAAGAAGTCATCACATTTATCCTTCGCAATGTCAAAGTGTCAGTCACGCCGCAACTTTACACAGCCGACTGATCACACGAGATCTGATCTACACTCCCACACTAACAGAGATTGGAAAGGTTCTATAGCCAGATGTCACCGAAGAACCGTTTCAGGTGCTGGGATTAACTCAGTAGAAATAAACCTTTTGTGTAATTGCTGGTCACTAGGTTGAACTTTTCTTCATAAGCTAAATAGAGCATGGTTTACATGATTAAGATTTTGTTGATAATGTTCATTTCTTTACACCATTTAAAGCTGAAAACAATCCTCCAAGTCTTTGAGGCTCCAACAAACATGGTTAAAGAAGCATCACTCAAGTTCTTCTCTAGTGACTTCTGTTGTATCTGACAGAACCTCCTTCTGGCATCTTCCCTTTTTAAAAAAATGTTATATCTGGTCAATATTGTAAACAACAATAAATACAAAACTGTCATTTTGCCAGTTGGACACAGTGATGCCTTTGCGGGGGGAAATCACCAAGTTTCACCTCTATTGGCACCTTTATCTTCGTAGATCTAATCTATTCTATTTTTAATTTTAAACAAACACATTATTAAGTGCTGAAAATGAGATCTGATCTGGTAGTTTCAGGAGCAATAACATCGCTGCAGGAATTGTTGGTTGTCAAAACGTTGTGGTGATGTTAATTTGGCACGGTTCGGATGTTGGGACAACGCCGCTATCAGGTCGTTAATGACGTCGGAACAACATTGACTATACGATGTTGGGAAAACAACAAGTTGAACAAATGCCCCTAAAACAAAAAGTACCTGAGGCATTTACCACTTGACCATTAGGAGGCATGATGCTGATGCTTCTAAATGCACATATATAACAACAAGTGCCACAAAACATACCAGACATCAAGCAAGTTACTGAAATATTACATTTAAAAGCAGCCAAATGGTTAAAAATGCAGTTTGAACTCTCTTACAAACACATAGTAAAGTTAAGAGGCAAGTAATAGTAATATTTCTGTACTGTAAGAAACTGAAACTGAGAGGTGTGACATGTGATACACACACTGTGTGTGGGAAGCTGTTGAGTTCGTCCCAATCTTCGATCAAAATCCACCAATCAACAATACGTTTCAACAACCACTGTTGTATCTAAAGCAAACCTTGTTTGGCATCTTTGTCATTGTTTTTTGGCGTGATATCCAATCTGTCCTCTTTAAAACAACAGCCACTCAGCGTTCTCATTTTGCCATGTGCGGCTCACAGCCGCAAACACAGACGAGTTTCCTGTCTTCTCATTTCCATGGAAAAGGAGATCCGAATTAAAATCCTGTTTTTTTCATAAGGTGGATCTTTGGTGCATGTTGAGTTTTAGTGGCACAATGAAATCAATAATCACCAACTTTCCATTTTTTTTTTAAAGTTAAAAATGATTGTTTAACTTCTTTGCATAACCAAAAAACAAACACAGCTAAAGAACCTTCACATGTCTTTTCTGCACTGACTTCGTATCGTATCTAAAACCCGTTCGCAAGTCCAGCTTCGTTTATAACATGAAGATCAAATCTGTCCAATTTCAAAAAGCAATCCACATCCATGCATGACACACGGCAACTTTACATCAAAAACACCGCCTGGACAGTGAAATCTAATTCCCTTTTTTTTAATCTCATGGATATTTAGTGTCACTAAGCAATTAATAAGCTTGACTCCTCTCTTATTTAGTACATCTAAGATCAGAAATGATCCTTCCAGTCTTTGAGACAGCAGCGAAATATGTTTCATGAACCAACACAGACAGTTTCTAAAGAATCTTTTCCAGCATCCTTATTATAATTAATAGTAAAAATTTGCAAATCTATCTGATTTTAATCAGCAGTCTAGTCAGGACTGCCAGTTGACACATTGAGACTTTTTTCATTAAAAACATGCCATGAAAAATGTGATCTGACCTAGTATTTGAAACATGAGGTGCACGGGAAAGGCTCTTTACCCTTTTTAAGTGCCACAACGATATACTGGATTATAATCACCATCTTCCATATAATCAAAGGGTTGGACATGATCTTACAGTTCTTTAAGTTAAAACCAACAACACCAAAAAAAAAAGTTTAAAAAATATATAATTTATAAGCTCATTAGCGGTGACCTGTATTGCTTTGAAAGAACATTTTCTAGCATTTTTACAAGTAATATCTTCATTCATTCATTCATTTATTTTCTATACCGCTTAATCCTGTGTTCAGGGTCGCGGGGGACCTGGAGCCTATCCCAGGAGACTTCGGGCACTAGGCGTGGTACACCCTGGACAGGGTGCCAATCCATCGCAGGGCACACACACATACACACACTCACACACCCAATCACACACTACGGGCAATTTGGGAACGCCAATTCAAGTAACATCTTATCTATCCCATTTCAAATAACCTCAATATGCCCTGATGGGAGCCGATCTACAAGTTGCAACTTAAGCTGCCAAATGATGCGTCTTTGGCAATGGAATTAATCACCAGATTTCACATATTCACAACTGAAAAAACGATCCGGTTCTTTGAGAAACCAACAGAAATCATTAAAGATCCATCATTGCACCTACAGAACCTTTTCTGGCACCGTTATTCGTTATTTAAGAGCAAGATCTAATCTATTGCACTTTATACAGCGATTCACTCGGGCTTGTCGTCCTGCCAGTTGGGCACAGCCGTGTCGAGCACAACTCACGGTAACTTTACACAGCCAAGTTTTTTCTTTAAAATGTCTCGTAGAAAATAGGATATGAGCTACTAGTCTACTGGGAAATAAAAACCAGTGTTACCATTGGAGAACAAACCCTCAATCATTACATTTATTAGTTCTGTATATTGTTCATTAAACTGCTTTTATTGTATTTAGAT